>KZ308920.1:331022-404455 GCA_000376725.2 Ladona fulva | reverse complement strand
AATATATATTAGCATAAAACTTTTTGCAGTGAAACAAATTTGGAGTATTGCTGCAGACTTGATCAATTAAAGAGGCAGAATTTCAGATGTTATAACTTGGCAGTCATCAAAGAAATATGTAAACAAAACCTAATCATTCAATTCCCATAAGGATGGACTTACATCCTGTACTAAAATTGTAGTTAACTATGAGGGAAAATATGTTCTAACATTTGCGACCATAGATGACTTAAATGCCATGCTGTTTGTAAAAGGTTTCAAGACAACATATACCATATTTTCTGGTAAATAACATGCCCCTTTTAAATAACATGCATTTTTAAAATCTCCTCACTGTGATAATGTATAGATAACACGCATTTCATAATAGTTATTATGTTGACGAGAATGTATTTTCACTACTGTAATATTTATGATAATTACTCTTGTATTTTGAATGGAATTATTTGATTACGTTAACATGAACAATATGTTGGTTGAAATAAAATTGCCCTAGGACGTGAATATACTACACCATGACTTCCGTAAATATGACGTGTGTTGTTTATTCATTTGTTTCAGAGTTCAATATTTAATATATTCAATGAAACGAGCTTCTCCGTGTATATCACTCACTATTATTTTATCATTTATCTATATTTTTTGTATAGATAACATAAAACTCTTAAAGATTGTGGCGAAAACCTCTAATTACACATTAAATGATCAACGAACAAAAGTAAATAACCGATTTTGCAAATATCTTACAAAATCATGTTAACGAAATATTAAGCAAATATTTGCAAATGAGAAAGCTCCATGGTATGTAAAGTGTCTTGTTGGCCCATGTGATGACTAGAGAAGCACCCTCTGAGTAATTTTCATTTATTTCTCAGTTCAATTGATTTTCATGGCCTTTATAACTATCTTTCAGGAAATACATTCAACGCACTGTCAGCATGAAATAGATATCAATATCATCACAAGATAATTCGTTGAAGATGACTATTTATATTATTGCTTATGACTTAAGCTCAGAACTACTTTGATGAAATGGCCTAAAGAAAAGCATCTTGCCTTTCACCACTGTTTAAGAATTCATCTCTCACTCCATTTCTGCAGATAAAACAATGAGAAACAACAATTTTCCAGACTATGCACCAATCTCTTTGGTTAATCTTCATCAATGATGTAAATTATCAATATATAAATATTTCAATCTGAATCAACTACTTTGAAGTTTACTCCATTAAGTTGTAAAAGGTAACCCAGATAAAGTTTTCCTTCTGAAGTTTACAATAGGACATTTACTTACACTCATTAAAAGTATCCAGTTTTTAAATATTTTTATTACGAACAAACCTAACGCAAGAGTTGGAGAAGATGAAAGAGGGGAGTTTAAGAAAAGATATTAACACTTTGGTATTCACACATGATACTACTAAACCTATTTACAATAAGAATTTTTATCAGCTTTAAAAATAGCTTTTATCACAGAGTATTTTTATGCTACATATATAATGAATGAACCTATTAATTTTCAATATTTAGCAAATTTCACTTAATAGTGGAAATGCTTTACAAAAAAACTTGAACATTTTTATCCTTGAATATTTACAATAGTAACCCATCATTGTGTTGGAGTGTTAATGATAAGACAAAAGAGTATGATAAGTCAACTGCAAGATATTGACAACTATGCCATGAATTTTGAAACTAAAATAAGCTACACCTCTTTCATCCTGAAAATAATTTTAATACAGTTATAATAATCAATCAGTTGTTTAAATATTCTATTTTACAAATTTTAATGTACATCATACTATACATTTCCCTCATTACTTACTGTTTGAGGGAGAAAGGAGAAACGAACATGAGGATAATTTTCTTCTGAGGAGAAACGGAAATGTAAAAAGTCTGACAGGACCAGGGCTAGAACCTGGATCTAACACTTTACAGGTTCAAGTACCGTTCCTGCCAGATTTTTTCATGTCCGTTTCTCCTTGGAAATATTCCTAGGTGTACATCTTACAGTGCAAAATTACCTAAAAACCTTTTCCATCATCATTAAATTTATATACCATATATCCTCAAGTTTAAGCTGCTGCAACAAAAATCTTTAAGATGTTGGCCAACACAATTACATAGTTCTCTAAAGGATACATTTTTATTAAAATTCCTCACACCTTTGGAATGTTTCTTGAACCTCAAGGAGTTTGTGTACCAAAGTAAATAATCTATGTATTAAACTAATAAATATTGATATAATAGGATGGAATACGATATAGGGGAATAATATACGCAAGGTGATTCAAGTAGTAAAAGTCACAGCTTTGAATTATATCATCAAGTTTGAAAATGTCTACTCCTATCATAAAATCCAACAAAAAATTCACTTCATAATCCATAAAATAAAGTATTCTAACTAATAATTCCATGCCAAACTACATGATTGTTTTACAGTTTAAATGAAGATACTGACATGTGCTTTAATTATACATAACATTGCTATATTTGCAGTATTTTAAAATTTGTTGCTTCAGTTTATTTAAATAAGCATTATTTAGAGGTAGGAAGCCCATGTCTTTAGCTCCTGGAACCCATATTAGCTTTAGAAAAGATTTTTTGGCACAGATAATGTAATATTCTCTACTACTGAAGCTGTCCTGCGTAGGCTTTGCCCCTGAGCTGTAGCTTGATGGGCTTATCTTATAGTATTCAAGTTTACTTTTTCACTTTTAAAGGCCAATCATCTTCCTTTCAAAGAGTAGGCATTCTGCCTGTTCCGACTTCACCAATGTAGTCTTTGTCGTCCTATACTTCTTTTCCCTAATGGCTTATATTCTAAATTCTTTCTAGGAATCCTTTCTAGAGGCATGCGATTAACATGCTCTCTCCATCTTTCTTAATAATTTTTTATAACCTCTATATATAATATATATTAGCATAAAACTTTTTGCAGTGAAACAAATTTGGAGTATTGCTGCAGACTTGATCAATTAAAGAGGCAGAATTTCAGATGTTATAACTTGGCAGTCATCAAAGAAATATGTAAACAAAACCTAATCATTCAATTCCCATAAGGATGGACTTACATCCTGTACTAAAATTGTAGTTAACTATGAGGGAAAATATGTTCTAACATTTGCGACCATAGATGACTTAAATGCCATGCTGTTTGTAAAAGGTTTCAAGACAACATATACCATATTTTCTGGTAAATAACATGCCCCTTTTAAATAACATGCATTTTTAAAATCTCCTCACTGTGATAATGTATAGATAACACGCATTTCATAATAGTTATTATGTTGACGAGAATGTATTTTCACTACTGTAATATTTATGATAATTACTCTTGTATTTTGAATGGAATTATTTGATTACGTTAACATGAACAATATGTTGGTTGAAATAAAATTGCCCTAGGACGTGAATATACTACACCATGACTTCCGTAAATATGACGTGTGTTGTTTATTCATTTGTTTCAGAGTTCAATATTTAATATATTCAATGAAACGAGCTTCTCCGTGTATATCACTCACTATTATTTTATCATTTATCTATATTTTTTGTATAGATAACATAAAACTCNAAATAAAAAATTTCTAGAGATAATAATAAAAAATAAAAGTTTTACCTCAATACTCTAATTACATTAAGCTTTAGTTTAACGTATTTCTTTGATGCAGACTCACCATCTATTATTTACTCATTAATGGTCCAGAAAATAAACAGGATAGCTATCAATGAACCCCTTAAAGATATTGTCCCCTACACAAAACAACCAGAGCTTACGCTTAAGTCCTTAAAGGTACGATAAGGCTGAATTCAATGGCTGAGAAGATAAATTAAGTTAATTATGTGATAGTAATCTGAGACTTATCACATGACAGCCTATTCATAGTAAAGCAAAAATCCTGAAGTTCCAAAGAAGAAAGTAAATAAGAATAGATTTTTATTAAACCATTCCTAATATTATACACACAAATACTGCAGAAGGACATGGACGTAGAATTGAATCATTTACCATTCTCATGTAAAAGCAGCAGACATGAAGGCATGTTTGTCATAAAATGGTATGGTATTTAACAGTGTGACAGTTAATGAATTGGTAATTTCCTATTCTACTCAAATCAGAGAGAAGTTATCTTAAGTTGTAAATTACTACATTTTAGAAAAATTTCAGTGACCTTTTCAAAAAAATAATAAAACCTTGGGTGAAAAATGTCAGTATTATTAAAAAAGAAATCAAACACATTAAAGATTACTCTATCTTCAAAGAAGACTGGCTTTTGGTGTTCACTTGGATGAAAGATTAAAGTTGGTGTACTATCTATTACTCTGTGGGATGGGTGGACTTCATATGAATGTCTTGTAAATGTATAATCAAGCAATTACAATCAGGGACAAATCAATAACTGGGAGAAGGCAAAGATTAATGCAACTCAAGAATATTTTCATGCATATTTTCCCAATTCAGGACTAAATTGCTCTAATTTTGACCATTATCGAAATGTTTAATTTTGAGCAGTGATTAAAGAATGCTTTAAAATTAAGTTAAATTTTAACTGTTGTCTGAAAGATAACTAGCATAATGAAACAATTTTAAAGAAGCAGTAAACATATAACTAAAATAACAGCAAATTTTGGAATAAATTTGAAATGATTAAGTGATAATATGGATCATTAGAGCTACAATATCATTCACGTACCTCAAGCATTACACAGCAAATGTGGTAGATGCATTGAGTGATTGCTTCACTTGTTCCTGAAATTGTTACTGCTCTTTCAGTTGAGTTGGGCAGCATTTCCGATGCAACCTGGATACTGGCTCCAGTCACCTCACGGATCTCCTTAATCTTAGAGCCTCCCTTACCAATCAGAGAACCACACTGAGAAGCTGGTACTATTAATCTTAAGGTTATGGGGGGTTTAGGGACTCCCCCGGGACTTGGTGAGCTCTGCATATCCTGATAAGCCGCCGATGTCTGAAATATGTAGTGTGCACCAATTATAGCTAAAGAAATAGATTACCAAAAACTTTAACTGCAAAGAAATATTCAAGCTGATCTTACCTCTTCAAATTTCTTGCAGATGAGAGTGAAAGCTTTAAAGATTGCATTTGTTGGTCCAGTAACGGTAACAATTCTCTCCGGGCAAGACCCATCAGAGATGTTGATCTTTGCTCCAGACTGAAATTTAATGATTTAATCATCTCACTTTTTCTTATGTTTTTGAAATTTTATTGCAGTAAATAATGTTAACTTTCAGCTTTATAAAGAAAAAAATCAGCACACTCATCATGGCATAGAAGACCCTTGAATACTCCCAGGGTCTACTTCTGGACTTGGCCTCCCCATTTTTACAGTTTCATGGCATTTAACTAAGAGTTATAAAAGAATTTCTTTTTAGAACTTACTCATTTTTCCTCTATTTCAGACCATTTAAATCAGGTCAAAATAGTATATGACAATCATACATTTTTGGAAAAAATGAGGTAAATAATTTAACAAAACATGAATTTACGTAGAAGAGAAGAAGAATGTCTGTAATCACATTCATTGCACTTATAAATAGGTGAAATATTTGCTACCTCAAAATTGCAATAAACACAATCACATCCTGTGACAACAACATGAATTAATGGACTTCAAAATTGAGCAGATTGTAAAAGGCTGAAATAAGAGATATGCTATGAAACAATCAGTAGCTGTATCACAAATAATAATTAATTCTTTGCAAATAACAGAGCTGTAACACTTCTTCGATTCTCTAAAACAAAAAGTTTCATCAACGAAATCCCAAAAGAACATTTCTAATACACAAAAATGGCATAACTCATCTTTTGAGGCAAAATGAATACAGGAACACTAAATAAAGGGGAAGTTTTCATATTATTATCACAGGGACACAAATCTAATTCAAAGGCTAATTTAATATTAGGATAGTTTGATGCTTCTGGTCAAAGCTTGGATGATATCTCACTAACATATGGAGTAATCACTGACATTCAAGAAGTAGCTCATTAAAATGTTTTTAAAAGAAGCTTAGTAATGCTGACAGAGAGTAGAGGAGGTACTATTGTCATGAGTTACATTGATTTTGCTACGGAATAAAACTCATGCATACGTGAGAAGGAAATGTCCAAACAAAACACTCACCTCTTCTCGAAACCTTTTCACAATTTCTCCTTTTTTGCCAATTATACTGCCAACTTCCTGTAGAGATAAAAATTATATTAATCATCCTACTTAAACATTATGAATGTTCACGTAAACAAAGAACAATTTCAATAGGATAGGTAAAAAAATTCTCAACTACAGCTATATGATATAGCTGTGAGATTCAGAATGGCTACCAGAAGAATCATGCACCTTAATCAGGCTTTTTTAATAACAAAATATGAAAAATAAAACGTTATGTATTTAAATCATAGTGCACTAAAAGTTTGAAAAGTCTTAGGACTCACAATTCTGAAAAAATCTCCACAATTAACAGCTTCTTTACTCACTCATATTAAAGAATTTAGATGAATAAACTCTTCAAATTAAAACAATAGAATATTTTAGTTTCTCGATACTTCCCAAAAGCAACAAACAAAATAAAGTAATATTATGTGAAACTTTAAAACTGTTTGTAAAACATAAATCCTTCAGGACTCTTGAGTACCATTAATATTAACATCTTATACTAGAAAAAAATGGCAGCAACAAGTTGTCAACTCAGTTGTTTCCTGTTTTGAGTCCATTTTACATGCTCAAAATTTTTCAGCCAGAGAGAAAACTAGACAATTTTCAAAGACACTAAAGAACTTCCGTACAAAACTGACCATCTTCCTCAAGACACAAACAATATCCAAAATATTTTGAAATCATCAACATCAATAATATTGGTATATATATATATCATGAACTAAGCCAATTCCTAAAATACAAGACTAGATTAATACATCAAGATCTATACTTCTGTGAAATTCTGATTTTTTAGGATTAAAAAAACTAAAGCTGAAATCAAATGAAGCTGAAATTCAGTTTCAGATATTATTGAGTTGGAACTTGGAAGTTATTTCAACATAAAATGTTTCAAAGAATTTTTCTTCTGAAAATTAGAAAGCTGTGCAGATAATGTTCTTTCGTATATATCTTTTATATATCAGAAAANTATATATATATATATATAAGACAATATCTTTTATTGCAATTTAAGCACTGAAGAGGTATGAGACCCCCACTGTTTGAGATGTATGCCCCCATTTAATACCTAACAATTATATAACTGGAATGCAAGAGACTCTCACTTAATTATTACAACGTGTGTTTCAGTAAGAAGCTGAAATAATGAATTGTAATGCATTCTTGAATATTAATTAAGGAAAAGTATGTTTGAAAGGCTAGAACGAATTCAGCAGTGAATTTACATATTTGTCTCTTAAATACCAAGAAAAAAGGAAAGATGGTATATTCCTCTCATATCCAACATAACGTATTCTCTTTTAACTAAACCTAACTCAAGATTCACCTTCTTTTTCATAATTTCATCTTTGGTCTTTTCATCCAGTGAAGAATATTTCAAAACTTATGTGGGACTAAATACATCAATGAAATGAACCAAGCGCAGAATCCTTGAGTTATGTTCCCTTCCAATGCATTCTCTCACAATTATTTATTTACAATACATCTGAGTTTTGATGATGAATGACTAGAAATTGTAATATCAGAGAATTCACAAAGAGACTGGAATTCTGCTTTAAATTTGAATACCTCAGAAATATTCCAACAAAGGAAAATGACTTGGATATTGATACCTGAGATGATTTAAGAGTTTTGATAAGAGGAAACAACTTTTAATTAAAATCCTTATTATTAGTTTATAATTTTATGAGTGATAATTAAATAAACAATGATCACATGACCGAAAACAAAAGCTTTACACTTTGTTAATTATATTAAGAAAATCAGTATTATGTAAATCAACTTTCAAGAATAATAAAATAAAAATATCAGCAACATATTGTAAGCAAAAGGAATCATCATTACCACCAGTTTCTCTTTAAAAATAGATGCTATTCGCAATTCTATCATTAATTTGTGGATGAAATTTCGGTTGCCTCCAAAACCCACAAAATTGTTTTCAGCTTGTTCACAAAAGTATTATTAAGTAGTCACATGTATTTTCATACAGTTAAATTTAAATTTTCACACTTTAAAAAAGAATGTTTATTTAATAGATGTAAACACATTTTCACGATGTTTACTTGTAAAAGTTGTGTGATTCTTGAACATCGGAAATGAGAATTTCTATTCTTCCTTCTATCGCAGATTGCTGTTTTTCTTAGAAAGTCATTACACCGACTATCATTAATATTGTTATAAATATATAGTCAAACAATAGCAAAATGCCAGTATTTATGGCAAATATCAAAGGAAAATTTTGGCAGCAATATTGCAATCATTATCTGCAGGGTATTTTGATACAGAAATAACACAGACATTTAAATCTTGTTTCATGTCTTAGGGTTTTAATTTTCCTTTAATTTCACTATTTTGGAAACTTTAAGGGGAATTTTTTTCCTAGTGATGATGCAACAGTTACTGGTTCAAACGATTTTGGAGAAAAACGCTCTAACGAAAAATTTCGAAAACGGTCAAGGTAAATAAACTTGCGAATGAAAAGATAGTCATATAAACAATATGATTTTCGTCCCTCGAGCTTCAAATCACTAACAAATTGAGCAAAACAATCCCACGAATCATGAAAATTAATAAATTTTCGCAGAAATATTTCCTGATATG
The DNA here is from genome assembly GCA_000376725.2 of Ladona fulva. Classification (NCBI taxonomy): domain Eukaryota; kingdom Metazoa; phylum Arthropoda; class Insecta; order Odonata; family Libellulidae; genus Ladona; species Ladona fulva. The sequence continues at coordinate 395,678 of KZ308920.1, read as the reverse complement.
AATGAAGAGAAAATAATCCCGTTAGAAACTTCTCTTGGTATTTATAAGACAAAAATAAAAATTATTACGTAGGATTGAACGACATTATGACTACGAGTTTCTAAAACTCGACAAAAAACCTTTCACGTTTCACGTGGTATGCGCAATACTTTTATAGCTCGTTATATCAACTTCCACAAAAATGTATTATTTAGATCGACCGATCTTAAATTCATAATTGAATTAAAGATCATTCTCAGAATGTTTCCCTAACCAAAAGAACTACGGGAAACCATGACCGTTAAAACTTAAAAGCTACAAAAAATGAGTTTCACTGCCGATCATTAAATCGCAGCAAGCGATAAATGTCCCTTCGATGCGTAATTTGTTCTCGGGCGGCAATCCTAACGACATTTTAAAGATAATTCCAGCGAAATATACGATTGTGCAGGAACCAATGGCGTCCCGTCCTTAAAACTGCACAGGCAAATACCCCGAACGTTAATGGCCGCAATAAGTGAAAATCTCATCATTTTATTTGTAAGGAGTCAGGGAAAGCACGCTCGATACCATGAAGTATGACGTCATTACATTCGGCGCGACAGGACGCCGCGATTCGCAGCATAATGTGTGCTATTTACTTTATTTCAAGCTCAACACAAATAACCTAAGTGTCGAAGTTCAGAAAGGCGTTTCATCTGAGGGATATTTAACGGGCGAGCAATCGATAAAGCGTTTAAAGAACGAGAGAGAAACACAATAATACCGAGAGATACATCTCGTTAAAGCCCGAGTCGACAGCGACGCTCGCCCTCGCAGAATAATAACATTTGCGGATTACGATGGAATCGACTGCCAGCAGATGATGGTTAAGCCGTAAAAAGTCGCGGCGCGGCGGACATTCGGAAAATCGACTAATTGGAGCGATGTTTCTAAGAGAGAGGCCGTAATTTAAAACTCGCAACCTGTAAATCACGCAAAAAATTCCGAGTTTTTCTGCTTCCAAACATCGCCTCTATTTTCGCACGGAATCCTTCGGTGCAGTGTTTTCGGCACAGAGTTCGCGAAACGCGACAACCCAGCGAAAAGTCGATAAGCGTTTCACGAAAAATTATAAAAAAGTGATGGAAACCACGCATCAATTGAAATGCTGCGCCACTTAGAAAAACAATCGACGTTTTCTCAACAAGTAGTCTATCACCGATCTCTCTAACATTTACTCGTCTTTTGTCGTCAAATTTAATTTCCATAGATAAAAACCATAGTGATGAGTTATAACTTATGACGGAGTCTGAGGTAGAGATGGGGAAACATTCTAAGGAGACGAATTCCTAGAGAAAGTAGATTAAAACATTCGGGGAAATGAGACGCGAGAAAAGCTACGCGACGAGAGAAAATATTCGATGGAAAGCCAAGTGGATCACAAGTTGAGCACAAGGTGCGACGCGAGGAAGGCACAACAATAATGCGCACTAAACTGAAAATAGCCGCTCTAAAATTGACGCCCGTGCGAATCTCCAACCGTGCAACGTAATATTAGGCACGACTTCGGCACATACACCGTTTTCAGGTGGAGATTAGAAGGTGCTCTTCGCCCGCTCATTTAAAAGAATCCAATTTCATCACTCTAAGGGATTCGTCGCGGAGTCAAACAGAAAGGAATGGACAACTCACCGAGTTCCTCCCGTGGCGTAACAAACTGGATTAGCACATCAAATGCTTCCCAAGGAAGTCCCAATAGTGAGGTTCTTGGTCGAGAAGCCCGACGCGAAAGAAGTGACCGAAACCACGAGGGGGTTACATGGATGTAAATTATGGAAATTGGCTCACACATGGAGCCCCCGACGCGCACCTGCCGTATCGCGCCTTTATTTCCATCGGCGTGCAAATTCCTGCGCCGCGAGAACGAAATTCCACTTTGACACTCGGTGGTCACCTACCTTCCCCTGCATGATGAGCCGGATGGTCAGGGTGACTGTAGGGTCATCATTGGGAAGAGGCTTGTCTATGGAGGCCATTTCGGTGTCGCGCTGCGATTCCAGTTTCACAGGGTATGACCCAAGTGCCATACAACTAAGGCAGGGCGATATGGGACCCGAATTACAGAACGGGAGAAGGGGCGGTGCAGGGATATGGAGAGGGAGAAGATGGTGCAGGTATTTTGTTTCTTATGCAGACGTTGCTACTTAAGTTGCCAAGGGTCGCAGGGGCGGTGGTGAACCAGGTCAAATCAGGTCACTCTGTGGACAAAGAGAAGCAAGCAGATGCCGGTTAGGAAAGAGAAAAAGTATTCGAGGAAATAAATACGAGGGTGCTGCGTGGGAGACATGCAGGATGGGCTTACAGAAGTCATACCTGAAAGGACACTCGAACCCAACTAATTCATTACAAAGACCATTTCGCTCGCACTGACCTGAAAGCACTGCGTCGAGGGGGGTACATGTGGACGGGATACGGAGAGACCGAATGCTTCCTCGGGACTGCGAGTCTCAGACCGTGTCCTGCGCCCCCTTCCCACTCGAGAAGCCCCTCCCGTGCCTCCAATTATTTCCCGTACGTCTGCATAATGCCATCAGCCGAGAACGGAAAATAAGGATAACACGGCTACTGCCAGAACGAATTCCTCACCTCAGCTTCGCCCTATTCTCTCTAAATACACCGACAGCTGCGCATCGGACGCAGATTCGAAACAAAACCCCGATTTTTTCACTTTTCCGCCATATTCGTTTTCAAACTCCCCCCGATCTGGCTTTCGCTAGACCACGAAAATATGAAAAAGGCCACGACTTCGAGGTTGGATCGGAATCCGCTCGCTTTCGAGGAACTCGAGGAAACGTCTAAATTTGCGGGAGTCGGGCGTAGGAAGAGAAAAGCGCGGTTGGTGCATTTACTTAGCGGAGTCCCCGCGCAGTTGCGCTGTATGACCCCAACACGAACAGATCAATATCGCAAGAGCCTGAATCTCGTGATAAAGATCCTCCAAGAAACTGCCGCCGAATAGGCGAAACTTCGTCAGAAAGGGAAGGCGGGTGGAGGGACGATATACTTTCCCGGCGGATATTTTTCTCGAATACTTACCTGAGGTGCGACGCGATGTAGCAAGTAGTCGCTTAAACGAAAAGGTTCCTAAAACGACGAAGCGGTGACATGTGAGTGGCGTCTCCTATCGATCGTTGCTTTAAGGAGGAACATTACAAAAGAGACACGAAAATAACCCGAGACGGAAGGCCGAAATCGGCGGAGGGTGAGAAGTAGGCCGAGCGAGTGGATCTGAAGAGGGCTGTGGAGAGGCTCCCGGGAACGGCAGAGTCAGCTAAACCGCGGTGACATCCCAATCTCCCCTCGACATCAACGCGTTATAATACGAGCGAATTAGAATCATTCGCGAATTCCGAAAATGTGCAAAATCTTCGCAAGTTACAAATCCAAGCGGGAAAATGCGCTAAAGCTAAAGAATGCATAGTTTTCCTGCCGAATCCACGACCGCTGCATCAGAGAGCCGATGGAGGGGAAAAACGCGCCCACTTTCGCCGAAATGTTTCCGAATTTGCCAAACTCGCCGCGAATGCTAAAGAATAAACGTAAAGGGATATTCGCGACTGTAAATTCGGTGGAGGGCGACCGAGTGGGGAGCATGTGCTGGGGAGGAAATGAGAGTGACGTAATAGAGAAGATGACCACCACCCCCGACAATCAATGAAATTCGCGTTGTCATAGCAACGAGCCTCTCGTCACTCGGCGGGGGCAACAATCTCGGCCGCGTTTCCATGGAGACGGCGCGCCAGGTGGATGCGGAGGAACGCTCGAGTGGGCGCTTGGGGGGGGGGGGGGGGTCTAACTCACTCCAATCGAACGCGTGCTTTTCTCCGGAATTAATGCAAAATAAATCGAAGGTCCGAGCGAAAATAATCCTCTTCCATCCGATCGCGCGGCAAAGATTGGAAGAAAGACGAGCAATGACCAACTCGGCAAAAGGAGGTCCCAATCACACTATTTTCAGAGCAAAGAGGCACACACTCACTTGGTGCGACGCTCCCCCGACGTCGACGGCACTATGGACGCATGGCACTTAACAAAAGGATAAGAACAAATACGTGGTGTCGATCCGTGAAGTGGCGTGCACGGCTGGCGAACGCCGAATATTATCACAGTGCCGCCCGCATGAATCAATAACGAGAGAGCGCCCCCCTTCTACGACGCAAATCGCACGCGCGCCACGTACGTACCTTGTGTAGGGCGCATACGAAATCAGATCCACGGAGAGACGGACTGGATTGATAGAGAAATAAGGAGTGATAAGGGAGGGGGCAGCGTTTGGTGGGGAGCATGCATTTGGTTGGCCGGAATATATCACTTTTTTTTAACCCCTTTTCCGAGTGCAGGTAGGGGCGATCCCGGGACGGGTGCGTTCGGCTAAAAATACGCGGCCGGAGGGGACGCCATCCCCAGCGACAATATAAGAGACGAAAACACGCCTGAACTTGAGGATCGGAAAAATCGCGGAAAGAGAGTCGCGCGGGGGTTCGCGTTCTCCTTCGACGAATTGGCGCGGCCGCCTTCCGATCGATCCTCGCAAAATCTTATTTTTGCGCCTCGCGCAAAGTTTTGTTCGCGAAAACAAAAATTCGCGATAAAAATCGGATCGCCTGGGCTCCGAATTCTTCCCTTTCCCACCACAATGACAAGGAACGCTGGCTGCTCTCCACGTTGGCCTGCAGACATCTAAAATAACCCGGAGCAGCCTTGGCACATGCCTCGCGGGACACGGCGACGCGATGGAAGGGGGCACCACTAACAGATGCACATTCACTTCGCTACGAACACCTAAAAATTCGGATAGGTGTTTAAACGATCGCCCGAGAGAAAAGTCTGCGCCCGGTCTTACCCCCGACTCCAAAACAACGGAAACCAAAACGCGCCAAACGGAATGATTTTCGGGAATTCGAAGATGCAAATGCAGAAATTTGACTAATGACGCGATTGCGGCATTCCGTGGACGATGCATCGTGCCGGCAAAGGAGCAGGCGAAATACCGTTGGAGGGTTGCCAACATGCCCTTTTCCCGGACAACATCTAGGATCTTTTTCGTTTAAAAATAACAAAACGTACAATCCCTCAGATTTCGCAAAAAATCGCGACATGGACCACCGACGTCTTCCAGACTAACCATTTTTCCGAATGAGCTCTCCCCCGTAGATGATTATTGCAGGAGGGCAATCTATGCATTAGGAAAATATTCCTCAAAGACCGATCACGCTTCCAATTTTTTTTACTGTCACAGTAATCGAACTTGGTTATCAGAAATCAATACGAACGCCATCCAGCGACGCCTCCCCGCCACCAAGACGATCAAGTGGACCTCATCAACTCTTTGTTTAAAGTCACGAACTTGATCCGTGCCGTAAGCGAAATTGAGTGATTTAATCCGATAAAAAATGAGCATAACGCTACCGAGCAATGTAAGCGATCGAGAATCAATCACCAAATAATTTACCGCAAAAAAAAACTGCAACATACACCAAGTGCCTTCCTAATTCCATAATCCAAGGGTAACCCAAATTCTCGCTTAATATTGAGTACCTATTAATAGGCTTAAAGCTTACGCCGAAGAAAACATTTGATTAACTATCCAGACGATTTCGGAAGAAGACACGCCAACCAAACTGATGCATGCTTAATTGTCGCTTTATAAACAATACTAGCAACATTACTACACTTATTCCTTATTGTGTAATTCTGACGAAGCCCATCTTCGCTTTCCTAATCAAAAAACTATTATAAAAAATAATGCACAATAATTTAAATGAAAACCTTGATAACATTATAATTATCGATTTCGCATTCCTTTAAACAGTAATTTAATGATATTGTCAGGGGATATTAAAGAAAAACCATGGTTTATTATAATAATTATGCGATTTAAATACTTAAATAAGTATTTGTTTTGATTGCGTGGTGCAAGCTTCATTATGAAACTTATGTAAGTTATTAGAGTGGTAGTTTCATATTCTAGTCCATGGTTTTCTTTCGCAAATTACATTATTCTCAGAAACAGGTAATCCATACCAACCCATGCCCTTCGCTACTTCAATGGCAGCATCTTTCCAATCATTCTCCTCTAGTTTCCTCGAATAGGTTTCAAGGAACTTCAAATGCCAGGAAATTGAATGGGAGAAATTTCTTTATTGAAAACAAATCCATATTCTTTCAGGTTTCCAGGTTTCCCCTCTCCATTGCTTGGTCAGGATTTAATGACTTGGAGAATGCGGAAAGGTTGAAGGTAAGGTTTTGTAAACATCCCGATCGAAAGGAGAAAACTTAAGGATTTGGATGACGGATTAAGGAAGCCGAAATTAGGTTCTTAATCCTGACACTGGAAAGGCATGGGATGGTGGCAAGAGGAGGACACGTTGGATTTCAGGATTTTTTAGGTCTTAAAGCTTTCATTGGGTTCGGATAAGCCCTGATGAGGAAATTATAGGTTAAGGAAAATGGCGTTTTGAGGTGATGTAGGTAAGGGGAGCCACTGATCAAGTTAGCCAGCTTTAAGTTTGAGTGATTATGCGACTGCTCTGAACGCACGAAATTCATTTAATTGGCAATTCACGATTGAATATAGAATTCCGTACAAAAAATGCCCTTAATCTTGGCAGATACGATACATAAAATTACATGACATGATTTTTCATGAATTTCGAAGGACTCCATTTATTCAGAAAATTAATCCCGAATATTAATTCTAAAGAGCCAACGCTAACTTTAAATGTAATGGCGTCAGCGAACGCCGGCTAGCTTGCTCGGGATGGCTTGGGTTAAAGGTTATGACACATTTCATGAAGATGAAGGAAGGAAAAGTTACAGAACATACCTTGGTTTATTCAGGATAGACTTGGCAGGTGCGGGGTTTACCGGGAATATCTCTGGGTACTAAAATCAGGGCTTGAAATGAAGGAAGGCTGGGATGGAAACCTGGTAGCTTTGACTCCAAGGACGAAGTGAACTACATGAACGCTCTCGAAGTTCTGTATTCATGCGCGGCGAAGTTTTTACACAATGGTTGATCGGTAGTCATTTCATTGTTTCCATACTGCTCTAATAGTATACAAAAGGATATTTATCGCCGTATAACTTCAAATTCACTCACATAAATTATAGGAAGGGGAATACTAGGACTATATTGTTGTCGACAGAGTTGATATGAAAAGTTAGTAATAGCTCCAATAGATGGTGCTGTACCTGATGTACATCATTATTGGATATATTACCTTAAACAATTCTGTGGCATGAGAGAGATACTGAATCGTCGAGGTGTTTTTCCGTGCAATGAATGACCAAATCGATGTATGAGGAAAGATGCGAATAAATTTTTTAAAGAAAAAAGCATCAATATTGTTTTCATTTAACGATATCCACAATAGAACAGCATTAGAAATTTGCGTTGTTTCGTAATCTGGTTAGATAACAGTAATAGGAAGAATGGCTGTCAATAACAACTATGAGGATGTTTATTCTAATGAGACGCTCCAAAATTTAAATGCCGAATTTTCCAGGTTGAATGGTGAGCGAGGAAGATGTTGTATCATTTAATGATTAGGATATATTTTAACGACTGAATCTTTTCCTACAGGAGTTGTGTATTTAGATCATACAGGATCAACCTTATATGCTGACACCCAAATCAGGGAGATCTTCGAAGATCTCCGAAGTAATACATATGGCAACCCACATTCCCTGAGTCTCTGCAGTAAGATTGTCAAAGATTCGATTGACCTCGCAAGATTCAGGCAGGTTATAGTCTAGATTGTGTCAGCTTTTGATTTACAGATTTTATGCAATTTTTTTTATTTATCCCCTAACCAGGGTTTTGGATCATTTTCATACCAACTGTGATGAATACTCGGTTGTATTCACATCCGGGGCTACTTCAGCTGTCAAACTACTCGCTGAATCGTTCGACTTTACTGGTACCAAAGGACAGAACAAAATTGATAAGGAAGACAAATTTTCCCTTTCCTGCGTCAGGGATCACATAAATACATCTAGTGAAACATCCTCTCGTAATAAGAATGGAATGTTTGCTTATTTGATGGACAACCATACTTCTGTAATCGGTATGAGAGAAACAGCAATTCAACAAGGAGCCTCCATGAGATGTATCACAGTCCCAGAGTTTAAGAAATATTTCGACAAAGGTTCATTTCATGCCTCATCCTCAAGAGTAACGAAAAACTCTTTATTTTCATACCCAGCGCAATGCAATTTCTCTGGGGCAAAGTATCCAATGAATTGGATTGAAGCGGTTCAGAAAGGAATTTTGAATTCCATTGACCAAGGCAATCCAAGTAATTGGTTTTGTTTGCTGGATGCCGCAACATTCGTCTCAACCAATGATTTAGATCTATCTCGCTTTAAACCCGACTTCATATGTATTTCATTTTACAAAATATTTGGATATCCTTCTGGGCTTGGTGCTCTCCTAATAAAAAATTCCAGTTTGCACGTTTTGAAAAAGGAATATTTCGGAGGCGGTAGTGTATCTATATCTTTGAGCAGTGAAAGATTTCATATCCCTAAGCCAAGTGTAGAAAGGTGAGCAGTTCTTGTGCATAATACTCACAAACCATTTGCTGAAATTATTAAAATATTTGTGATTTATGAAGTATATTATTAACTAGTTTATGAAATGTTAATGCATTATTTCTGTTGTTTGAGAATTAATACTCAATATATTGCAGGTTTGAGGATGGTACATTACCATTTCTATCAATTCTAAGCATTCCACATGGCTTCAAAACAATTTATAGATTAGTTGGAAGTATGTCCAAAGTGAAGCTTCACACCTTCAACCTGTCAAAATATTTTTATCAGAGTCTTAAACTGATGCAGCATTACAATGGACAGCCTGTGTCAAAAGTATACTGTGACACTAACTATGACGATGAGGAAACACAAGGGAACATTGTCAATTTTAATCTCCTGAGATCCAATGGAAGCTATGTTGGATATACTGAGGTGAGGATGGTTTTGAACTTAAAATTAATATAATTTTTTTTCACATAATCCAAATTCAGTTTATTGCAGTGTCTGCCAAACTATTTTACCCCACAGCACATGGGTTAGGGAATTTATTTTGCAACAAAATTTACATTTGGGTTTTTGTTTAACATAAAGCCATGTGTATATCCAATGTCAAATTTGGAAATCATAACAAAAGTAAAAAGCTTATCCTAAAAATATTGGTCAATGGATATATGTATCTTAATAGAGGTAAGGAGATGGTGTTTTCTCTCAAAAATCAAAACAAATAAAAAACCAGTGGATGATGGAAGAGTTTCCTAATTAATCTAACAGTTACTTTTTATTCTATAAGTCTATTACAACAATTTTAACAACTCACTAACAGAATAATCGATAAGGGTACTACATCACTGTAGAATTTTGCAAGCATCAATAGTTCTGTGGTGAACTTTTTCATCTTTGTGCAAAATTACGTCACAAACAATCACAATCTGATTTTACAATCCTCAAAGTTTTACATCCACACTACCTTTAACATATTACTGCACACCGTCTGAAATACACTGGCTAGCTCAAACACTTCTCCTGACATCTCAAACTTCTACTACTGGTGGAGCATACAGCATTGTTATCTGTTGACAGCTAATTACCCCTCTTCCATACAATGCCATATGTTCAATAACTGACCACTGAGGTGGGATTTGACCTGTTTGTGCAAACCTGTTCTAAGAATCAAGAGATTGCCATCCAGTTCCTAAATTTGTCTGATACACTTGTAGTAGAAATACATATGTAAGAGTACTTCAATTTATTTCTTACAAAAAAATATAATTTCGATGTTTAACCATGAAATAGTTAGTTTCTTCCAAAAGTTTTATAAACAAATTTCTAAATTCAAACAACAAAAAAAATGCAAATGCTTAAGACTGTGGTGTGTGATTCCATACTCTGTAGGGGGTAAAACAACTTTAAAAAGTATAGTTGAATCCCAACACTGACCAACCTCATATTATCAATCAGTTTAGTACTTTGATTTATAGGGACCTCCATCTATTCTTCCTCTGGTAGAAAATTTTTCCAAGGACACTAAATCATTCTAACAGTACCACTATCTAAACAAGGTGAAAGGAGATAGTATTGTACAATTGAAATCTTAGACAGAACTCTAGATTTAATTACCTGAAGGGAAAATATAATTTTATTTTGAAAATGAAAGGCAATAATTATTTAATTGTATAAGTAAGTATCACTGTCTGGTACTACTAAATATCACTGCAATAACCAGTTGGTTATAGCAGTCTAGCCTAAGCCTATTGCAGATAAGGCCTAATCTGTAATCCTTCTTTGAGCTATTTATTCAAACTATTAATAATATTACTTAAATGTTAGTAAGTAACGGTCAAGTTTAAGCAATATTCTTTGCTTGGGTTAGTGAGTATTTATAAATTCAGTTACACAAGCAAAATTATTTATGAGCCTGAAATAAGATACAATTGCACCGATAAAAGCTTAGCAGATAGAAAACTAAGATTTTATAATTCCAAGAATATTATTTGTAATTTTGTTTAAGGAGGATTAGTGTCAATTAAATATACTTTCATTTCTTTCAACTATTCCCCAGAATCATCACATCAATCTATTCACATCTCATTCCATAGCTTCATCAATTCCTCCAAACATGTAATCATATATATACAAAAGTACAATATTATACAAAAGTATATTTGTATTTATACAAAAATAATCCACTGTTTATCTTGATCCCCATTTCATCTAATAATTCAGCCACACCATTGAACTATGGTTGCAACTATTTGGAAAATCTGCATCTTGCTCTCTGCCTTCTATGGCCTAAAAAATGTTGAAGTTGAAATGGCTGAGTGAAGATGTATTATGTACTCAAGAAGTTCATTTGATGATTTGAGCTGTTTTTAATCCTATTATTTATGATTGTTTCTCTCATTCAACAAGCTCATTTATGGAAATAACTGATCAATATTTATTTTTACCCAATGACAATTGATCTTGAAAAAAAGATGAAGAAATTTAATCAAGATACAAGGCTATAAGAAAAGTATAAATAGTTCTGATAACAAATTAATGAAGGAAGAATTTGGACTTCCCAATTTCAGCATATTTAAGAAATTCCAAGTGGAAGAGAAAATAAGCTTTGGATAAGATTTTACTGTAAGTGAAACATCAATTTAAAGTATGAATTTTACATGCTAAACAAATTGATAAACCTTGTGTTTGCCTAGACTTTATTTTCTCCTAATATTTTGAAGCACAAAATGATGCTAGCTTGCTAGTAAAACTAATAGAAAAAAAATCAGTATAAAGTTTATCAATTATTTAGTTATGATTTCAACAGAGTAACTCACAATCCTTATTTTGAGTGCATCAATTAAATTTATATATAGCTTATTGCGATTGGAAAAACATTTGCAATAGAAATTGTCCTATGTCTTGATTATCCCTCTATATTTTGTAGCTCAAAATGCTATAGTTGCTCTCAGCTCTGCTTCTAGCTATTTCTGGTAAGGAAGCAATTATAGTTTGAATTACCATATTTATAGTGTCAGAGAAGAATAAAAGTGAGAACAAATGCACACTATAGAGAAAGCATTGAATATTAAACGGCAAAGGTGCTAAATGTGGACTTATTCATACTGTAAATATATGTACCAACAGTAGTAAATGCAATCCCATAATTCTTGAAAGTAACAATAATATTGAACTATCAGTATAACTAAATACAAAAAACATGATTAATTTTTACGTAGTGAAAATCTTTTTAAGAAATCCATAGCATAAAAAGATAAAAGTTGACCACTAACATAAATAATCACGAGAATCACAAAATAGCTTACAAAGAAATAAATATCATAAGTCTTTTAAAATAACTTTATTCACATCTAAGAGACTTCTACCAACATAATTAACATATTAATATTTTCACCATTTTAAATCAAATGCATAAGTTAACCAATCATCAGCAAATCATCAATTGGTACTAACAAAGACACCTAGAACGGAGTATCAACATTAATGGTAAAAGTAAAAAATATCAACATCATCAATCAAAACCATGAGTGGAACAGAAGCTCTCAACCACCAAATTAAAACTTTGTAAAAACAAATAATGAAATTTTAGTTATTTTAAAGAGTATGAATTTATCCTCATCATTAGTTAGAGACAAATCTTATTCCTTGCAATTTCATGAAAAGATGAAATATTACGTGGTTGTTCCAATGCCATTCGATCATCATTTTACATGAGTTAATGAGTGCCTTTATATTCATGGCAGATACAGTTGGCAACAAGCAAGGTGGTAGTCACAATTGAGGGGTAAATGAAAACTCCCTCTGGTATTCTGCTTAATCATGAGAGAAATCACTAAAAACCTCTAAAAGGCATGCCAAACAACATAGTTACAGATTCAACTTTTAATTTAAAACCATTTAAGGAGTAAAACTCGATTTAGAAAATAAATTTAATAAATTAATGAAGCAGATTAATCACACTGAAATCAGCTTACAATAAATGTCAGTACCATAGATTTCAACAATTCATTCGCCCTTCTAATTTATTTATAAAGGCATTGCACAAAGAGTAAAAAACTTCAGATAAATTGTTTAACTCTGTTGTCACCCAACCCAGTGGGGAACATTTGCAAATGAATGCTCCTTGTTTAAGAGCAATAAATTGTTATATTCTCCTGAGGTAGTCAGCATCTTTAAGTCTAATTTTCAATCATTTAATCAAAAGCTTTCCTGTTATACTTTTGTATACATTTTATAACCTTTTTGTTTTGTCTGAATTATAACCATTTCTACCCCAGTTGATTAATTTGCTTTTGGTAGCAGTGCATTTTAAGTTATTCTTATTTAGCCAAATGTTTCGCTCAGTAATATCCTTCTCCTACAATTTAAATTCCTATGTTTTTTATGTTCTATAGATGAGATTGTTAGCAAATAAATATTAGATTTAAGTTTTTGGTATATTATTAGTATACATTAAGTATAGTGACACTTCCCCTAAGGAATGCCTGAGATCATTCTAACTGCATTTGATAACTATCTGAACTCCTCCTGAAGATCAATATTTATACAGATATTTTTTCTTAGATATCATGATCTACAACATCAAATCTAATCAATTATAAGTCAACTATTATGGCAACCTTCTGATTTAACCTAGTAGATCATTCACCAAATCCATCACCAATAAAAATTATTAATTGCAGTTATACCTACTAAGCTTAAGGCTGCATCATTTTTACTTCAGACTTTTTGTTACTGTACTGATGAAGCTTATAACCAGAGCTTTATTTCAAGTGAATAAAAATAGTTATAAAAGCAAAGTTCGTAGCTTTTAAATCTTCCATTATTCCAATAAGCAAATATTTCAAATAAAAATCAACACAAATTAACTCTTTAATTAAGTAATTAGCTATTTTACAGGTTCTTCAGATGGCAAACTTGCACAATATACAGCTTCGAACTGGGTGCTTTTGTAATCCAGGTGCCTGCCAAAGACATTTAGGACTAACAGACCAACAACTGTTGGATAACTATGAGGTAATAATCCAGAATTCTTTTCCACATTTCCACATTTTGCAGCCAACTGACCATTATTTTTAGGCAGGGCATGTGTGTGGAGATACAGTAGATCTTTTAAATGGGAAGCCAACGGGGTCTGTGAGAATTTCCTTTGGATACATGTCAACAAAAAAAGATGCAGACACACTTCTTTCCATGATAGAATCCTGTTTTGTAGATAGAAATGCTGAAGCTGTTTCAAGGAAGGAGGTCCTAAAAGTTAGTGAATTCAGTAGTAAAATTTTTCTTGCTTTTTAAGTAGTAACACATCTATGATGAATCACAATAACTTTACCTCTTTGCAGGAAGATGTATTGAGTAGTAACGGACAAGAATGCATATCTCAACCTTCAAACATGATAAACGGAAATTCTCATGAATCAAACTCAGTTGAGAAATTTCCAAAATCCATTATTAGCCACATATTTTTGTACCCTATAAAATCTTGCGCAGCATTCCAAGTTAAGAGGTGGCCTCTAGGACCTCGTGGCCTTCTTTATGATCGACAGTGGATGATTGTTAACTCAGCAGGCATTGGCATCACTCAAAAGAAGGAGACGAGATTATGTATGATCCAACCTTTTATTGATATCAAAAATGAAAAATTTCACATCAGTTATCCAGGTCATGATCCTGTATTTTGCATTGATTTAACATTTTAATGGTACTTTCCACTTTAAAGAAAGCTTTTGCTATATCACTCATTTCAGGAATGCCAGAAATAATTATACCACTAAATGTAGATGATGGAAACATTAACACTGAAACAGATTCTCATCAAAGTAAAGTTTGTGGAGACAAAGTCCGAGTGATTGACTGTGGTGACCTTATAGCAAATTGGCTGACAGCTGCATTCCATGACACTAATTTAGGAAAATTACGTCTCTATTGCCAGTCATTCAATGATGACAGAAAATTCCGCCCGAGGAGCAAAAACAAGGAAAAAAGAGGTGATTTAAAAAGTTGCTACCATGGTAACCTGAAATAGTTGAATAACACCAAAGCAACTATGATACTATAATGTTGATGGGGAAGTATATTTAAGTAACTAAATTGATTTTTAATGTTCATTTTTTTAAAAGAATACTGTTATCAATTAAAATAAGTGATTGAATAATGCACAGTTTTGCTTTTGAAAATCAAGGCACAAAATGGATAAATCGCAATTGAAATGAAAAAACTGACTTCTTCCCACATAGTATTTGACTATAAAGTTTCTTTTTATTTCACTTGGATAACTTAGCATAATATTCTATAACCTAATTAATAGCTATAATTAAAATAATTGCAAACAGTGAAATAAATAGGCATAAAATACAAACATTTGGTAGAAATTTAATATGGGTACAATTTATTTGGTAGTAAGCAGGGTTGTGACTAGACATTTAATATGAAGGGGAACCAAATTTAAGATGTTCCAAATAGAATGTTTAATAATTTGTATGTTTGCAATATCAATGCAGGTCAGTGAACCAAATAGGGGATATCCACTCATTACAAACACTATTACTCATTAATAGACACCAATAATCATCATCTATGAAACAGCTGATAATCTCCTCACTCAGATTTGCATATAATTTCTCTACCTGCGACACCATAAAATTTTCATCAAATTGCTCAGCAAAAGTCAAAGTCACGCCTAACTGGTTATCTTCCTTTTGTTAGGATACAGTAATTTGAGATAAAAGACAAGAGTCCTGTTTTGGTTTTTAGACTGCTCCTGTACTCAGGAACAGGTCTAGAAACTCTCCAGTGGAAAGAGGGAGCAATTTCAGACAACTGCTTCATTAACTGATCTCCAATTGACTTTTTAAATGTTATGTTAGAATAAATGTGGAAGATGTAGGATGATTGTCACATTCTGATTATAATTCAAGCTCCTTATCAAATCCTATGCATATTCCTGGAATAGAAAACCACTATAGCATTAAGTCCCAAAAAGGGGGATTTGTTTCCCTACCAATGAATAAATAAAAATTGTTAACTCCTACAATAATTTCATACTTTTTTCATAACAATTCAAAAATTAAATTCAATTTCAAACAATAACCTCCAAAAGAATCAGACAAATAATTTCACATTAAAAACAATAGAGGACTACTGTAGTAGGTATGGCAAGTAGTATCTGAAAGTGTAGCACTCATTGCAAATGTCCATGTTTACCATACGAAAAACCAATAGCTTGGAAGACCAGGAAGGCTTTTATTCAAGAAACATACTTCAAAATAGAAACACCAAAGAAGAGTCAAATCATTATAAATTGTCATTCCTTTCATGGTTTTCATTTTTACAGGCAAAATATCTTATCTTTTGTAATTTAATAAAACTTTCAGTTCTGTTTCTTTTTTCAGGAAAAGAGATCTCCCTCTCCAATCAAGCCCAGTTTCTGTTGATTAATTCAGCAAGCATTAGATGGCTGTCTGAGCAAGTTGGTGTGGAAAGAGAAGGGCCATCTTGCAAAGAGGTAAAAATAAGTCAATTTCTATTAAACAAATTAAATGTGAAACATTAATTTCTAATTACCTTTCAGAGTGATCTTCGAGACAGGTTTCGAGCAAACTTTGTAGTGGAGTGCCCACAGGCTTTTTTGGAGAAAGAATGGAATCAAATTAAGATTGGGAAGATAGCCTTCCAGGTAACACTCTTCTTTGCATTCTAATATTCTCTTTTGGATGCTTTAACTACTAAATGACTTCATTTTTTCCAATATTTGGCATACGTAAAAGTTAAAGAACATTCAGAATTTATTTGCATTTGGACTTTTATGCTCTTCTGAATTTTATTTAATTTGATATTAACAATCCACTACAAAAAATGTTAAGTGCATTTCCAAAGAGTGAGCTTTAACACCACCCTTTGGATGAGTTATTTTCCTTCGATAAAACTGGAAACTTCAACTAAATCTGACAGCAAAATATTTAGCCACTCTCGGTTTACAGCTCTTACTTTGACAGAATACTATTACAGCATTCACCTAAGATGAGGAGATAGCCCTGAACCACTTTGTAGTGTTTCTGTCCCCCATTTAAGGCAAACAACATTGCAAAGTCCCAAAAGATTAAAATCACATGCACTAAGAATTTAATGCAATAAGAATGTTATTAAGTAGAGTTATAATATAATTCCTCTTTCTGTCAACATCCAGAGATGCTAATTATTTTTTGACATGTTGCTAAAGGAACTCCTATAAGGTCACCAAAATCGAAAAAAATATTGCTGAAATTGAAGCTAAAAAATATCTTGTATAACATTTCAGGTATTAAATAAATTATATATTATATGCAAGAAGGTATGCTAAAATCCTTTCAATTCAAATCATTCCTTTACTCAAATTAATACCAAACCTTGCGTATGTCTTCTACTTCATACTCATTTATACAAATTTCCACTATCACTTATGAGTCTCCTCTCAACTGATCAATCTTACAGACGTCCGCAATTTCAAATTTCTCTCCATTTGTGCTTAAACTTCATTCAATAAATCGATTCTAAAGAACGTAACGCACCTTGACAGAAAATTTACCCTATGATCCATTCTGTCTGCAGGAGAGCAACAGCCAATCTGTCAAAGAATATTCGTTGCGAAAAAATAACATTAAAATTTACAGTTAACTAAAATCAGAGACTATGAATAAGTGATTCTAAATCTGCATTTTTTTTCAGTCCGAAGGACCGTGCACACGCTGCCAAATGATATGTATTGATCAAAAGACTGGAAACAAAACGAAGGAACCTTTATCGACCATCACGAGATTGTTCAATGGAAAGAGTGAATTTGGAATTTATCTCTCACGAGTGTATTCTGAATTCAAGCAGGAAGTTTCAGTGGGCGATGAAGTTGAAGGAAATTGAAAAACATTAATGCACTCGGAGGATTTATTCGGAACTGCAATCACATCTTGCTGTTTTAAACCAACATAACCATCAAGAACCTTCCTCCGGACTACGTCCGATTTCAAAAGGATCTGTCATACGGTTGATTTTGAACGCTATCACGATTGCATTTCAGTTCTGAAAAGAGAGAATAATGCAAATTGAATCTTGTATACATTTTTGGGTTAAGACAATGAAAGCATATTTAGGAAACTGAAAGATTACATTTAAGTTTGATTCCTAAACGCCTCTTTATTTCATTTACATCTTCACCATTCGAAACTTCTTCCACAATTTTCGCTATATTCCCATTATCGGGAAATTTTCCCATCTTCAATTTAGAATGAATCAAGACTCCATTTATAACCACTTCAAATGAACCTGTTCGCGAGAAATTAAATGGGTTTTATTAAATAAAAAGCATGTGTGTGCTACTTTTACTCAACATGCAAATATTAACTTACTTGACCTCCCTTCAAATCCATGAATGACAGCCCCGGGAACTTTCGCCGAAATTACTTTGGCCAGTTCACCGTAGCGTCTATCATAACCTCACGCACCACTAAAACAAGACAAGTTAAAAATACATATTAATTCTACATAAATTGTCAAACTGCACGTCAATGAATAGGGTTAACAATAGCATGAAATACTTGCCAATATTCCACAGCCACCTCCACAGACATTTTATCGCGAGAATTAAGATCACGCTATAACAAGATAAGAAATGACTAATTCCTTGGGGAGCTAACAACTTTCCAAATGACGACGAGCAGTTACGTGTCCTTCAATATTCTTATAACTGGTGAACGTACATACCTCTCCATGACCATCAGAAAACGCCAATATTACCATGCTATCCCAATGAGCTCTTTGCGCGCCGTTCACGCTATCTTTCAGCTATTGAAGTAACTACTTAGCCTGAGGGTCGCGGACTTCTTAAAATTCCATTCAGCGTGATCGCAACTTCGGAGTCATTTAATGTCTTGCTCAAATCCATCGCAAGAGGTGAGCGTAACACTAAGCCCTAAAATTTTGAAAAAGCTCCAGAAAGAGAACGGAAATATGTGTCAATATTTCTTCGGCGGCTATTCCAATTCATTCGTCCTTAAACCATCTCAAAATAAAGATAAAAAATGTTTCGAATAAGCAGAAAAACTGGATTTTACGCATCTTCAGTACCAATTGTGCTATAAATTAAGTGCAATGTCCGTTCCCCTCTTCGGGTAGAAAAAATAAGAACATCCTCCAGTTTTTCACTTAAGGATAAATGAAAGATTATTGAAAAGCATTAAGCAAAACGTTGAAAGGTTCACCTAATCTTGACTTTAAATCTAATGATATTCATTTGGAATTTTTGTGGTAAATATTACATACAAATTCAGGATTCATTTAAAAGAATATCGTAAGATTTATTTAAAATGATTCTACCTTTGAACATTGTTTGTCCTTTTGCACAAGAAAGGAAGCAAGGAAGATTTGAAGAACTACCGCCCCATTAGCCTCCTTCCCGTTATTTACAAAACGTTCATGAGAGTAATAGCTGCACGTATGAAGATTTCCCTGGCAGCTGCCCAGCCCAGAGAACAAGCTGGATTTCGCAAGGGATTCAGCACTATGGACCACATCCACACGCTGCAAGAAATTAACAGCAAAATGAACGAATACGAGATGCCACTAGTACTCTGCTTTGTGGACTATGCACAGGCCTTTGACTCGGTAGGTACCTCCTCCACACTGGAGGCACTGGGGAAACAAGGGATAGATGCCAAGTACATCCAACTTTTACACGGCATCTACAAGAACGCCACAGCCTCTGTAATGCTGCATGAAGAAACAAAGGAATTCCGGATTGAGAAGGGCGTGAGACAAGGCGACTGCCTTTCACCAATCCTTTTTACAGCCGTTCTGGAAGAAGTCTTTAAAACCTTAGACTGGGAGGAAAGAGGCCTATGGATCGATGGAGAGCACATCAGTCATTTGCGTTTCGCAGATGATATAGTACTCTTCGCAACCAACGGTGAAGATCTAGCATCAAGACTTCAAGAACTGAACGCGGCTGGGCAGAAAATAGGACTCAGGATAAACTTATCGAAAACTAAGGTAATGTATAATTCTTTTGCAGCACAAGTACCAATCCTACTACAAGAGGTACCCATTGATGTTTGTTCAGAGTACACTTACCTGGGACAACTGGTTACGACAGGAGAGAAAAACAGGATTAATGAAGTGAATCGAAGAATGAAACTAGGCTGGAGTGCCTTCGGAAGAAACGCCCATATTCTGAAGTCGAAAATGCCAATGGTCTTGAAGAGAAAGGTCTTCAACCAATGCATTCTACCAGTTTTGACATATGGAAGTGAAACATGGGTGTTAAACGCAGCAATAACCCAGCGACTTCAGACTACACAAAGAAGTATGGAACGATGTATGCTTGGAATCACAAGAAGAGACAGGAAACGCAACACCTGGGTTAGGAAGATAACAGGAGTGACAGACATCATAGATAAGGTAAGATCACTGAAATGGATGTGGGCAGGCCATGTTGCAAGGAGAAACGACAACCGATGGACATCAGCAGTTCTGAACTGGATACCAAGAGACGTGAAGAGACCAAGAAGAAGACCAAGGGACCGATGGAACAGAGACATCATTCAGTATTTAGGGGTAACATGGCAACGAGAGGCTCAGAATAGAGAGAATTGGAAAGCGCTTGGAGAGGCCTACATCCGACGTCGGATTGAAAATGGCTGATGATGATATATATATATATATACACACACACATACATATAATGTTACATTACTTAAATAATTTTCTTACATCCAAAACCTACTGATAAACAGGTACCACATTCAATTTTCCCTCCCTCTCTTATTTACAATCACAATTTTTTCATTATTTTTGGAGTTCTAAATTGTCATAACTATAGTTCTTTTACCATTTCTACTGCACTGGCACTATCTCCTTTGCAGTCAGTGACCTTTCTTGGCACTCTCCTCAGCAAAGTCTGCATGTTTCTGGGAAGTGAATGACAATCTTTATAATCGACTCAGATAGGTATTTCAATCTTTGGCAGGACAAGATAGGAGGTCAATGACCTTATTATAAAAATAATAGAGATCATGCTCCCCACTGTTCCTGTGAGATAGCTGATGAACATTGAGCATCATAAATATGCAAAATGTGGATGCCTGATTTTCTATACCAGCTCAAATTCTTGTGCTCATTTGGAAAATAGGAGAGCATCTGGTCCATTTTATCAATCTCTCACATGTTCTTGCTGTAAAAATGAACTGATTCTTGTTTCTTTACTAAATTCCCCCTTCTCAAAGACTTTCATAAGTTAACTTCTATATTGGGTTGAAATTAACAAAACCTTTCATTTACTCTTCCACTTCAGAATATTTATGGGGCTCGAGGTTTCCTTTTGACGTTAACACTCCCCTTTCCTAAGTTTTTTCAATAAATCAGAAGGATTTCTCTTTCTACTTACAAACACAGCATTTTTCTGCTTATTTTTATCACTAGAATACTATTACAGTAGTAATCCATGAAGACATCATGGTTTGAATTAAATTTCACTTCTAACAAATTTTTAATTAATTTGTCAGCAAGACATTTCCCACCCAACAAAACATCACTTATCTCTTCATAAATAAAAAAATCTAAATACTGTCCTGTCACTCTCCATCAGAACATATAGCTTAATACCAAATTTATGTTTTCTCCCTTTACATAAAGTTGAAATTTTAGAGGTCCTTTCCAAACCACCATGGACTCATCAATACATTGATTTTTTCCAGGGTAATAAATTTCTTACATTCTATTATTTAAGCAATTCATTATTGGTCTTATTTTGAATAAAGGGTCTTCAGGACAATACTCGACCCGCCCTCAGGGGTTTTGGCAAAATGTAACATTTTAAATGTGTAAAATCCTGAATCCCAAATTTTTCATCTCTATTCCAGTAATCACTTAGTCTATTAGTTTGCAGAGTGAAAGTATGAGACCACAAGATTGAAAACGTTTTAGAAGTAAATAGAAGTTCAAATAATCCTCATGGGTATTCCCTTGGGGTAATTGCAAGAGAGATCTCCTTCCTAAGACGGTTTAAGAATGAAGTGGTTTTTTGGTTACCCAAGAGAACTGTGGTAAGAACAACAGAGCAGTATGCTGAAGCTGAGCAAAGAAAGGCCTGAGTGCATTGGTGACATCTGTTACAAAGGAGGAGTAGGTGACACAAATTCCTTTTCAGGTTTGAAAAACAGGATACCTGGACATTGTATATTGAGGGGTCTTGTCCCAATTGCTGCACACTCTCCAGCCTCTTTTATATCAGAACAATCTTCTTCCTTAGAACTCCAACATTCTTTAAAATCTAATATCAAGCATAGTATCCCCTCCTATGGTAAATTTACAAATAATTAATAAGTTGAATAAACTATTTTGTTAATTAAATAGTGAATAAATTTCCAATCTATGTCAAAAGATACAAATATCAACAAATTAAAGAAACATAGTAATGAAACTACCTAAAATGTTGATCCTCTCAAGATCTGCTGATCTTTTCAACATTTTCATGGGGCAGCTAATTCCAAAATATTAAGTTACAGTAAAAAAGTTTACCAACAATAAGAGACCACGAGTGTTTCTATACCAATTTAAATGAAATATTTTCTTATGGTAGAAGACATGAAATGTGACAAAAAAGAAACTGTTTTTCTAAATTGGTTTTACTTTCTAAGAAATTAATAACTTTCTTTCATATATATTTCATAGCTGTATAAATCACTGTCGAAATAAAGTAGTCCTGAAGTAGAAATAGAGTAGTCCTGATGTCAATTCCCCACACAGAGGTCCAAGGTTCGGGCCTAGTTCAAGCCATTTTATTTTCACTTTTTTCTTTTTCATTGTATTGATTCTATCTTATCAGCATATCTAATCATCATTTGAAAGCTTCAAATACATTCTTTTGATTAATGTATTCCATTGAAACTGTAACTCTGGACTCAGAGAGGTGGAAATTTCCACCAACAGGATAAAAAATCTTGATTGCAATCGCACTTTGTCAAAGGAATAAGTCAATCAACTTCATCTAACAGAACAGTTTTGGTGCTGTCTTTTACTTCCTTTTCCACAGCCACATTAGAAGATGAACAGCCCTGAAAAGTAGACTCGATGAACTTCTGGACCAAAACTTAAAAATGTGAACTGTGTGGTTGTATGCCGCTGATAGACTGATATCTGTCAGTTATCTGACTGATAGTCAGATAACTGACCTTGTGTCTGCAACTGACATGCAATAACTTAAGCTCTACTATTTTGTAGGGTTATTCCAATATTTTTTACTAAGCTACAATTATTCATTGCTAAATACTAAGGTCAATTTAGATGAATTCTGTTAATGGGAAAGGTGATAAACTTAGCACAGAAGAGCCATGTGGCTATATTCCAATGAATAACAGATGTGAAGAATAGCGACATGACTGGGACTTGAACCCAGGTCTACTACTTTCTGGGCAGGTATTCTAACCACAGAGCTGATGCAGCATGGTAGTTCAGTGTTTAGAAAACCTACCAGAAAAGTGGGAGAACAGAGTTTGAGTTCTAGTCATCTCGCTATTTTTCACACCTGTTATTCCTTGGAATTCTGTTTTACTTTGGTTACATTTCATCTCCTTTATGATTAATTAAATATATTAAATTTGAACAAATCAGCAGCACAACTCTAATGGTCTTTACTTTTCAGAGAAATTTATGCTGACAAAAAGTGAAACATTTTCAAATATGGTATTAACATTTTTAGATGTATATTGAGTTGAAGAGACTTTTTGTCTGAGGATGGAACATTCCTTTTAGATTATAACATAACATATTCGTAATCACATTATCATTGAGGGCTTTATCATTGGTATATGATAAGTATCATGATGATATGCATGGGACTTTAGACCAGCTCCAAATTATTATCTCCAAATCCCTAAAATAATTTATGTGGGCAGGCCATGTTGCAAGGAGAAACGACAACCGATGGACATCAGCCGTGCTGAANAGCTATAACATATACTGGTAACCAAGTTCCAGTGCTTACTTAAGAATTATTTCTAAAGCTATTACACTCCGACAATGTAGCTCTTGGACTTGTTATTTATCTTGGACAATATGATATATAGTAAGAACTGTTGTAAAACAACTTTTATATGATCCAAACTTCAGATTGTAGACAAATATACCATAGTTCGCAGCATATAAAACCCACTGCCACGTAAGACACCCCCATTTTAGTAGAGTAAACTCAAGAAAAAGTTCTCAAAAGTTCTGATATAAATTATACATTAGTTGTTCAATTTTTGTTTTAATAATCAAATTAGGTAAGTGTTGACTTAACCTTCTAACTACATAAAGAAAATCAAACAAACATTTTAAATTATCTACTAAGATCTTTAGAGGAGATGTTTCAGAACAACTTTAAAAAATATTCCTTAAGATCACCAATGAAACAAGAAGGAAATTGTTGTTAATGATACAATAACTATATAATAAACGCATGCTTGACCATATCAATTTCATGCTTTAAAAATATTTTAAATTATTAACACAAAAGAACACTAAAAATTAAATAAATATATACTTTAGAATCTTCTCCAGAAGATGGAACTTGAAAGCCACCAAAGAAAAACTAAAGACTAACCGGAAACAAGGTTGTCCAAACAGAGCATAGAGAATCAGGAAAATGAAAGATGGGGAAGGAACTCCTAGGGGAAAGAAGGAAAGGCCAGCGACTGACTGGAAATGAACCATCATGACTTAATGACACCTGTAATGTGAGCAAGTGGAGGCCATCATGATTTCATGACATCTGTGGAGAAAGAGTTAAATGGCTGATTATTAAATACAGTTGTACATACCTCTTTTAAGTTGGAAGTATTTGTAAATAGATCCAATATTAGAAGTAGACTTTCATGAAGAGGGTATAGCAGAGGAATTCCAAAGATAAAAAATTATAATTCAAAATGTCAAGAGGAGGTAAACTCTGAAACTTACACTTCTACAGATGGTTNCTTGCAAAACTTCTACCAAAAGCTTCATAATGAAACCAACTTCACACTTTTTACACGATCACTACCAAGCCATTTTTTTGGATTAATTAGAACAAACAAAAGTAATGCATGTAAATAATGAAGCTTAACAATTCTTCAGCATTTAGCAATTGAATAACTCACCATCTGGATCAGATGCTATGTTGTCATAGTTAGACAGTGGAGTTGGATCAGCCCTCAAGATGAAGTAATTGACTGATGTGTTGCGAAGCCATTGCACTATAATTCAATAGTTTTTTTTAACATTAAATCTTTCATTTTTTAATACGTCTCCAAGAGGAACAATTTTCAATAATTTTGACTATGTAAAAGGAGTAATTTAAAATTTTTGATAAATTTCATTCCTTCATGAAGGTACTTCTTCAATTATTAAAGTCAGAAAATTGGCCAAATGGTCAATACCAATAAATTGAGAAAATGCTATTTAATTGAATTTCATCTCAAACAAATCGACCTTTGTATGATTTTGTGTATTCTTCCCTACAATTTGGGTTTGTTTTATTGTGAAATTGATGCTACACAAGACTTATTAATAAGCTTTTACTGTATTAACACTTGAGGAATGAAAGAATTTAACAGGTGAGTCTGCAAGAGATCACAGCTATTTACCACTCAACATTAGTTTTCCTTCAATACCAATGTGCCAACAATAAACCACCCTCTTCAATAAACTATTTACTTGGCCATTTATTGTAAAAATGTACTTTTTGAAGAAATATTACACAAAGCTTTTGCTCAGAATTAAAATCAGCTGATATTTATCACACTATTTCTCAGTCCTTCAATAACAAAGCAACCACAATTGAACTAAATTCATCCTCAAGTCAAGCAGCCCAAGAGGGTAGCTCTGAAGGTTGAATTCCACATAAAATGAATCCTGGGAATAGATGATTCTTATGATTAATTAAACAGAAGTAAGTGTACATGGATACAAAGATTTCTTTCCATAGGATTTTGATACCATCTACATCACTTCTCAAATAAATTATATCAGGTTTTATTTATCAGACACCTTAGCAGAAGATTGCTGGTTTTCTTCAGGATGATGAATTGGAATAACTTGACCAAAGGGTGAACGCAAAGAGAAGAGAACTGGTATCACAGAAAGACGAGGATTAGCCTCCTGCAACAACCTGATCCAGGAAAGCAGAGAGTCTCTACTGGAGGTACCTGTGGCACACATTGCTAACACAGTTCCTTCTTCCTGTTCATGCACTGATGGGGCCAACCGCACTGCTGAGTTCACAGGTTCTTCAAAAGGAGTTTTTAGCTCACCCACATCTGTAAAAATAAGTATTTTATTCTAAGTCCAGAAAGCGTTTGTACCTCTATGGAAGGACAATGGATAATATTGAAATCCAACAAATAAAATAGTTGTACATTACTATGCTACCTAATACAATGGGTGATTGGCTAAGTTCTGACAGCAAATGAAACATATATGAAACACTTTTATGTTTGGACAATAAAAACATGTTTGGATACAAGTAACGGACAAAACAATGTTAACATGAAGTAACACGGTGTAATATTTGTATAATAACATCACTGCCATACACAAACAATTTCTGGAAAGAAAATTTCACGGTTGTATGAGCTGCGAGTACAAATCATCCTTAAGTCAAAGCTTATACCCACTGACTCACATGCTTAGTGAGAAACAATTTCTAAGTGTTTTCATAAAAGCAGCTCCCCTAAGTAGTAGTTCCCTCTATGTAGAATACTTATGCTATAGTTTTCGTAAGTTTTACTCTTAACATTAATGCACAGTCATGTTTGTATGTGATGGAACAATGATTTCCTTCAGACATTCTTAATGTCAGCTAGCAGTTTGTAAGACATTATACCAAAACTTATTTCTTAATGTCTCTAAAATGAATTACTGTATTTCCTGGCCCATATAATGCATTGGCCTTTAACTGTGGTTTTTCAGGTGAATGAAGCAAAGAGACAATATCTGTAAAAGAGCGTCTATTTACCAAAGCATGGAAAAAAGTGTAAGATTGCTATAAAGGCTTCCACCGTGTTTAGAAAAAAATAAAACCCAGAAGTCAAAGAGCAACATTATTTACAATTACTATTGTATGGCTATTCCTGATGTCAGATAAATGCTCACCCTCGGCTCATAATATGTGCACCAATTTTAGATTAACATTTTCATGGGAAAAAAGTGCATTTTATGGGCCAGGTAATTATGGGTAAATTTTATGGGCCACAGTAATTCAATACTCATAAATATCTGTGGTAATTGAGTTATCATAATCAAACAATTTTTATAGTGAATATTGTTCTTGAATGGATAGCTGTAATTGATCATATACTGTACTTATACACTAATTTGGCTGTGAAATCTTTAAAATATCCAATCGTTAAAAGATGCTCAATGTCTCAAATTTGTTGAAATGGTTATAAAGAAAAAAACATTGAGAGTGAACTAAATATATCTTTATAGATTGAAAAGCATAATTCCGGAGAGAACTGAAAAAATGTAAGCTTGGTATCTTTACAAAGCTTTAGGTGAGAGTTTCCACAATTTATTTTAACTTGCATTAGCAACAACTTTACAATTAAATTTATATTAATCAAGACAGAAAGACTGCAGGACTTAAAAGCAGAATGCTCATGATGCTGATGTGTTCACTCATCCCTTCTTATTTTATAATATAATATTATTAGAGCTGAGGAGCCCTGAAAAAAAGAGGCAGGTATGGGTAAGATAAGCAACACAACACACATCCTGTGATTGTTTTCTGAGTTATCTGCCCAGTAAAATATCAATTCATATAAAATAAATCGCTAAGTTGAAGTTAAAACTTGCAAAACTTCTACCAAAAGCTTCATAATGAAACCAACTTCACACTTTTTACACGATCACTACCAAGCCATTTTTTTGGATTAATTAGAACAAACAAAAGTAATGCATGTAAATAATGAAGCTTAACAATTCTTCAGCATTTAGCAATTGAATAACTCACCATCTGGATCAGATGCTATGTTGTCATAGTTAGACAGTGGAGTTGGATCAGCCCTCAAGATGAAGTAATTGACTGATGTGTTACGAAGCCACACTCTAAACGCTCCTTCCACGAAGATCGGCGTCTCCTCTGGATGTGCCTCTAACAGTTCCATTTGAGTTGGGCTCTGCACACTCACAACCCATGTGTCATCTACTGAGTCCTTAACATCAGAGGTCTACAGGAAGAGACAATTACTTGAGTTTGTACTGAACAGTCAACTGTTGCAAGAAGGAAAATGACATTTTTATTTCTCTTTACTTTCATAATTTTTGACTATAGACAGAGTATGAGATAATTTATCACACTAACTCGCATTTGGAAGATCTGAAAATAGAAAACAAAAAGATACAAAAGAATTATAATATTCTCAAGGTTTCTCTTCATAATATTATCCCTCCTACTTGTGCAAAACCTTGATTATTAATTCCCTTAGCTTAGATAGTTGTAAAATAATACAACAGAATATCCTCTTCTTTTGATTAGTAAATTTACAGAACGAATAATTGAAGATATGAGTTGGAGATCTCCATGCAAACAAGGAGACCAGTGGGCATAGCTATCGCTAATTGATGGCATGATGGTATTTTTTTGAATTAATCGTTGAATATTTGTTAATACTTTTTCTATTTCCCCAAATCATCTTCAAATTAATTGTTAGCATGACTCAAACAGTACCACACTGATTCATTTCCTAGGAAAGGACTATTTGTATTTTATTGTACATCAGTTCACACACAATAGCAAGAAAATTTATTTTCAACTGTCGCCAATCTAGGTTATTTTTATTGTTAGATTAGTTCAGATCATCAGAGATTAGTAAGAACGTAAGTAATACATGGTGATACCTTGTATTCAGTTACGCTGCTTTGAAGGTCGACACTGCTCATTTGCTGCAACGCTAGTTTAGCCAACTCCAGACTATCGTTCGGCACAGGATTCGGAAGTGGCCAAGGATTAAGATTTTTAAACTTCGGCATCCAGTACATCATCCTCCAATACTTCCTAAGAGGATGTCCGCTTTTACCAAATATATTGAGCAAAATATCTTCAGTCTCAGCGTCGGGAATTACACCTACAACAACATTTCAAACAAATTCATCAAAGAATTTTGCAAGAGGGAAAATAATCGTTTAAGCATAATATTTACCATTTTCCTCCATCTGTTCCAAAAGGTCTATGGCACATTGCTGCTGTTTGGGATAATGCATGAATTCAGCTTGAAATATATTGGTAGGAATAAATTTCCCTTTCGGAAATACGTCAATCAGGCGTTTATAAGCTTCAAGATCTTTATGAACACCAAATTCCTCCATATGTCTAAGAGCAGAATATATGAACTCAACATGACCTCGTCTGTGTGCCCCTCGTCCTTCGAAAATCCTAACCATATCTAAATAATTTTGTTTGTTTTTATTTCCCACTTTATCAAAATATTCTTTTGGTACTATATCTTTCTGATCTACATTATTCTTCGAGGCATAAATCTTGCTAACGGTAAATGCTCTACTTAACTCTGTTCCTCCGGTGATACGTAAACATGATTTTACATATCTGAACGGTAATGGAACCGGTGCTCTGCTGATTAAACAACTCAAACAGATAGAATGATTAAAGACTTTAGGGCCCAACATACTCGTTCACTCAGTGAATCACTAATTCGTTTTAAATTTTAGTGAATTCAATACGACAATATGATAAGAATAATGTCTCCGAACTTGAACATTTTTAGACTTTCACATTCCTATGTATCAAACCAAAATGAAGAATTTTATGGTTTATCTCACTAATATACGAACATTTCTCGGTTTCATTTCCAGTAAAAGCACGAATATCAACACCCGCCTTGGCGATCCTATGTCCGCTATACTTATAGCTTCTACCTATAACAATTCTCATTAAAAGGTATAAGGATTTTCTCATAGCGCAACCGCGAATTTCAAAATAGATTTAATGGTGTTTTCTCGCTGTTGATATTTTGGTAGTTTCTTCAACTATAATGCTTGCTAAATTAGAGGCTAATATAATGAGAATAAATTTTCTGATTCAAAAAATAAAATTTAAGAGATAACAACAAAGAGAACTTCCTCTTGCTTCGAGAAGTTTGCATTTTATTCAAATATTTATCCCTCTATTGTGTGCATATAAATAATGAGCAGTAGTTTTTCAATCCAAAAAAGTTGTAGGCCTTTCGAAGTGTTATCCAATTGTATCTATTCGGAGATTCTTGTCGACATGTTATCCCAAGGTACTTGATGCTTTGGTGTACAATTAAGCACTTTTGTAACTAGTGATACCTCCCATATTTATAATAAATCCATTATGTTTACATGGCAGATACATATAAATGCATGTAAAGATGGCAGATTTATCGCGAATCTCGGAGATATCACAAGTTACAAAAGTTATACAATTGTAACCCTGTTCCATTTACCATTCATCCTTTTTCTTGACCTCATCACACCTCTAAAGGTACAGCTGAGAACTGCTGATGTCCAACAGTAGTCATTTTTCCTTTCCACATGGTCTGCCCACACCTACTTCAGAGATCTTATTTTATCAATAATATCTTTCACTCCTGACATAATCCTCACCCAAGTTTGCTCCCAAGACCTACAAAACAGAGTATGAATGGGATCTTTTGTTTGTTTGTTCTGTTGATTTTTTTGCAATATGTGGATGTGGTTCATGGTGCTAAAGCCATTGTGGAATCTGGCTGGTTGTATAGGCTGAGCAGATGTAAGGATTGTCAACAGATATTCAACTAGTATCTATATGAATGTTTTATTTAAAAAAACAAGGAGGCTAATGGGGTGATGATAATTCAAATCTTCCTTGCTTTCTTTCTAGCAGATAATGCACATTTCTTGAATGATTCCAGTCCTTGGGTATTTTCTCTTGTCTCAGGCAATAAGTAAGTAATTGAGCTAAAATGGTTGTCATCCCTCCTACTACAAGTTTCAGGTACTTCACAGATCCTTCCTCTGTTTGATTGCAGCTATTGCTTCTTCTGAAAAAATTGAGGGGGAATATCATGAATTATGGCTTTCATTTCAGTTCTCCTCATAAACATATTCTGTCTTCTTGTATTGGTTGCTAAAGTATTCTGCTAGAGTCCATAGTGTTTTTAGTCTGTTACAAGTAGTGCCATTTCTTCTCAATAAGGCCAACATCTGCTTCTTCCCCACTGGGTATTTTATGGCCCTTTTTTCATGCTCATGCTGTTCTCTATAGCCTCTTGCACCACACTTTCATTGACATTCTTGACACCTTCTTTCATTGCCCTTCTGATAGACTTCGAGTACTAGATGGATTGGCAATGAAAAGGGATTTTATGGGCTGTAGAGGTTTTGTAAAGAGTCTAATATCACTCACCTCAGCTCTTTACTTTGAACTGAGTAGAAAGTGACCTATTGATCACCTCTTGATTTCAGGTGTGCAGCAACATGATGTATGTACTTAATTTTGTGCAAGACCTCTAAAATTAAAGAATATAAATAACTCCTATTGTGTTACATAATGATCATACAAAATATACTCATCATCTGGGAATCGAGGGTACTAAGCAGTGAATTACATTTAAAATTCATGATTTAATTGCTATTATTCAATATGTTGTCCAATGAATTTCCTTTACTATTTCCAAGCATTCTAAGATTGTGCTGTTCTGTGATGGTCCCTTTTAAGAGGTAGCAAGCATTAGAAGGTGTAAATAAATAAATTCAAGGTTTACTAAGTAGATAGAAGTGCAATGCAGGAGATTTTTTAATGGTTATAACAGTCTATGTAATACACATCACATACTTACGTTAGATCTTTTAGTAGCATTAGACTCTTACACCCTAACTGGTTGCCTGCATTTTGCTGCCTTTTACTGGGCAAGTCGAACTACTAATGATCGTGTCATAGTCATCATCACCTGATGATGAATATGTACTAGTTGAAACCGTCCATTTGAAGAAGACATATTTTTCATTTCTTAGATGTAAAACAATTCATCTGAAAGAAATTTCATTAGGCCAAACATCATGCTTTATTTATTAATTACTTATAACATGGGCAGACGAAGTGAAGAGGCAGCCAAGTGGAAATTCACTCCAGGGCTCTATTTGATGAATTGTTAGCACTGCATGGCTGAATGCTGAATAAAGCTTGCAATTGCTGAAAATGAACTTATGGTAGAAATTCTGAGACAAAATTATGAAGGAGTTGTATTTAGAGAACTCCCATATAACCTGTCAATTCTATCCCATATTACCTGTCTCTTTGAGAATGTCAAGGAGCCATTTTAAAACTTGCATCCCTAAGCATCTTGATAAGAATAATCTTTTATCAAGTTACAGTTTAGGTTCAAAGAATACATAGGGATACAGAGATTATATATAATTTAGCCAGCTATAACATATACTGGTAACCAAGTTCCAGTGCTTACTTAAGAATTATTTCTAAAGCTATTACACTCCGACAATGTAGCTCTTGGACTTGTTATTTATCTTGGACAATATGATATATAGTAAGAACTGTTGTAAAACAACTTTTATATGATCCAAACTTCAGATTGTAGACAAATATACCATAGTTCGCAGCATATAAAACCCACTGCCACGTAAGACACCCCCATTTCAGTAGAGTAAACTCAAGAAAAAGTTCTCAAAAGTTCTGATATAAATTATACATTAGTTGTTCAATTTTTGTTTTAATAATCAAATTAGGTAAGTGTTGACTTAACCTTCTAACTACATAAAGAAAATCAAACAAACATTTTAAATTATCTACTAAGATCTTTAGAGGAGATGTTTCAGAACAGTTTCTTCCAGAACCTTCTAATCTAATTGATCAAGATTGTTTGATATCTCAGTTGTACCTCCTTAAATATTCTAGAAAAACAGCAAAACAAAAATTAAGGCTCAACCTCCACATTTAAGTCACAGGTAATTTTTAAGGCCATAATTTTGGAACAAAGGTGTGTCTTATTCAGTCAAATGTGGTAAATACCTTGCTTGACATATGCATATATATACAGTTCCTTCACATGGGGCCGTAGCATAAAATCTTTACGTAACTAATTGAGAGATATTTCATGTGAATTATTTGCAAAATTAAATGCCTTTCTACTATTTGTGTCCTATTTGAACCTTTATTGAATATGATATCTTTAAAGTGGGTATGTATTTGATGATATATCAGAAAGACAATATACACTAATATTTACTTATACAAATTATTGCATGTAATTGATATTTGGAAGGGTAAATGGGTGAAGCATAATATACATCTTTAAAAAAAGAATTTCAAACTTCCACAAGATGTTTAAATGTAACCAGTTGAGTAATAATAAAGAAGTCTATAAATGCTCCTAACTCTAAATAATGAGATAAAATGTGAAACCCTATTGCAATTAGAATTGTATTACATCTCAAGGAGCACCGATACATATCGTCTAAGAAAAATTGAGTTTCTATTTCCTATGTTACGAGATAAAGACCTAGATATGCAAGGTTAATACAAAACTCATAAGTTGTGAAATTTTTAACTTTTATAAGAAATATTCTCATTACTCGTAGAGATAAGAGATGATACTGAATATCTGAGGAAAGCAGGGGCAAACTACCTCATTCCTCATCTTGCCTAGTAAGCCTCATTTACCTCTCCTAGCTCTTCGTAGCTAATGGTAGAGGGAATGAGCTCCCAACCAGCCTTCAGGCTGAATACTTTACAGACAGACTGAATATTTAGGGCTAATTAACATGTAATTTTCATAACAATCCTCACTACTGTGAAATTGGCACTTTTCAATGTCATTTAATGCATTGTGAGCCAATGCCATGTAATCGCTTAGGACTAGAAGTTATTTCAGCTCATCAGAATTCCACTCCAGTTTTAAGCTCCGACTCTAAAACATTTAATTTTATCTTTACTAATATTTTCTTTGATGGAAACATACAAACTTTTGAAGTCCAAAATATCCAATTATAACAAAAAATGGAATAAAATTCAGGAGTATGGATTCAATTAAAATACTTTTTAATACGTTAAAAAATATAGCCTGCTGACAAGCACAACATTGATCACACTAAACAATATGTTTTAACAAAAATATCTCTTGGTACAATCTTCTGTATGAAAAGATACAGTGGTGGAACACATGGAGAAAAGAGGATGTAGAACTATATAAAAAAAGGATGATTGACAGAACATACTTTAGTTACATATTTGTAGCCACAGTGTCAATGTCTCTGTATACAATTTGTACAATGAAGCAGCTATGAAAGTCAATCTAAATGTTAAGAAATCTCTAAGACAAGGGATTTTAATCTGAAATCATCAGTATAATACTGTAAATAGAAGAATTACTTGCTGCATCAGGACCATTTTTTTGATTAAATATTTTTAAAACATTACCAGCCTTATTGTTTTCTCTCCATAACATTTTAGCACCATTTTTCCTGCGTTTTAATTTTACTTATGGACTTAAGGAATAGAGCAGGCAAGGAAACATTAGGAAAGCACAAACTTAGTGCATATCTTGGGGTATCAATTAGTTGGAGGTAAATAGTGGAACTCTCGATGGTTGACATCGAAGACTTCCATTGTCTCCAGCAAATTACTTCAGCCCAATACTTTCCGTTACCTGAAAAAAGTCATATTAAAATAATTAAAAAAAGCTTTTATTATTACACAAACACACAAATAAATGGCTTTATGTAACACCTAGTGTAAACCAGTCATCATAAATCAAGGACACAAATGTTGGGGCTTTAATATCCATATTATATACACGAAAAAAAGTTTAATGCTGTCTGTCCCCACTCTATCTCAGAAATGGCTTGATGTAGAGGTGTGAAAAAAATTGAATTATGTTTCTATGATGTTGAAAGCCTCACAAAAACTATTCTAATCACTGTCAAGGCTTGGGTTTGAACTCAGTAGCCCATGATATGCTTCCATAAGAAATACAAGCAAAGTTCGTTTTCATGCCTTGCAAACTAAGATTCTTTTGCAAAATCAAAAAATCAAATTAGAAATATCGAGACAAGTGTCAAATGAAAGGAAAATAATTATAGATAATGATATTGATATAGAATTGAAATTGTGAGAATTGTCAGTATTGAACATTAACCCACAGAGTTTGAACCTTCACATATAAGTCGAGGGTGATTATTTTTAGCCAAAATTTTGGAAAAAAGGTACGTCTTATATGCCATCAAATATGGTAATTACTCAGATTATCTTCACTATGAGAATCATAAAGTTTGAATCATGCCTGTAATAGTAGCATGTTCCATTCAAGGGGCATCTTAGACCTAAATCATTACCAAAATTTCTGAAGCATACAATTCAATCACAAAAAGACAAGAAACAGCATTCCTTAGTTAGCATTTAGTTGCAAAAAACTCAACTAAATTAGTAATTTCAGTTGTACTTACTCTCTCATAAATAGTCCATGCCATTGCAGCCATCAGGGTCCTCCTCAACATCCGTGGTACTATGCCCTTGAAGTAACCCCTCACTCCATATTTCTACAACAGAAATACAAATATAAACATTAGCTTTTCTTATTATCATTCGATTTAGGAGTTAAATTCACATGCCAAAAGGCAGCATGCAATGGTCAACGTAGATGATGCTTCAAAAATGCATCTAAAACAAAAGCTGGGGAATGGACTTCTATTATACAGCCCAAAAGAGGGAATTCCAAATAGCCTAAATTTGCTTTCATATATTTAGTGAGTCATCACTCCAGCCATAAGAGGCCATTGAAAGATAAATTAAATTGACATCAAACCTTGTGGTCCAAACTTAAAAGTTTCCTCCAAATATCATTTAGGAGACATGATGTATATAAAGCACATCAAAAATTCTTAACAAATAGATAACTTGAAAAGATGAGGATTCATCAGAAATTAATACCTTGTAGACATAAATCACAACATCTTGAATCCCAGTAAATTTATCAGGATAGAGCTGCATTTTGGTTTTCAGAACATCAGCCGGTTGAGTAACAGCAGAAGCAAAGAGCCCAGCAATGACTCCGCAAGAGAAGTGAATTGCAGGTTTGTTTCCACTGTTCATCACATCTGAGGAAAATGAATGAAAATCTCAATTTCATCCCAACAAAATTAAATTATACATTCATTAAAGAATTTTTATGTGATTTCAGAGATAAAACATGGTCATTCATGAAATTACCTGTGCAACCTAAGGTGTTAACAACATTTTCCATACAATTAACAGTTTCATTAAAAACATAATAATTACAGAAATTAGTATACAACAACAGTACACAATTAGTTTGTAAGAAATCCAAACTTTTGTAGAGATATATTATTTGACTTAGGACAAAATGGAAAATGAACTTTCATTGAGAGATTTTTTGTTCTCACTACAAACTCATAACCATATTCAAGGATCATTCAGAAAGTTCCATCCATTTGCACACTAATCCATAACTATCACTATTTAGAAAGATATCCTTTCTCCATCTTATGGACAATTTGCAGTCTATGTTTATACACTGCAAGCCGCCTTTTGGCGTGTGGCAGGGAGTGCATGCACCATGACTATTTCCTTAATCGATTATTTTCACATATCAAAATGAGTTCTTGAATCTATTGGTTCTGGTGTGTTGTATTCCGGAATTAGAAAAGGCAATATGTTATGCGAAAAATACTACAATAAATCAGTGAGCATTACACAGATGCTTCAAGATGCAGGATGAGAATAAAAGATTTAAACAAAGGATAAATTTACTAAATAAGTTCAGAGAAGGTGCTTTCATAGAAGATGTAACCAATATTATGGGCCCTCCCTTTCACATGGCCATTCTGATTCTGAGAGAAAGATCGGGGAAATAGACACTTTAAGGAATTGACTCATGAATTCATTTCTTCCATGAACAATACGCAAAAGTAATCAGTTAGAGAAGTAGAGTCATGGTTCATGCACCCCCTGCCACACGCCAAATATTGGCTTGTAGGGTACTTACATAGACATTGTGAAACCACATACATGTTTCTATGAGACATGCACATATCTTATCTAACCATGTATTTACACTTGTTAATGGTATACATATGTTATTCACTGTTTTGCATCTAATAAACAAATTAAATCAATTCTCGTAAAAACCTGTGACAAACAAATAATTCATTTATAAAAACTGGGGTATTGACTATCATCTATGAATGATGAAAGCAGAGATTTTGTTTCAACCAAAAACTTAAGGTATTTGTGTCAAATATGATTAAAAATAGTTCATTTCATATGTGATGGGTGAGACAAAGGACCATTATATAATTTGAGCTTAAGTTAATTTTCGTACATTTCCCATTTGTTTCCAAGAGAAAATAATCAGATAGGGCAGTGGTTCATGATCATTAAGCTGCAACTCACTGGTGTTCCTCAAGTGAGCTTAGGTTGCCATATAATATTCAAAAGTAATATTTACTTTTGAATTTTTAAACATATATGAGCTAGATATGGTTAGATAATCACTTTTATAGCTGATAATGCAATATTAAAATATCTCATCCCACACTTGTGTAATTCTTTCTCAGTTTGAATTCACACCAAATCTGGCTTAGAAGAACACAAAGCTTGAGTAAATATGTAAGAAAGCAGTACAATTCAATTAACTGGGAATCACAGCCACAAAGTATAAAAATGATAGATACTGACTATTGTACTTCATCATGAAGTGAAAAATCAGTATCACTTAGTCAGATTGGTGTGAGAAAATATTCCACTTTGAATTTAATTTTATGTTCCATGATGAAAATTGAGATACTTTAAGATTGGGATAATTCAACACTTGCAACAGGGGGAAAAATCTAAGAAAAAGAGAGGATACCTGAAGGAACAGCTGCTTTAGTTTGAGTGTAGAACATAAGATAAAGTCCAGAGAAAGGTGCATCCCTGAAGAGAGTGGGCAAGAGGCCACAGCACAGACCCCTGACGCCTTCGTTGCGATAGATAGAGCACAGAGCCTGACCCATGCCTCCGTAGTTGTACACGCCACTCTGGAAACCAAATTTTACGTGTGAAATGACCTAAGCTGTTGAACTAGTGAAAGTGACAACCACACTAACTAATGTGACAACTACACAAATTGTCAATCAGTAGTCCTGCACTTTAAGACTAAAGAACTGGAGACAGAGAAATTACTTAACAACAAAGTCCATAGTTTTCCTATTCACAGGCCCACACCAAAGGAAATACGACTAATTTATTGCAAAATATCACAATTTATGCACAAAATATCGTAGATTTAATTGCAAAAGCATCATCCATTTTTTGTACTTAACAAACATCATAGGCTTAAGCTACAAAACAAAGGAAATGAAATTTCTGGGTTACAATTCACAATTATTTAATCGAGAAAATTTTTAATGCTGAAATTTCAATGAATTAAATGAAACTATAAAAAAACTTTGATCTAGTCCACAAATTTAAAAATCTTAACAGTAAGAGAAAAACATAAATAATATTGATTTATGCATTTTAGCGGTTAAATGGCCAAAAAGCTGCAATTCGAACATTAAAAATTATCTTCATTCTGCTGGGTTCTCTTTCAGCAACCAAGAAATGATAAACACAACCTATAATACTAATTAAATCCCCTAAAATAATTAACCTATCGTACACCTTAACAATTCACGGACTTAGGCTAGAATTTAGAGTATACCAAATGAATTTTAATGGCATAATATGATACAATAGATATTATAATAGCAACTAACGACACATTTGTTCATACATACCTCGAATCGCGTTTTAATGACTGTAATAGGGATCAAACACACTCCACTGATAGAGCGAGCTGCCATTCCAAGAAAAACAGCTTCCAGTGGACCCGGTTCATTACCTGGTCCAGTCACATAAGAACGAAGCCAATGCAGTGATGAGAAATATAGTCCAACGCCAGGAACTACTCGTGCTATGGACTTGATGGAAGAAAATTACAATTAGAGTAGAACAGAAAGGCGAGATTTCGGTTAGAAAGCAGTAGCCTGCCAACTTACAGGAGTCATGCCTCTCCACAATCCAGATATACGCTCCTTTTCCAATATATTTCCAAATATTGCGATCATACTGGCAGTTTGATTGCCTCTAAAAAAAGATTACAAGGTATTAGCGAATGAAAAACTTCAATCAAATCTTATTTAAGACATCTTACCGAACAGGGGAGTTAACAGGCGATTGTAGTCTCGTTTTAACCAAATCAAGGGGTTGAAAAACTATGGTGGAGAAAGTTCCCGAAAAGGATCCGGCCAGAAAAGACTTAATTATTGGATACTGAAAAATTAAAATATTATTTCAAAATATTTAACATTCAGCTATCACTTTTATGAAACAGATCCTTACTCTGAAGTTGGTTTCTATACTCACATTGGCAATTAAATCCATGGTGAAGTAGCTTGTAGCGTATGAATCTTTCATGAACGAATTTGTGAGCAAAAGTACAACAAAAACAATACTTTAACGACTATTTACAAAGTGCTTATTAAATCTTGTCAGATTTAATATTACTCGGAGATAATCGTATCGGAATAATCAGAATAATAGATGGGATTGATTCTAAAAAGGAAAATTATCACCATTGTCGCGAAGAAAAATATTATCCTTGATAAAGTAGTACTCTAGCTGAAACCTCCACAGTTTTATTCGAAAGACTTCAGGATTTATCCACAATCCAGCTAAGTTAAGTTTTCCCCAACTTCTCCACGTTCTCGACCCCTTTCACGGTGATAGAATCACGAAAACTTTGTTGCGCACGACGCTTTTGTTGAATCGCTACAGGGATGGATCTCACACATCTCACACGACCAATCAAGAGCGCTCTGATCGCCTTAAATACAGTGACGCAGGACTCGAGTGTAAGAAATTTATTTCGTCAAAGCTTGCGTCATCGTCAACATCTTTCGGAGACTTGGCAAGGTATCAGAATTTGGAAATTTTCAAAACATAAGTGAAACATCAGAATCACTGGATGGTATCGAAATTTATTATTCAAGAAGAGGAATAAATCATTCTTAATGAACGCTGAGGGTGATATAGGTTCATTACATTTTTAGTATTAAATACAACATAAAAAGCAAGTTTAAAGCGGCGCCTACTTCCACGTTTTACCAAAATGATTATATTTATCTTTTATTCATTAAAAGTTTTCAAAAGCATAGATCTCTTCATCGCAAGCATGCAAAAACCGGAGATTCGGCCCATGTCAGTATTTTGACAGCTGGGATATAGCTGTTACAGTTAAACTTTTATAAATTCGCCAATAATTGTTTTAGATAAGTATGAACAAATGCAGTTAACAACTTTCCCTTCACTTTTTGAAACCCTCAGATCTAATTATCCATGTTAGGTAGTATTAGGGTAGGTTGGGTGCGGAAGAGGTATCAGGTTGTGGTTATTGTTTGGTTGGGGAAACCTTTTTTGGGGGAATTAAATTCAGATGCTAGGATTGGCATAGGAAGCGGAGTTTCCTAAGTCATTACCTTCTTCTTTTACTTTTGTATGGGGTGAATTTAAATTTATATGTAATTAATTTGGGGACTTTGATTCGTTTCTTTTTCCTGTGCTGACGTGGCTCATAGTTCCATAGGGAATTGATTAAAAGTTCTGGAACTTGAGATAGGTTGAGCAGTACTATGAATGATGCATGGATATTGAAGACTCAAGGCGACAACCGGTAAGTGCAATCGCTGGTTGCAATCCATCTATCCTAATGGTTTAAATTAAGAAATTAAACAATTTTCTCGAATATTTTATCTCAATTGGCTTTAAAAGTTAACGAAAATCGAATCCAAAGATGTCCACCACTTGAAAACTGGTCAGTTTTCACTCATGCAAAGGGACGAAAGTAAACTTTTTAAAGAAGAGGCTATGAACTTTCTACGAAAAGGGCGAAAATCTCACATTTTCTGTAAATATTAAATGACACGAGCGTATTTTGATGGAAAAGAAAGAAAAATTCCATTGAGATAAGCAGTGCGAAGGCTGCACGCTTACGAATTCAACGTATTTTTAAGTCGGAGGAGAAAGCCAGGAAAATTAAAGGGAGGTCATGCGAGGCCACAGGCATGTGTACATACAAACATAGCGTTCACTCAAACCTCTTTAGAGAGAATTAGGTTAAAAACTTTTAGCATTTCGTTTCTCTCTGGGCGTTCATGTTCATTTGTCATCTCAGTCATTGTCATTGAGACAACTTCGTTCCCATCCCTTTGTAACTTCGTTCACGTATTTACGATCTTATTTACACCGTTCTTTCTTCCGCATCTCTCCTACGCTCATAACTTGCATACTCTCCTACTTCGCAATTCTTCTTTCGGCCTCACCAAGCCAGTGTAACACATCTTTCATGCTGATACTGAAAACTCTCTTTTGGTTCCTTGATGATTTAGCAACTTATTATAGACTCCATTCTTTTTTCCTATTTATGCTTTTCTATCCTGACACACATTTATTCTCATACCTACATGATATTTACCTACGTAGATGCATTCAGTTAAGCCATTCTCGAAAAACCTCAGTTTCAGCAAATCAGGGAGACTTTTTCAGGTGATCCATTTCTGTACACTACTTTCTCACTTACCTATGCTTTAGCGGTAACTATATATGTACTAATATGCGTTAGATATTCTTAGCAGCTTATTTTGCCGCAAGTTCTAGTAATTATGTCCTCCTTAATAATTCATTGAAGAATGGTTATAATTGAATGCTATGCTATGATAACTTGTCAAAATATTTGGTAGGTATCATACGTAGGTTATGGGGTATTCTTGGTAAGAAGTTTGAGTATTTATTATTCTCATCAATATGAGTTTACGATCCGAAGATTGGTTATACCATACCTTTCTGTCCCTAGCCTTCATACCCAGATAATTTCTATCTTAGAAACTTTTTGTAAAAAGTAATCCATAACAACTTCCTTTCTTGATTAAACAACCGACCTAGGTATGCCTCTAATAGAAAAAAATATTAATCGGAATTTGACACCGAAAATATCAGAATTATTTTGAGTATTGGCATCGGAATTGGAGAATTTTTAGACTAATTACCGATTTCACAAACGAATTTGAAGAGAAAATTTCTGTAGGCGCAAAAATTGCACCTCTTGTGGGGAATTTAATTAGGTTATATTTACATTGTGGTTCCGAACCACCAGACTCAACTACTCAGGAACACGACCTAAGGTCTGAGAGCGGTCACGGGTGTTCTGCTCATAGTTCAGTCAATTTATTTAAAAAAGGCCTCGACCTTGCAGAAGGTCTTATAATTCTAATATTTTTACTGTTGTTAGGTCCCATGTCGATAGTTGGAAACCAATGTCGCAGCTTCGAAAGACTTGTGCGAGCTTCCAATTTCCAAAAAAACAGCGACATTTTCGCACTTTTTTCGGTTTTTACTCAAAATATCTTAGGGTATAAGACCTAAAGAGAACGCCAATTAATTATATTTTA
The DNA here is from genome assembly GCA_000376725.2 of Ladona fulva. Taxonomy (NCBI): domain Eukaryota; kingdom Metazoa; phylum Arthropoda; class Insecta; order Odonata; family Libellulidae; genus Ladona; species Ladona fulva. The sequence continues at coordinate 353,618 of KZ308920.1, read as the reverse complement.
AATATCATTAAATTTTCCACATTTTAAGACCAAAATTGGTTCCCTATGTTTAGAACTGAACTTTCTGAGAAATAGCTCTTCAAAAATTGGAAATTTTTTCAAAAAACATTTCCGTTTTGGTCGTGTATCTTACCAAATATAAGGTAATGCGCTCAACTCACGAGGAAGCTTATAAGAAATGAATTTGTAGTAAATTTATTTAGCTTTAATTTGAGTTCAAAAAGAACGGCCAAAATGTCCTATAGTTCCTTCGAAATTGGCATAAAACTTCACAAAATGGGTTTTTGGAAAAAATAGTTTAGATAGAGTACAACAAATATCAATTATATACTAATCGAATAAGTTACAAGTAACTCTTGCATGTGTTCAGTAATGATTATTTTCACCACAATCACTCACGTTCACTATGATTATTTTCACCACGAGGACGAAGGAAATTTAAATATCTCGGAACAACCGGTCCTTTCTCGTCTGTGCGAACTCCCGAGCTTCAACTTTTTAATACGAAAGATTTTGAAGACGTAAATGTTTAATGTGTAAATTAATTTTTGTCTTGCTTTGTTGAGAAAACAGCGACTTTGGATGCCTGAATATACAATTAAGAAAATAATAATGAATGAATTCATTGAACTCCAGACAGTTTCTGGCGGATTATCAATGCATGATTTCTCACCCTTTACCAATGTTCTTAAATTCAAAAACCCCCAGAAAAAAACATATATTTTCGCGTTCAAATAAGTATTGCTATCTGGTATTCAAAATATCGAGCAAAAAGAAATATACAAGAAATGAAGGATGATGTGTGATTAAATGAGTATTTACATTAAATTAACGCCGAAGCACACTTAAAAATCGAAATCTAACCCTTTGGGTTTCAAGACGACATAATATTAGAAAATGCCATATACTGTGGATTAGGTGAGGAATTAATAAACTCCCTGCCATACGCAACTGGCAGTTTGCGGCGACTTACGAATTTAAATCTATTACTTAAGACTCAAAACGACATCATATTGGGAAGTACCATATAGGGTAAATTAGATAAGGCATTAATACACTTCCTGCCGTCCGCCACTTTATTTGCGGTCGATGGCTATTCATACTACGGTTTAGATGCTTTTTTAATAACTAACATTCAGGTATCAAGGCGAAATCGGAACGGGAAGTAGCTCAATATATTAACCGAATTGCCTGTACATTTCTTATGGAGTAAAAATTAACGTGCCCTGGCATCGAACCAAGGATAAATTTAGAAGTTCTTAAGCTTCAATATGAACTATACCTACAACTATATTCATTTTCCGAATTTTAGCGATTTGGCTTTTCGGAAAGTGCCCCGAGAAAAAAATTAAAAAGCCACCCCGTGCAAATCTTATGGGCGAAATTTCATCCGTCCTAGCATCGAACCAAGTATATTTTTGGAGAAGTCCATTTTTATTACGGTTTAGAAGTTCCTCCAGTAACTATCGCTTAGTTTTGAAGGCAAAAATGTATCGGAACATGCCTCAAAATAGGTTTCGAATTTCCTGTACATTTCTTATGGAGGAATATTTAATCCGCCCTGGCATCGAACTAAGGATCATTTTCGGAGTTTTTAATCTTGTTTATGAAATATAGCCATGATATATCATGAATAAAATTCATATGCCGAATTTTAGCTTTTTCGCTTTTCGGTAAGTGACCCGGAAAAGAATTTGAAAAAGACGCCCTATGTATCCCTTATGGGCGAAATTTGATGCATCCTAGCATCGAACCTATGGCCACTAGGGCAAAAGTCTTTACGACATGCGATAGAAATCGATATCGTGAATTTCAACGTTCTATGCTAACGGAAAATGCCCTATAATAATTGAGACATCGCTCCTAGGTATCCTGGGTTCAATCCTAGACGGCCCCAAACAGGCTACACCTCGTGAACCGCGTGGAGTTTTAATGATTTAAAAAAATCATTTTGCGCTAAATGAAATGCGTCACGAACCCGGCGATCTTTTTGCGTAAAAACCCCAAACTTGACACTTGCGAATAAATGAGACATCGCTCCTTGGTACCATGAACATCGCGTGAGTTTTCAATCATTTGTTTTGGCATTTTCCGCTAAACGAAAAGCGTCAATGATTTGAGGAATGTCCTGCTTAAAAACCCCAGCGGTCTTTTGGTTGGGATGCAGGTTATAGAACCCCACCACACTATTACTATTTGCAATTATAATTTGTTTGATTCCTTTTCACACTTAGTTGCCTCGTAGAATGCACATCATTGGTGGGTATTGTTTCTTCTGCAGAATGTTTCTGCTTTAAATAAATAACTTACGGTCACCAATGAGCCAAGAGCAGTCGTTTTGCTTGTCAACTATTGCTGTAGAAACCGAAGGAAGAAAGGAATGAGACGTGAGCCATGTCAACTAAAGACGGAGTGTCCAACACGTGGCCAGCGGGTCGCATGTGGCACTACCATCAATTTAGAATGGCCTAGAGGCCAATTCTTAGTAGACATTTTCGTTCTCTTTTTATCCTAAAACTCGATTAAGGAAAGGAAAAAAATTAATTTACCTTCGATTCCCCATTAAAAGTTGCGACAACATACTCACGGGGTATAATTGAAATATAGTAATTAATGTAACGATGATCCATGAGGTGTACGTCACACAGCGAGGTCTACGCCTTACCAGTCATCCGATTTAAGAAACTCTCTCTCATTATAAAGACTTGAGGTTTTCCTGGTGGATGACTCGAGTAAAATGTTCTTAGCGTCCTACCATCAAAGTCTAGGCCTTACCTTTTATGCTGTTTGAATACTTTTTTTCTGATGCCGTATTTTGATGAATGGAATGTTTTTGCCGAATGTAGAAAGATGTGTTTTTGATTTAGTTTTGTCTGTGATTTCTTCACGTCTGCGAAAAGATTAAAATTACTGCGGTCTGAATCATAGGAGGATCCAAGGAGAGGCGGAGGGGGGGAATATCCCCACCCCTTGATGACTTTGTAGTTCACTTTGTACTAGCAAAAGGATCTGACGAAAAGCTTGAATTTAGATCTGATTGTGTTTCAGGATCAGTGCACATCTACCACACTTGCCATGATAAATGGCATTGTAATAGTTAATAGAAGATGAGTTCATACGGAAATTGTCTTCAATTGGTAGGTCTCCCTCGGCAAGTTTCAAGATCCGCCTCTGATTTGAATGATGATAATTTCATCCTGGTCCACCAGTTGAATGCTATAAAAAGTGTTTCCCATGCGGTCATTGTCCGGTCATTATCAAGGCATTTTCCAGTAATACCTTACTGGCTCATTGGGACAAACTAACTCACTTCTCATCTTGTCTATAAATCTATATAGCAAGACAATTTTCCTCACCAGAGGTTCTGCATATTTTAGATTTAAATTTGCCTAAGCTGGATACTTTGCAGAGGTTTTTGGTGAATTATATTTATTTTAAAACTTTTATTTATTTAAAACGAAAGAGCAACGAAAAGAGCGATACTACCGTTTTAGAGTTCCGAATTCCGAACAACAAAAATATAAATTTTCAGCAAATTTAGATATGTACTCTGCAATCCGCCTTTCGGCGCGTGGCAGGTAAAGCACACACAATGATTCTACTTCCATAATCGATTACTTTCGCATATTGTTCGTGAAAAAAATTGAATTTTTGAAACGACTTGTCCTATAATCTCTTTTTTTCCTAGAATCAGAACGGCCTATGTAACATGGAGAACGTATAATATCAGTAACATCCTCTAAGAGCGTATTTTCTCTGAATTTAAGTCTTCGTTTGAGTCTTCTATCTTCTAGAGATTCCCATCCTGCGTCCTTGAGTTGCATTTGAGTGATATTCACTGATTTATCGTAACAATGTTTGGTAAAACAGATTTTTGGTTTTATTTTAAAGTGGCAAATTATGTTCGCGCCCGGGCGGCAGATAGGCGCGGCTCTGATTACTAAGATTTCTTTTAGGGATCTTAGAGAAAAGTATTTCAATACGGGTGCTGTTGAAGAATTATGTAGAGATTTTATCCGAGACGTTACTATAGTAGCAAAAATATAGAAAATTTAGGGAAGCAATATTAGAATTTCCTGACATGGTGCAGATAGGGGAATTATATAAATAAATTAGAATTATAAGAAAAAAATACGTAGGTATTTCCGGTTAGAAAAATGTTTTCGTAAGTAAATCTTCAGCTCTGAGTCAAATTCTATATCACTTTTGTATCAGCTGAAAGCGTGCATTTACGACATCCAAGAAACGTAGCAAAGAATCCCGATCTAGCGTTTCCGGCAAGTTTTAGTATTAAACATCCCGCAGTCTTTCAAAACTAAAAATTTCGCTAAATCTTTCACATATTTTAGCAGAAGAATAACAACTAACAATTTTTAGTGATATATCAATGTCACTAAATATATAAAAAGGAAAAAAGGGCTTTATGTTATGAAAAATTAAACAAGAAATCTAATTTGGCACCAAATGTAAAAAGCGCACAAGCAGAGGCATCGCACTTCCATAAGACGCTAGATAGGAAGGTTATACGTCTGTTCTTTTTATATCACCTTTTAATACAATTGAAATAGTATGTACTTTATGGACGTACAACATTCACATAGATTTTCATTAAGGATACCGAAGGTGAACTGATGTCTCGTCGTACTAAACTTATTTTACAGTTGTACAATTTTTTACATATTACAACACATTCATCCCTCTTATACATTCCACATCACAATAATCCATCATACTATAAATATAAATAAAAAATTGTAAAAATATTACATAATAACTTTAAATAGCTCATTTCATTTAACATCTTTACAATAAAGTATATATTATAGAATTATAATACACTATAGTTCTATCGTGAATACATGATGTTGCACCATTTTATACACAATCATATACAGAAGCCAAATATACATTAATTATGCGATAGGCGTTGAATTAGGGCTAGTTTAAGAATTCTTTGTTTGAATAGAAACATTTTTCTATCGATATAATTTTTAATTGGTGCAAAAATAGCTGAAAAATCTGCTATTTTTTATTTTCTTTTTTGAAAAACTTCTTTTGAAAATTTCAGCTGAAAATTCAGCTATTTTTTCAGCTTTTTTCAGCTAAACCTTTCCCTAAGTGCAAATGGTAAGTTATTGAAATTTTTAATTCCCATGGGGGATATCCATATAGTTTTAATTTGTGTTTATTAGTTCCAAAATTTTCTAATTCTGTAATATTTTCTATAAAAATGTGTTTTGGAAATTACGAAGTGTTCTTTCTTTTAAGATCAATCGACGACATAACAACACTGAGTTTAATTTGCGGTAAATAATTCATCTAATAAATAAATAAGCATAAACATATAGTTGATAGGGAGTGGCGTTGACAAACTGCCAGTGTTGAGGAAGGTTTTAAAGGAGGAATCAGTTAGGGTAAGGAGGGAATGCTCGATTAGAGCAAGTCCTAGGAGAGAAGATAGTTCTGTTGATCTTGAGTAACTCTGGGAAAACATTGATATCAGACTGTTATTGCGATATTTTCCGTTGGCTATTTTAGGAAAAATATTAAATAATCACTTATAAATGCTCCGGCACCAGTGGAATGTTAATAAGGTTTTGAATGTCCAAAAGAGAATAGTTGCAGAAGAGGAGATGACGAAATCTGATGACGTGAAGTATTGGGCGATGGAGTAGCCAGAAGGAGAACCTATCAGCCCAATAGAAGGACAGTAAGGCCCAGCATTATAACTTATACTTAAAATGAACTTTTGATAAAATTCACTTTAGGACCCGGTATCATAATGATTTGTTACAGTTAAACTGAAGATTATGGTTAATATCAATGGTAATCCATCATATATATAGAAGATAGATAAACAATAAACTTCAATTTAACTCTAACTATAAAGTATTCAGCCCGAAGGCCGGTTGGGACCTCATTCCCTCTACCACCAGCTACGACTATAATAGCAAAAAGAGGGAAATTAGGCTACTAAACCACTATAAGCAAGATGAGGAATGAGGTAGTTTTTCCTTGCTTTCCTCACTCAGCCGGAATGCTATAAGCAGAAGAAGACCATGTTAGTGAAGCACAATACGAATAGACCTCTACGAATAACATTTTTTTGACATTGTATAATGAGAATTCTTAATTAATGCTTCTATTCGGCATGACTCATAGATATCACTTGAAAAGCGACTTCGAGCTCGTTTCACTAAGAAAAACCATCACTAATGAGTAGTTTAAAAGCAAAATTAACCAATCCCACCCTTATATCTTCAGATGTTAAGTGAATTAAATATTTAGGAATCATATTCTCATTATATATAATTAGTACTTTATCGATCCAACGTAATCCTATATTAATTTTTAAAGACTCGAACACCTTGTACCCCTTGTCCGTAGAGGTAGGTCTATGTGAGGATACTTTCTGAATAGAGCTAGATGTGGCTGAAATAGAAAAGTTGCTAATAGAGGGATAAATTCGCTACATGGCGCTAAAAATTCGTTACATTGGCAACTTTGATTGTTTTCTTATAGAAATAGATTATTTGTAGTCGAAAGATGAAAAGCCAACGGTCAAGAGTGCGAAAATTGTTCCCGCAGCGCGAACAGGAATCTGAAGCTGGATCTGATTATTTAAGTTGTGTATTGCACCCAATTAAACAACGGAGAGGAATTTCTCAGGAATTTCAACATCTGTCAGAGGTCAGTAAAAAAGAATATATGTTAAAGTGATTCGTCCTTTTTTACACGAAAATGCTTCGATGTAGTGACAATGCGCATGCGCACGAAGTCCGAAGAACGTTTTTTAAGGAGGCGGGCAATAGCCTCCTCTGTGGGATCTGCAAATCCCCATTCGTCCATTGAAAACTTCGAGAATAACAGCTAATGGAAACGAACTTGCTCCGATGCGATTTGGGATCGTAATTGAAATTGATCTTCGTAGACAAGGAATTATCGTTTGCCCACTTTCGCCACGACACATTTCTGGCAATCGTTAAATTATACGTAATTTCGAAACTCATACTTCCCATGGGCAGCTGAAATCTAAACCTCTGTATATAGTGAGAAGAGGTCATCGGGAGGCTATCGCCGTCCGGGGGGGCCTCAGATGACGTATTATCAGTACCCCCAGTCGGGGGTCATCGCCTTGACCTCTGCCTATCGATACAGACCTGCGCAGTTGGACGCGTGATCACTGCTAGCGCTGGAACTATCACGTGGCTCGTACTTAATGCTCTGTTATATATTAATACATACTTGGAATATCGTGTCAAAATGTCCCTGAGCAACCACAAATAATTCGAGAAGAACTTATTGAACACATTATGACTCAGAAAACTTTTATTTAACGTTCTCAACAGTTACAAGCAAATCAACAGATGGGAGCAGAAAGAAATTCGATATTCATCATTAAAAGTATCAACAACATTGCCGATATACTTAAAAGAATACGATTAATAACTGAGAATGACATACAACAAAATAAAACATGTAGGAAAGATGGAAAGAGGTAGAAAACAAAATAATGGGTGAATTGCAGAAACTGTGGATATGCTAACTAATTAATACTTCATCCTTGAATATTAGATTACATCTTTATTCGAGGGAGATTGAGTCTTCTCTTCCTTCCAAACTGGGGAAGGCCACATGAACCATTCCGATGGATTAGAAAGGCCGGATGTGAAATAATCAGGCATAACTGGAATTACATTTTGCTTACATTCATTTGGTTTAACATAGACATTTTACGAAGCTTAATCGAAAGGTTAACCATGGCAGAATATTTTACACTTTATTTTCACTTGACGTAATAAACGAGAGTGAGAGAGAAAGCAATCTAAATGTAAATATTTGTCTCAAGAAGTGAGAAAACGACCGCGTTGAACGCCTGAAAAGGCCTCATATGGTCAATGAACAGCTGATTCTCCACATCTAATCCAACCCATAAGAAGAGAGCGGGAAAACCCGTGAAACAGATGGGAAACAAAAGTGCAAGGCCAGATAAATACTGTACTGATAACAATGGTAAAGTAAATGAACACCTAAATCAAAGGATTCGTGGTCACATGAGATCGAGATAAAACGTGTGTATAGTGAAGTAACACTTGCTAAAATCGTTTTATACTCTTCGTGGCATTGAATATCTTTTATAATGCATTTCTCCGGGTACGTAAAGACGAATCTTGGCTTCGATTAATCAGAGGGCAGACTGTTAAAAGAGAAATCACGCAAATTCACACCTGATGTACATTTATTTGTCCTCCTAAATAAGATAAGATAACTTATAAACGATGATCTTCATAGATAAATGATGATCACAATTCACTTCTAGGTTAATGTAATACAAATATATCCATTGTGGTTTTAAAATATCGGTATCGAAAATCCGGAAACCGAAAAACACCGCAACATTTGCCGGAGTGAAAACCGAGACCGGACCGAAACGTTTAAGTTTCTAAATTAATTTTTCATTTTTTCCAAAATCCGATATAAAATAAACCTGGAGTCACTTCGTACCAGTTTTTATACATACTTCGTCGTTCACTGAGGAATCGCTTGTTTTACAAAGTCATCATGGGGTTCGTCCACATCCCTTGGGAACCCACAATCGCATTTTTAAAACATACAAAATACGTTTTCGACTTTAAACAGGACATTTATCCAAAAGCCTTGTTTACTTATCGGCGAGAGTTAGCTGTGACCGTCTGCTTTGATTAGGAATGGAAATGTATCCCCGCTTACTTGCACACCATGTCAAGGCTGACAGCTCAACTGGGACAAGCTTACTTAATATTTAGGAGAATCATATTAAAAGTGGGACAGGAGTTGGACGTTGTGTGGAATATCAAATTAAACTTGAGTGAGTCATAATATATGGTGAATTAATGGTTAGCAAGTTCCACAGTAATAATATATAATTTCTAGATAATTAAATAATGGATTTTTTTCTTTTAATTTCGTGGACATTACAGAGTATTATTTTGTTTCAAGTTTTTGCTATAGATTTCCACCACACATCACACGAAAGGATCGCATTTGTTAAAAGTATTGCCAGAAACATACAAAAACAGACATTAAACGCTGATAGAACACTGTGTCTAGAAGTAAGCAAAATCAACTGTAAACTAAAGGCTAACGCATCGCTAGAAAACATTAAATTAGAAGTAAAATAGTTTTGTTCATTGGAGAATGTAATGGCTGAAGATAATCTGTGTACCTAAGAAAGCAAAAGACGAATTGCCGTAGAAAAGTAGCTTTCTATAAAAACTATAGCGCTCTGCCGAACAGAAATTTCAATTTCGACGCCGAAAAATATAAGAGCATCCGTTTGGTGCACCCTTTTAGGGCGGAGTTAGACGTTTAGAAATACCCAAATAGGAAGCGGTGGAAAAAGAAGATTCTGTAGAAGATTATACAGAAAGACAAAAATCTATGTCTGAAACAGGTATCAGGAAAGCGGATATACAAAACTGAAGGAGCAAAGAAGAACAAAATTTGTGAGCCGTTTATTAAGAAATAATACTTTAAAAAATTCAGTATACGTTTCTAGTAGTTGTAGTATTACTAAAAGTGCTTCGGCAGCTTAGGTCATTTTGCATATGGTCTCCGACGGAGAATTGGAATCGTGTTATTTATCATTTAAGTGATGATCAACGATAACCAATAAATAAGATCCAGTTTCTAACTTCGTTTGCTTTTAAAAATAGATAATTTTTTATAGTTCTAGCAAAAAAAGATGGAACTGTACCGGATACAGTGTTCTGGCCTGAAAGAGAAAGAAGACCAAGAAAAATGTTTCGATGATATCCTAATTGACAGGCGTTTCCTGTAGAAAATAATTGTGATAATACAAATAGAGTGAGTTTCCCCAGGGATATATATATATATATATTATCTGTTGGAGCATCCATGCCTTGTCTTACGGATGACCTTCGTAAATTTCCACTTAGTTGTCAAGGTTCCTTCTATGTTTTATGCATCTTACCACCCAAATGGTTATCATTTATTACAAATCTCCCATGATTCGTTGCTGTATTCCATTGCTATATTCCATTGCCCCGCGCAATGGAAAATGCAGATTCAGATTTGCAGATGAACTAACAGCAAAGGCTGGTTACATCAAGACCAATGTAAAGCAATACTTTGCCAAGCCACTTACTAAAAAATAAAGAACTTTAATGCGGTTAGCGAATCCTCCGAAAGGCACCAGAGGTGGTTGCCTCACCCATCCCTAAGAGAATGAAGAAACTTTATTAAGGCGAGGTTAAACCAAGTTGGTCTCTCTTCCGCATGACCTCAATTGTTAATACATGAGTTAAATTTAATATTTAAAGTTAAAAGAAAAAATACAACAACAAAACAAAAAGATTTGGGTTTGTGGGTAAAAATCTTCTCAACCGAAGATTGAAGAAGATAAAAACCTCACTGTGCGGGTAAACTCTCACAGAGAAGGGGGGGGGGGGTGGAAAAAAACCGCGAAAACACAGAGTACATAATGTAAAAATAAGACATTGGAAAAAATTGATAAAAATAAAAGAATACAAAAAACTACGAAAACCTTACAGTAAAGGTAATACAAGTAAATAATAATGATAAAAGTACGCTTTACATTATTATTAAATTCAATGACACAGTTCATGAGCATACATTAAGTTTACATATAAAGTTTACATACATCACGTAAATAGTCAAATTGGATGCCCAAATCTGAACATAATATAATTATGCCGTTTGTGTAGTCAAGATACATAATACGACCGTTTTGTTATGTGGTGCCTTGCGAATGCAATCCCTTGAGAACAATTCAAACCACTAGCATTTCGAGATTTCAAAGCCGTGTTCCATATAAATATACGAGTCAGAATGATCGACGTTTATGAAAGAGTTGATAAATAGTTTATACCACTAAAGGACATTTAAGTTAATGAAAACGATTCTTAGATTTAAAAAACATAAGCGACTATAGTAAAATATAAATATCACACGATAGCATCGCCAGTAATTTTAAGAATCACAATTATCGACATCTATATTGGTGTTTTCATCAGATACTGTCAATCATCCTGACCAGTACAAATTTTCGTGCAAAATCAGTATGTGGTTCTAAAGAACCTTTATGCATCTCAATCGAAATGGTTACAGTCTCATACAGTTTTAAATTTGACGTCGACGTCGCCGATGTAAGACGTCGAGTCTTTCTTACTTGTATATGACAAAGCATAGTCTCTCGGGGTGAACAGGGACACGTGTACTGAGTGCAAATTCTTAAAGGCCGCAAATTGGAAGCGAAAATTTGTCGAAATCGAATTTACCAAAAATGTTCTTCTCCGTAAAATCCTCCCAAACTTTAAACTTCGGGAGTTGTGCTATATCTAACAACAATGTATATTGATTCCGCAGCGAAAAATGTAAGGAACTCGCAGTTTTAAACACTGGATGGTCATTCGCGAATTTGTTCAGTCTCCGGTTAAAAGTATTAGTAGAGAGAAATTTTGGTATTTTCTCTTGAAAATGCTTTAGTAAAATCATATCTTATTCTTTAAATTCCAATGTAAACTTAAATATTATACTGATTTTAAAGGGAACTCGTCCGTGAAAGTCAAAAAACTGAAATTAAAACGGTTAGCTTATAGTCCTACAACACAAGTCCCATTTATTTACGTAAATACAAGTTTTGCTTAATCGCTTAGAGTTGCATGTTTATAGGAGCGACGCTTTAACCACGAGCATTACGAATGCACCACTGACGTCATCCGTAACTATGATGGCGCAATCGTTTAAAATGCAAATTGTCGGCAAACGAAATGTATCGTTTTGTTAATACACCCCTCTGCACTAAACAATGACTATACGAACAGACGGAGGCTGATCGCACTCGGCGGTGTTCGATTATCTTCTTCGAACAATTTAATGACTTCCACAATGCCTCTTCCATATTGACTTCTCATTGCATCTTCAATTTCCAATTTCGCATGAGGATTCACTTTCTCAATGCTTCCGCATCTTCAGAGAAATCCAAGGCGTCAAAGAGGCTCGTTTTATGGGCTCGTTTTATGGGCTCGTTATCTACAATTCCTCTGCAGGGGGTCCACTATTTATCTTGAGTTCACATTCTGTTTTCTAAGCTCTTGCTCAACCTCGGATGGGTCAGCGGGAAACAGATTCCGAAATCCCTTCCATATTTCCCCCACATCTCAACCGAATCACTGGAACGAAGATCATTTACAAAGAAATCAAGAAGGAAAAATATTTGGTAAACTTTAATTTAATTCACGTCCGCACGAAATCGTTGGTTTTGATCACATCAATTCAGAACACAGCCTATGCATTTCTTAAAGAAAGTGAGACGAAAACGAGAGATACGAACGATTGTCATCAACAGACGATTAAGAATCAGCTAGTGGTGAAGGATGAATTTTTTTCGTTAATTTCATTTTCATAAAAACAATGAGAAGCGTTAGAACACAAATATTTAATTTAAACGATAAACAGAGGAATTCAATAACCAACAAAAGAGAACTAAACAAATATAATACGAATAAATAAAAGTTATTGAAACTAAATGTGAAGTTTTCTAAATAACATCCGATTCGATGAAGAAGCTCGAGAGAAAACGCTGCTGCATAAATTAGCAAAACTATTTTTCCATGGTATTTAGGATAATCGGCAAATAATGACACTTTATAAAGATTTTAGAAACATTTAATATAGTATCAATTATAAAAATTTCAAAGTTTTTGAATAAATGTTCCTTAAATCGGTTTAATAGCACCAGATCGATAGTCGGGGGCACCAATGGGTTGTTTCATCTCTGGCAATCACTCCGAAATATCCTCTTAATATTTCGTCGATAATTCAGGTCGTTGGGGTTAAACCTATGAAAAGAAACCTCGCTCTTCATTCCTTAATTACTTTTTCTAACGAAAGGTTTCCATTTATAATTACTTTAATGAAAAGTCTCTAAAGGATGTATATTTCCAGTATTGGAGACGAAAGAAGTTGAAATAAGCTGATCATATAATTTACGAAGATAAGATCGTTGAATCAATTCCATCGTCACCTACGCTATCATCTCGAATAAAATCCAAAAGGAGAAAAGGCCGAATGGGAAGTAAAAGTATAGCACATCAAATCCCATCGCAGAAGCAGCAGTTTCGATTTTCTGATCCTTTATCACGCCGCGACATTATTTATCTCGTTAGACACTCTTTCATCATCACAAATAAGAAATGCTACGGCGAAAATCTTATGTTTGTTTCAGCACCTATTTCCTATTATATAGAATTTCCTAGTGCATAGGAAATAGGTGATGAATAGGTGCATATATTTTCAATTATCTTATCTTATTCGTTACTGGTGACTTATTTTCATTTGTGCTTCGCGGTGTTCCTTTAATTATGAATAGATGATTGCGATTAACTTAAGTAAGAGCTCAATAAATCAAAATTTTTATCAAATGATTTAATCAGTGATAATTATTAAATTAATTATAATAATTTTATTATATGGATTCACTGGAAATTCACTTACTCAAACGAATAAGGGAAGTATGTTGAATGCGATTCATGTATTTATTAATAGAAAAAGTTAAATGACAAACGACTCAGGCGTCGAGATAGTGTCAGACCGTTTATATCTTTGAGGAAAATTACGTCAAATGCTGAGGTGAAGTTGCGTGAGAGTTCGCAGTGATTTTTTTAAAGATGAACGGACGCTTATACAGCGACTCCGATGACAAAATTGACTAAATATTACGCCACTGAGTCACAAGATGATTTCGCGCATACTTCATGTTTTGAACTTTAAGGTAACAGCGTTTCTCCACCAACAACAAAATTAAGTAAAACAAAATTCATTTTTAGATGCGACCGCCTATAAAGCAATCGAAATAGAGAAAGTTGTTACAAAACTTCCATTTAAAAAAAGAGTGCATTCATATTTAAGTTTTTATATTTCATATATCATATTTAAGTTTTATAAGTATTCACTCATATAACTTGCAAGATCACCTAAGAACCTTACATATTATCTCAATGGTAGACGTAAGAATGAATGATTTCATCTACATCATTTCCTCTCTTTTTGGGATTGCAGTTATGAAATTTTGTATTTGAAAATACAAAATCTTGGCCGAATAGATTTTGCTAAATGCAGTTAATTTGTATTGAATTTCCTATACTATTAGTAACAGCATGTATCTGTCATACAATTTTTACAATGCTCGTGGGTGAAATTTTGTAAAAACTTTTTTGGCTTTTAAATTGTTTTGGAAGTGCAAATGCTTGATTTTTAAAAACTATACTCACGTTTAAGTAAAATTCAATTGAGTATCATAAGAAAATAAGTCAATGCTTTGCAGGCATTGGTGTTTAATAGAAAGCTATGTAAAAGCTAGTGGCACTGATTTTAGATATTTATTTGCAACAGATAGTTTCAGTATTTTCACTGATAAACTTTCCGGATATTGTGTTACTGCCAATTCCGCAGTACGTGTGGGTGGTGCTGTTTTAGAACACTGGATATTTGAACGTAGACGAAGAAGAATGATTTTGGGGACATAAGCTATTGATTTCGTGTGCGGACAATTCCTCGCTAACAGTTGCTCGCCGGGAAATTTTCGCTGCCGACAATTCCTCGCGGGTACAATTGCTCGCCGCGGACTATTCTTCATCAGCAAAGTTGCTCGCTCAATACTATTTTTACGAGAATAGTAGGGATTTTATTTATGCGGCATTTATTACCACTCGCAAAGATATAGTTTACCACCCCCTTAGAAGAGAGCGTTAAAAACCTGTACGTATGAAGATATATTTCCGCAGCAAACTTTCATAAATGAAACATAGTCAATATAAATGAATTGAGCGTTTCAGGTGATATTTTGCAGGAGCTGCTATATGGATATTAGTATAATCAGAGTTAGGAATTATATATGTGCTTTAAAATTAGTATCTTTGCGAAAATTATAATATTTAGGCTGATAGGTGGATTTATTGATATAAGAATTCTCGTATCACTTGCTGCATGCAAACCAACACGAATGTGGCAGAATGAAGCGTGAGAAAGTCTAAAGGGCATTCCATACCTAGGTGGTCATTCACTGAAAATCAGACTTAAGCGGTTACATTAAACTACACATATCACAAAAGGAAGTAATTTTGAAATGGCACTTATGGAAAACGGATGTTGAAACATTTCGAGTGACGTATGGAAAGATTTACGGAAATACTAAATATAATTTCGTTTCTTATTTAATAAGCTAACCTCGTAGTGAACCCAAAATATTTGTTTAGAAATTTGAATTTACTAATTAGGTGATGCTTACTTCTCTAAGTGATAGGCTATTTCTTTTACCATCTTCCTAAATTCCGACTTGGACAAACTTTTTTGGCGTCATGGGGTAGGAAACAGGAGTAAAACAGACGATCTGTTGTAGCTACGTATGACCCATCGAAAGAGTTAAACAGAGTTTTTAAACTGGGCTTCATTAACTCAGTACCTTGATTTGTAATATGTACTTGCTTACAAAAGCAAGAACATACTCAATTTAAAAGCTTGGGATTGTCTCTTTACCTGAAAATTACCAAATTCAATGGATTTTAACGTAGGATGGAAACTTTATCACATTATGTGCATTTCCATATCTCTTCTTGCATACACTTTCATGAAGATGTTAATTATATGTATTTCTTGAATCTGTCAATATGGACAAATGTGTTGCTGGCTCAAGCCGCCTCGTTCCAAATAGCTCGGGTTTTATGGAACGTGTAGACACGAGCTAAAGCTCCAAATCTCTTGCAAAATCATAAAAGCACGAAAGAGTTTATCCACCGATTCAAAAACCGCATTAACCAAAAGGGAAATAATAATAATATTAAGCCTCTAATTTAAATTTCCACAAAAACCATTTTAATGGAAAATTTCGTGAATGTCAAATAAGTTTCTAAAAATGGCAACGTAGAAACTGCAAAAGGATACGTAAATTGTATTTTCTAGGACAGATAGATTTTTCTTATTCCGAAAAATTTATTGGATAATGAACTTAACGTAGCTGCTATAATGGAAAATACAACTCGAGAGAAATCTAACGTATAAAAAGAGTGGCTTGATTAAGTAAATTGAAACGCCTTGACTGGATAAACCTACATCTACGTAAATACCTCGCAAGCCGCCTTTCGGCGTGTGGCAGGGGGTGAAAACCAAGCGTTCGAGTTACTTTAGCTTATTGTTGTTGTGCATCGTTCGCGGAAAGAATGAAGCCCTAAAACGGCTTGTCCTCGTATCTATTTCTTTTCTTTTACGCTCATTGTCGGATAGGCCGAAGTACCAGAGGGGTCGCATCATACCGATTGTAAATGCAAATGTACTTTCTCTGAATTTAGCCAGAAATCGCAGGCTAGCTTCTAATCTCATTTTTTTAAGGAATCCCAACCTGTGTCTGAATAAAAAGTATTAAACCAAATACAACAGAAAATGAACGCATCTTTAGACAGAAATTTAACATTGAATGGGAGATCCAAGTGGCCAAAGCATAAGGGCGATGTTTCTTGAAAATCGTGTTTTAAAGAATGTAATTAAAATATCCTCTTGACACTATGGTATATTTATATTGTATCATACTTTATTATGATCGCCCAAGTAAATTCCTTACCCTACTTAATACGGCATTTAAGCTGCAATCTTTGTAAGTTGTAGCTCCTTAAAACATGCTATTCTTTTTATGACTAAAAAACTCGATTAACATATGTTCTTTTGATTAACATAAGCCCCACTATTGAATTTGGTATTATAGAAGAATGATGAAAATAAAACAGAAAGACTAGGTAACTAAGGAAGTATTAGGAGAGCAATTGAAGACAGAAGTGTATGGAAAACGTATATTAAAAGTAGAGGAAACTTAATCGGGCACTCACTGAGGCACTAGAATGATGGAAATTGAAGAGTCAAATTAAAAGATTGTAAGCTCTTAAATCGTCATTTATGAGAAGAAAAAGCGGAGGGCATGAAATTTAGAGAGACGCAACGAACCAACGTTCGGATCGATAACTCTTGGAGATGATGATGATGATAATAATTAACACGAGAGACATGTGGGAACGATCATAGGATATCTATTCTACCATAGAGCAATCTTAAGTAAGTAGTATTTACTGATAAGATTATTGTATGATTCTACTTATTCCGATGAGTACAAAAAGGAACCTTTCATAAATTCTTACTTTCTTCGCGTATTAATTAGTTAGGGATCCGCTCAGAAGACTTCCGCCAACTACCATCCTAAGTATCAAATAACATATATCTGCAATTCCTCATTATCGAGGGCTCTGTCAGTGCCTCACGCGTCTTCTTACAAAAAAAGAAAACTACTCCTTCGGAAAACCCCAAAGAATCAAACTATACTCGAGGCAAATAGATTCTGGGTTATAGACTATGCTATTTTAAGCGTTGTCATGCTGAACTGTCAAAATGTTATGGACGTAGTATAATTTATAGTAAACAATGTGAAGATATTATAAAATATATAATAAAAAGTATAAAAGAACAATATTTAATATTAATAAATGAGCATATATCTATAAATAAATATGATGAGTATCATCTATAGAAGAGGCCTTAACTAAGTGGAACTCCATCACTGGGAAAATAAAATTCACTACGTAAAATTCCATAGATGTCTTTTATAGTAAAACTAGAGAACCAGGTGTTGCAAGACTCTCAAAATTGAAACATTGTTCCTTGGGCAGATTGTAAGCCACTTTTTATTTATCTTTTGGTCCTCGACTCCAGACGAATCAAAACGTTTCCAAAAAATACATCAAAGTTCACTTCTATCATTGCCAATGTTTATTTATTATGCAAAAAATCATAAAATGCATTGCCCAAATCGAGGAAAGCGACGAAAGACAGGAAATTCAATAAAGATTTCTGTTTTGGCCGTTTAAGACAATTTTAACAAAATGTACGATGCTAAGAAATTCTTCTCGGGTAGACAACCGGGTTAGTTCTTCGGTGTAAACCGACATGAAGATGGCAACAGAGGACGTTGCCGAAACGTCGGTTTACACCGAGGAACTAACCCGGTTGTCTACCCGAGAAGAATTTCTTAGCATCATACACCGGGAAAACATCAAACTCTTCAAAATGTACGATATTTGTCAATATCTTGTGACAATAAATAACTCGTCCCCTTGACGACCAAGGCAACTGTGGAATCCGTGCTCATGTATTTTCCCATTAGAATAAATGGGAAATTGCAAACCCATTGTAAAGTAAATGTAAGAATTTGGTAGTATTTTGAAGAGGAGGCAATTCTCTTAGATTTTAGCATTTGCAGTTACGATGACAAATCACTATGTCAAACTTACGACCATGTAGGTGTTTTCCTTTTCAGTCTGATTTTGCCCAGTGACCGTCTTTTGTCTATTTGTTGATTTTTCACCACCTAGGAGGCGAGAAAAATAGAAATTTGTCAGTACAGGGGCAATATTTATCGATCTTTATTTCTCCGTTGAGAATCAACGGGCACTTTCGCTAGTTAATAATAATCATTTACTCAATATTTAATACAATTCAATATAAAATACACATCATCTACGTAAAATACCATTAGACATAACTGATAGATTCCAGTTATTTGAAACTTAAATTAATCATAAAAATTCTAGAAATTATAATATGACAATGCTCATTGCCAGAACTAAAGATTCGCTTCGGACGATCATATTCAAAGGAGAAATGGAAACATGAATGGCCTTTACATCTTCTATCCTTGTCTATCCACGTTAAGTAATACCACGTCCATGTCGTTGGCTCTTTGTATTTTTCCATCTGATAGCATTCCACTTCCCAATAAGTGTTTACTTCCTCTCGGAGTCAAACAATCATCCACGCTTAACACTGACGCATCCTTCGTTGATACGCTCTGCGCCGGTTCTTGCTGACGTGATTCGCAAAAGGAAAGCTCTCGTTGAATATGGGCTGATGTTTTCGAATGCTATCAGAACTAAACGAACATGTAACTTCGTGGAAAGATATCGTTTCTTTTCCACGAAAAATATTTACCATTCCCAAACTTCTTCGCATATATAAACAGATAACTGTTGGATTTGGATACACAAATTTACTCAGATGGTACTTTGAAGCACTTTCAGAGAAGGTACACGATAGTCTGGCTGGTATTTGAAATTGAACGTATATTTGGCTGTAACTTTCCTAAAAGTCTCCCGCGGCGACTTTTAGTTCCCATGATACGTACAAACATACACTGCAGGAGAAATATCAACAAAATTGACCTAACCCAACACAATCTGAGACTTAACTGCACTTTCATGTCATCAACTCTTTATTAATATGTATTTCAAAAATAAAAAGGGGCTTGTTCGAGTTGGTTGGCTGGTTCTTGGTTACGGTCACTGGAAACACTAAAGTAAGTCATAAGTAAAATTACTATATTACTAGATTCTAGCAACATTAAAACATCTCTTTGGGTAACATAACCATGAAAGCCAATTTGAAGATCATCCACTTCGAAAATAAAAACATATCCCGTACGATATTTAATAAGCAGGGTTTAAACTGGATTCGTCGTTAAAGAAATGATTAAAGACTTTAAAAGAAGCAAACAAAAATAATTTACTCTTCCTTTGATTAGTATATAATAAATAAGTGATAAACGAGATTGAAATATTGATTGTATTTCTCAATTATACTCAATTTCCTAATAATCCGTAAAAATAATTTAATAATAGACTGATTCTAATAAAGAATATTCATTAAATCCAAAATGATGAAAATATCAATGAACGAATGACATAGTACTTCTTTCGCTGATTTTAAAGCTTTGTTACAGTATATTTACTGTGGAAATAAACTTATTAAATAATTAACTAGAATAGGAATTTAATACCACAGAACAAAGAAGAAAGATAAAAACTACCGGTAATTTGAACGGTCAAAAATATTCGGAAGACGTTTCTTGTCGCTCGGTTATGGTTCTTTAATTTTGTGCGCCTGTTAATGATTTTTTCAATTTTAAACGTCGAATTGTCAGGATTGAATTGGATCTTAAACGGGCCCCTACATTCCTCGGGAAGGCCCTAATAGTGACATACGTATAACTACTACTAGTAGGTAATATCTTATGGGTAAGAAAGGAACCACACTACGTTGTCAACTCTGTAGTTTCAGCCACTTTTCACTTTTATCAATTGGAAACTATTACGTCGGTTTTCCTTCAATTTTCAGTTTAAATTTCCAATGCCTTTTTCGTTTCACTCTATCATTTGCCTACATTGAAGCGCAGAACTATATACTTCTTTAACTAACACTGCGAGTGTAGTTAGTACACCTGGATGTCAAAGTTAACTAACCAATGACATAGACAATGGAAAGTTTCAGGTTTCAATATCAGCATGAAAGTAAAATACGAAAAAATCGCCGAAAATATTTGTGTTTTAATTTTTAAAGACGAAAAACAGCAAAGGAAAGAGTTTGGACCAGGCGTCAGCAAACTATTTCGGTTGTGGGTCAAAACCACCCCAAAAGAGACTGTTAGGAAGACGTTTCGGGTCAGTGGCATATACAATGAACTCCCGCTTATCCGTAGGCGGATTATCCGAGCACAATTTTGTATAATTCACCGAAAAGAGTATTTTCACGTTCTAAAGAAAGCAGGACTTGCTTTATACTTTTCTTGTAGCAGCAGAATTTATGACTACAATGAAATTATCGCTGCTAAATAGATTCGAAGAAAAGTTTTAACGTATCAATAAAACGGATGAAAATAACGGAATATGTGCGCAAATTATGATGAATTGTTTCTTTAAATCCTTTTCGAACATTTTAGTTGCTTTTCAAAAGTCTCTTGGTTTGGTGTTTAGGAGTTGCAGTTCGTGATTTACATCTCTCTACGAAGTAATTATGGACGTCACAAGAAATTGAAGAGGAAGTTTGGATTATATTTGTTTGATTATTCGTCCGTCCATTACCATATATACATAGTCACACGGCTCCACCTGCGTTCCATTTTCGCCACTCTCATTTTAGTATAGACAATCTCCTCTTTATTGTGGAACTCGAATGGGACACTTGGAATTATCAAATGGTGGCCCGCGTGTCATAGGTTGCCGACTCCTGGTTTAGACCATTAATGGAATACTTTTTAGGTAACATACTGAGAAAGAATAGTTGGAAAAATCGTATACAGAGATATTCTGCTATCTTCCTGTGGCAGAAGACGTAACATTCCCACCGAACTTAAGCCAGAATCTTCTCAGATTCAAGGTGGAAAAGGCTAGAAATAAGTTTCTGATTTATTGATTATTTCCTTGTGTTGACTTCTTACGGAGTTATATAGTGTCTGTTGTTCACTGAGAATACAATGTCATTTTCTTCGTCAAAATGTTGTGAATCGATGAAATTTTCGAAAAGCTTCAGTAGATAATTTGATCTCCTCACCTGGAGCGAATCCCACAGAAGGGAATTTCATCATAAATTTCATCACATCCGTAACACCACCGACAAAACTGAATTCTCTGGATTCTAAAAGAGCTGCTTTACGGTGCAGAATCTCTAAATAGGAGACCGACCAAGCCTACTTATGGAAGTATTTCTATGAGGAGTGAGGGTGGAAAGGGGTGATTTTATTGGATGCGAAAGCAATCAGTTTGTCGTAAATACCATAGAAACAAGGAAAAACATGCACAAACATATTCGCTGCTTTATCGATTCCAGCAACTGGCTAATTCAGGACAGCTTTGCTGCAACACTGTTACTTCAAATCAGAGCCGCGGCGAGCCTATCCCTGGTGCAAACATAATATAAACATAATATGCAGTCTCCAAGAAATCTAAAACCATTCATTTCTTGATTTGCAATTAAAAATTATTTTGCAAGACTTCAAAGACAGTGTTTTATGACTTCATTCCCCAGTTCGTCACAAAACATCAGTCACAATTAATTATACCTATTCGTATTCCTAATTATGTTTTTATGCTGACAATAAATTGTCATCATGAATTATTTGTTCACGTTACTTTCGAGTATCATAATCACCGCAATGGGAATAGCTTAAAATTAAATGATTTGTTGAAATCTATTTTTCGCTACTAAATACGAGGGTAGATCGGAAAGTAACGCACAATATTTTTTTTCCCAGAAAGTTTAATATGTACCAAAACCAAAAAAAATCACAAATTAACTTACATCTTTGACCTATTTTTCTACATAGTCACCAATTTTCTGAACACATTTCTCCCATCGTGGTACCAGTTTCAATATGCCCCGTTCGAAGAAGTCCGTTTGTTGGGAGTATAGCCATCTGCGGACTGCTGACTTCACTTCCCCATCTGTTGCAAAGTGTTGACCGGCCAGGAATTTCTTCATGGGACCAAACAGATGAAAGTCAGACGGTGCCAGGTCCGGACTGTATGGTGGATGCTGGAGCACCTCCCACCCAAATTTGGCGAGTTTCTCACGAACAGGAGCAGCAACATGGGGACGGGCATTGTCATGAAGAAGCTTGACACCATTAATGTTGCGGCGTTTGTCACGAAGGGCACGACGCAACTTAAACAAAGTTTTAATGTAGGCTGCAGCATTCACAGTGGTTCC
>KZ308920.1:282672-313938 GCA_000376725.2 Ladona fulva | reverse complement strand
TGCATCTACCTTAAGCATCGCGGTTATTATTTTATGATCGGATATACCTTCATCTGTGGCTAATCTGTGTACAAGGTGAGGATGACTAGTGGCAAGGAGATCGAGAATATTACCTTTACCGAGAGAAGTCATTCGAGTGGCTTCTGTATTAACCTGTTCAAGGGCGAAGACCGAGAATAGATCTATTAATTTTTGTGATGAATTTTTATCTCGACTGTTGCTAGCGACGGACATATTTTTCCAATTAACGCTGGGAAGATTAAAATCCCCTCCTATGAAGACGGTTGCGTAGGGTTTACTCTTTCTTAGTTTAGTAAGGGATTCGTACAAGACCTCGATAGATTCATCATTTATGAAGGCGACTGGACTACTCCAAAGAATCTAACAAACTTGGGTTTTTTTCTTTTTTTTCCCTTTTTATTTATTGTATTGTAGACGAAAAATAAATGGATGACTCGTTTGGTTCTCAAGACTTTTATTGCCAAAGTCCTAAGGAACATAAAAAATGAAACGAAGCAAAAGACAAAAATAAAAGTAAGCTGCTTCAAACAAAATTGCAAAACAAAAGCGAAATCTTCTGAAGAAAGCGTCGGCCCAAAATCTGCTCTTCTCTGCTGCATTATGACTGCTGCGGTCAGAGTTCCAGCGAAAATCCCTCGCGCACGCTCAGCAGCCCGACTTTTATAGCAGACTCTTCTTGGGCTTGTCGGTTGTCGTCGAACGTAGCCATACCTACGATAGTATTGCCCCGTTCGATGGCAGTTACCTGAGCTCCATCCATCCTTTTTATTTATTGTATTTATTTTCTATTTGTACTATGACTAACCCACTGTATTGCTGCAAGTAATATTCATTGTTCTTCTTCTGGTAGAAATTAAATTATGGAAATTTACCATCACTTTTAACAGTCAGGATGCTGAGAAGGTGCAAAATGACCTTAGCTGTCGAGGCACCTTATAAAACATACCAATACTGCATACTTTTAATAATAACTCAGATAAAAACAGATGTTGGATTTGAAATAAGGAGTAAGATATTAAACAGAATAATAAAAAGAATACGTAATAGGATGGGAACTCTGCATGGATAACAAATAGGATCCCTTAATCTAGGGGGCTCCCTGCGGGGAGTGCAGGGGTTTTACTAAAAAGCAGGTGCTCTACTAAATATACCGCTTAGGTGCTGTAAAAAGTATTCGGAGAATAGATGCTGGGACTTATGGCTTCAAAAGATTATTTCTGCGAATGATACTAGTAAATTTGACTGAATTGCGAAAACCACAAGTTGCTGAATTGTTGCTAATTTAGTATCATCTATGAACCCTTACGTAATAAGAAAGGGAGCTTTTGAAATAGAAAGAAGCGCGGAGGAAGTGGCGAAGGGGTGCAAAGCTCCCTCGAGGAAAATTTCGTCTGTTGCTTAAAACTTACAAATAAAATTTGTTAGATAAAAATAAGAAATGGTGCGATGATTGGCAATCAGGGCTCAATAATATAGACAAATGTTCTGTAATTAACTTTCTCGAAAGGAAAAATAATGGCAATAAGTATTCGTACAGCCCTCGAGGGAAAACTTCATCAACAGTAGAATCGGTGAAATATCTTGGAGTAACCCTTACAATAATTAAACATGGGGTACCCACATCCGTAATACATGTGGACGAGCACTTTAGAAACTTGGATTCATGAAGAAAAATAGTCGGTAGGAGCGAAGAAAAAGTCCGTGCTCGATATTACGTAGAATAAGTATTGCTGCAAAAAAGTGTCGTATTCGAGAATTTTAAAAATTACAGTGAAAGGCGTTTCGTTAAAAATTACAGTGAAATTACGTTTCGTAAGAAATTATTACGGAAAAAAATGAGTGTTACTCAAAGACTTCAGTGCGCAGGATGGGAATATTTAAAAGATTGAATATTTAAACAAAGACTCAATTCAATTAATAAGCTCAGAAAAGGTACTTTCGTAGGAGTTGTAGCCGATATTATGCATCCTCCCTGTTACATGAGCCGTTCTATTTCGGAGAGAATAATTAGAGATATAAATGTTAGAACTAGTCATTTCAAATGTTCATTTTTTTCTGCAAAAGATACGCGAAAGAAATCGATCAGGGAAGTAAGGTCGTGGTGTATACACCCCCTGTCACACGCCGAAAGGCGGTTTGCAGAGCACATATGTAGATGTAGAAAACTTAATTTATGGGCGATAACAAATCTAATGAATCGAATTAATTGCGACTGAAAATTAGCTTGGATGTAAGGGAAGTAGATTAGAGGGTGGAGTTACAATTTCTAGGTAGCAAGAATAAGTGGAGGGAATGATGGGATGGACTGATCTGTAGATTTTCAATGAAGTGATAAGGATGATTGTGAATTGGTGACGGCGAGGATAAGAAAATTGGTGCAGTGATCATCGAACTGAGCTCGCATCTAAGTGACCGATCAACAGGAAGGAGACTGGAAACTGAGGAGGGACATACATAGATGCATTTGTCAGTGAATTTGTCTCCATCTGTGAAATTAACCATTAGGACTTAGAGGGTATGACATAAGGGAAAAGAAAAGGTTGGACACTTGCACTAAGATGTGTGCTCCATGAAACCTAAGGCTAAAAAGATGTGAAGTAAAGCGACAAGACTGGGACTCGAACCCAGGTCTCCCACTCTGTATAGAGCCGCGCCCAGTCTATCCGCCGCCCGGGTGCGAACATAAATTGCTGCCCCTTAAAATTGAACACCAAAACCATACATTTCCTGATTTGCCAAGATTATTGAAAAATTGTTGGCTATTCTTCTGTTGCCGCCCTTTAGATGCCACCGCCCGGCTGCGATGCACCCCTTGCGGCTCTGTGTGTGGGTGTTCTAACCATTTAACTACCACGCCGCGTCTCGTTCCCTTAGCAATGTGCACGAGGCACGGCCTAATACTTAAGTGGATCCAGGTCCCCTAGGTTCGAGTCTCAGTCAAGTCGCTATTTTTTAAATCTACGAGAGCCTTGAGCTTTGATAGGATGCTTCCCGAGAACCAAAGAAATAGATCGCTCATATTTATTTTTCTCAAATACTGTTGCGTGATTTGATGATATAGGCTTGGTCCCCGATTTGGATATGATCCAACGTACGGCAACTGGGCTGATGAATAGAGATTTTAGTTTTGATTAAAGTGTTACGACTATGTCAAAGTCCCTTCGATGAGAATCGCTCCAGGTGAGGAGATCAGAATACCGATGGAGGCTTTTCGAAAAGTATGTACATCGGTTCAGACCATTTACACAAAGTAGATGACATTATAACTCCAGTAGAACTAGAATGCGAACTCCATATGAAACTGAGAAAATGTAAAAAAGGAAATAATCGCTAATATACACAATCACTTCTTGTCGTTTCTCTCCGAAAACCATCAGGAAAGCGAATAGAGTAGAGCTAAAACTGGTGTCATTTCCACTTCTTTTATAGCATTCAAAAAAGAATAACGAAAATTAAATATATTAATTATTATCCTTAATTATCTTAATCATGAACAAGATGAAGAAAAAAGAAGAAGACTACAGCAGGAACTGAGGAAATATATAATCTTTGGATTTTAAGATTCTGGGTAGCCATCAAATTAAATACAGCGCTATATGAATACCACATATAATTTTAGAAATTTTCTCAATTCTACAATGGAAAATAACTAGGTGTGGTAACAAAGCCCCCAATCTGAAGACTATAGACCCTACAGGCTAAGACTACTATGCTACTACTAAGATAATTTATAGAAGGCACACCACTGTCAGTGCTGTAGCCAGATAGTGCCTAACTTATAAGTACCTAAGATACTGCAGGAGACAAATAACAACCCTCTCTTAATCCAAAACCAACTTCTATTAATTTCGAACAACCCTCTCAGCTTTATTAACATTGATTGTAAAATTTAGTTATATTTTAAGCTAAGGGTATGTCTTCCCATTGTAATTCGTAATTCTATTGGTTTTGCTGTAGAAATAATAACAATAAATAATGCAATTTTTTCAGGCGAATAAAATGGAAACAAAGTTGCAACCTATTGACTTCTATGAGAAGATTAATGATCAGATAAGGGAACACACTGGAAAACTAAATGAACTGAATATGAACTTGATAAATCAAAGCAATACTTTCCAGGGTCAAATAACAGACATAGAGAAGGAATTAGGCATTTTAAATGAAAAAATTAATACACAAGGACCAGCAACTGAGGGAAGAAACGTACAAAAATTCTCCTTTTATTATATAAAGTTACATCTATATCTCTATGTGATCGCTAAAGTGATTCATGACTCAGTCACTTCTTTCATGAAAACATACAGTCCTGCATTTCTTAATGGTTTCTTTACTATTTCAATAATTCACTTATCTACATGTCAAAATGCAGAGTAAAGCAAATATACTTCAGTAATTTTCTGAATTGTTCNAGTATTGATACTGACTCCATTATATTTATACCAATTACATTTACTATTTTTTTTTATAATATATAATATTTATCACATCGCTATCGCTATTATGTGACGTGAATATCATTTTGCTCACTTCTGCGTTGTCGAAGGAATTGCAAGCGAGATATCATCTACATCAATACACTACAAGCCGCCTTTCGGCGTGTGGCAGGGGGGAATGTCGAACGAACATTTGAACACAACTGATCATGAAAAACGGCTTGTGCTCTTCTTGCTGAGTGGAACTGTTTGTTTAAAAAATTTACCCTCATAAATATGACAAGGAGAACTTGTTTTGTACTATTTAATAAATAAATAAATTTAAGGTTTCAGATATTGAGAGAAAGCTGAAAGCGATGGAAATGTGGCCAAATAACGAAGAATTGATATCTCGGAGCAGGCAACCCACCAACACGCCTTTTTCTGATTGGTGGAATATGTCGAACCTCGCTAAAAGAATGGACGCTAGCGAAGAGAGTTTAAGTAAGGTGAGTTTGAAAAGAAGCGGAGAAGAATGCAAAGGCGCAATCTGAAGTATTATTTACTCATTTCATAAATTTTTATTTGCTCCATCAAAGAAAATTTTGGACTTAAGATAAATTTTTGTGTGTAGTTTGCTTCAGCGCTGGAAGAAATGTCGCGAGAAGTGGGGAAAACGAGAGAACGGATGAAAGAGAAATCAGATGAGACCATCAAAGATGAACAGCACACCGAGAGCAAAAGCAGTTTGGACGAAATGGGAGACAAACTTGCAGAAGCTCTCGAAAAAACTGACCGAAAAGTTGCAAAAATGAAGAAAGAAATAAGTGATTTGACAGCGCAACAAAACAATATTCTTACCTTTACAGGTATTTGTTCTTTCCAATTTTTTTGCGCAAATTCTTCGTGATATGAATCCAGAGCCGGACAGTCGGCCAGGGCGCCGGGTACATGACGCGAGGCGTTACTCGAATGTTTAGTGATGATTGGAATCCTTTGCTGATAACATATTCATTGAGAAACTTGTTATCATGAAACGGAAAATGTTAGGAAATTTCCTTGTAACTATTTGCTGGAGTAAAATTTTTTAATTGATTTTATATGTAAAGTTTGGAGAAATATTCGATGGAAATGGACACTATTGCCGTTTTTTACGTTGCGTTCGCTTTCTATAAAACATCCATTTCCATACAAATATTATAGTGAGTATTATCATAGTTCTAAAATTATATTACCTAAATAAATATTGGTTTAGATAAATTCTAATTAATGCCAAAAAATGATCTCTCGACAAAATAAGAAAGTCACTAAAAATGGATATTTTACGAATACGTAAGGTGCGCCTGTATATCTCCAAGCGCCAATACTTTCGGGCCAATGGCACGAATCTCTTTAACTTCCTGACTTAATTAAAAAATTAATTAAAATTAATTCGTTAATTTAAAAATTAACGAATACAAGATGCCAAATGGAACCTAAACAGAATAAATGTTGAAGATAAATAATTATTATAAAGGAAACTCGTCTTGAATAATTCAGTAAGTGTACTAAATACATTAAGACGAAAACTAGAATAAACTCTGAGTGACAAATTTAATATAGACTTGAAATCATTCATAGAATTGGGAGCTTCAAGGAGAGTAGCCAGGGCAAAATCTCAACCTTTTTACCCCTCAATTCTGACTTTTTCATTTTATTTCAATTTAAATGGCCATAAATCGCCTTTCAGAGAAGAAATCCGTAGCCTTTTATAGGGAGAAATTCTAATAATTTTCATTGCGGTTCTTCGAAATTTATTAAAGACATTCTACGATAATGAAACATTTTCGCTAATTTATCNGGTTCCTAAGATTCTGGAGACTGGAGGGTGTGTGTATTTCGACACTAGCGCAAGGGCGTTCAATGTCAGGATTCCGCTTTTTCATTCAGCCATTGACATCACCAAATTTCTAATGATAATGACGTGAACATTACTCATTATATCGCTTACTCTTATTTTCTACTTATTTATTTCCCTGTTAATTTATTTATTGTTTTAGCTAATTATTTGCATTCATGACCGACCATTCATCCGCATGCATGATATATCATTTGGTTGTCGAACGTGTAGACTGGGTCAATTCGGATTTTGTGGCATGCAAAAGACAACGGAATACAGGAGACTATGCAGGGTCGTGCTCTTGGCTGGCTTCAGTTGGGATGGGGATTTTTTTTCCCGATTGGAGGATGACGGCGAGGATGGTATGGCAGGTGACTTTGGCCGGGTCTGAGGAGTTCTTATAGTGGTGATTCGGAGGTGGCTTCAGACCGCTCTGGACAGTGTTTCTGAGAGTGTCGTGGCGGGGGCCTCGGCATGGTCAGGATGGCTATGGTGTGGTGTTCAAAATTTGAGTGTGAAACTTTCTTGGAAAAGCAAAACACCACGAACGACCTATGATAGCCGTAATGTAATGAAGGTTATTGAATACCCCTTACCTATTCGCGGACACGCGCAGCAACGTGTACGCACACGTGTACCCATAAACGCACCCATAAGCGCACCCACTTAAACACCAAAACAGTCGTCCCATTGGTTCGCCTTAATCAACCGCTCGAAGTAATTGATAAAGTCCGACATTTATCTGTGCTTTTCCTGATATCGAGGTTTGATGATTTTCGTGGCGCTTCCCGTCGAGGTCTGACGATAGACGGGGGCTGGAGCTACTGGATCTTCCATGAGGATTCAGTGATTCCCTGTTCTCTGACGGCTCATGCAATTTGGTTCGATGCGATGTCTTCTCTCGATGAGTTCGCTCAGGAGATGACGACTACCCCTAAGCTGTCACCATGTAGATGAAAAATAAATGGATGACTCGTCTGGTTCTCAAGACTTTTACTTTCAAAGTCCTAAGGAACATTAAAAAATGAAATGAAGCAAAAACAAAAATAGAAGTAAGCTGCTTCAAGCAAAATGGCAAAACAAAAGCGAAATCTTCTGAAGAAAGCGTCAGCCCAAAATCTGCTCTTCTCTGCTGCGTATGGCTGCTGCGGTCAGAGTTCCAGCGAAAATCCCTCGCGCACGCTCAGCAGCCCGACTTTTATAGCAGACTCTTCTTGGGCTTGTCGGTTGTCGTCGAACGTAGCCATACCTACGATAGTATTGCCCCGTTCGATGGCAGTTACCTGAGCTCCATCCATCCTTTTTATTTATTGTATTTATTTTCTATTTGTACTATGACTAACCCACTGTATTGCTGCAAGTAATATTCATTGTTCTTCTTCTGGTAGAAATTAAATTATGGAAATTTACCATCACTTTTAACAGTCAGGATGCTGAGAAGGTGCAAAATGACCTTAGCTGTCGAGGCACCTTATAAAACATACCAATACTGCATACTTTTAATAATAACTCAGATAAAAACAGATGTTGGATTTGAAATAAGGAGTAAGATATTAAACAGAATAATAAAAAGAATACGTAATAGGATGGGAACTCTGCATGGATAACAAATAGGATCCCTTAATCTAGGGGGCTCCCTGCGGGGAGTGCAGGGGTTTTACTAAAAAGCAGGTGCTCTACTAAATATACCGCTTAGGTGCTGTAAAAAGTATTCGGAGAATAGATGCTGGGACTTATGGCTTCAAAAGATTATTTCTGCGAATGATACTAGTAAATTTGACTGAATTGCGAAAACCACAAGTTGCTGAATTATTGCTAATTTAGTATCATCTATGAACCCTTACGTAATAAGAAAGGGAGCTTTTGAAATAGAAAGAAGCGCGGAGGAAGTGGCGAAGGGGTGCAAAGCTCCCTCGAGGAAAATTTCGTCTGTTGCTTAAAACTTACAAATAAAATTTGTTAGATAAAAATAAGAAATGGTGCGATGATTGGCAATCAGGGCTCAATAATATAGACAAATGTTCTGTAATTAACTTTCTCGAAAGGAAAAATAATGGCAATAAGTATTCGTACAGCCCTCGAGGGAAAACTTCATCAACAGTAGAATCGGTGAAATATCTTGGAGTAACCCTTACAATAATTAAACATGGGGTACCCACATCCGTAATACATGTGGACGAGCACTTTAGAAACTTGGATTCATGAAGAAAAATAGTCGGTAGGAGCGAAGAAAAAGTCCGTGCTCGATATTACGTAGAATAAGTATTGCTGCAAAAAAGTGTCGTATTCGAGAATTTTAAAAATTACAGTGAAAGGCGTTTCGTTAAAAATTACAGTGAAATTACGTTTCGTAAGAAATTATTACGGAAAAAAATGAGTGTTACTCAAAGACTTCAGTGCGCAGGATGGGAATATTTAAAAGATTGAATATTTAAACAAAGACTCAATTCAATTAATAAGCTCAGAAAAGGTACTTTCGTAGGAGTTGTAGCCGATATTATGCATCCTCCCTGTTACATGAGCCGTTCTATTTCGGAGAGAATAATTAGAGATATAAATGTTAGAACTAGTCATTTCAAATGTTCATTTTTTTCTGCAAAAGATACGCGAAAGAAATCGATCAGGGAAGTAAGGTCGTGGTGTATACACCCCCTGTCACACGCC
Source organism: Ladona fulva (assembly GCA_000376725.2). Taxonomy (NCBI): domain Eukaryota; kingdom Metazoa; phylum Arthropoda; class Insecta; order Odonata; family Libellulidae; genus Ladona; species Ladona fulva. Next base: position 304,962 of record KZ308920.1, on the reverse strand, counting down.
GAAAGGCGGTTTGCAGAGCACATATGTAGATGTAGAAAACTTAATTTATGGGCGATAACAAATCTAATGAATCGAATTAATTGCGACTGAAAATTAGCTTGGACGTAAGGGAAGTAGATTAGAGGGTGGAGTTACAATTTCTAGGTAGCAAGAATAAGTGGAGGGAATGATGGGATGGACTGATCTGTAGATTTTCAATGAAGTGATAAGGATGATTGTGAATTGGTGACGGCGAGGATAAGAAAATTGGTGCAGTGATCATCGAACTGAGCTCGCATCTAAGTGACCGATCAACAGGAAGGAGACTGGAAACTGAGGAGGGACATACATAGATGCATTTGTCAGTGAATTTGTCTCCATCTGTGAAATTAACCATTAGGACTTAGAGGGTATGACATAAGGGAAAAGAAAAGGTTGGACACTTGCACTAAGATGTGTGCTCCATGAAACCTAAGGCTAAAAAGATGTGAAGTAAAGCGACAAGACTGGGACTCGAACCCAGGTCTCCCACTCTGTATAGAGCCGCGCCCAGTCTATCCGCCGCCCGGGTGCGAACATAAATTGCTGCCCCTTAAAATTGAACACCAAAACCATACATTTCCTGATTTGCCAAGATTATTGAAAAATTGTTGGCTATTCTTCTGTTGCCGCCCTTTAGATGCCACCGCCCGGCTGCGATGCACCCCTTGCGGCTCTGTGTGTGGGTGTTCTAACCATTTAACTACCACGCCGCGTCTCGTTCCCTTAGCAATGTGCACGAGGCACGGCCTAATACTTAAGTGGATCCAGGTCCCCTAGGTTCGAGTCTCAGTCAAGTCGCTATTTTTTAAATCTACGAGAGCCTTGAGCTTTGATAGGATGCTTCCCGAGAACCAAAGAAATAGATCGCTCATATTTATTTTTCTCAAATACTGTTGCGTGATTTGATGATATAGGCTTGGTCCCCGATTTGGATATGATCCAACGTACGGCAACTGGGCTGATGAATAGAGATTTTAGTTTTGATTAAAGTGTTACGACTATGTCAAAGTCCCTTCGATGAGAATCGCTCCAGGTGAGGAGATCAGAATACCGATGGAGGCTTTTCGAAAAGTATGTACATCGGTTCAGACCATTTACACAAAGTAGATGACATTATAACTCCAGTAGAACTAGAATGCGAACTCCATATGAAACTGAGAAAATGTAAAAAAGGAAATAATCGCTAATATACACAATCACTTCTTGTCGTTTCTCTCCGAAAACCATCAGGAAAGCGAATAGAGTAGAGCTAAAACTGGTGTCATTTCCACTTCTTTTATAGCATTCAAAAAAGAATAACGAAAATTAAATATATTAATTATTATCCTTAATTATCTTAATCATGAACAAGATGAAGAAAAAAGAAGAAGACTACAGCAGGAACTGAGGAAATATATAATCTTTGGATTTTAAGATTCTGGGTAGCCATCAAATTAAATACAGCGCTATATGAATACCACATATAATTTTAGAAATTTTCTCAATTCTACAATGGAAAATAACTAGGTGTGGTAACAAAGCCCCCAATCTGAAGACTATAGACCCTACAGGCTAAGACTACTATGCTACTACTAAGATAATTTATAGAAGGCACACTACTGTCAGTGCTGTAGCCAGATAGTGCCTAACTTATAAGTACCTAAGATACTGCAGGAGACAAATAACAACCCTCTCTTAATCCAAAACCAACTTCTATTAATTTCGAACAACCCTCTCAGCTTTATTAACATTGATTGTAAAATTTAGTTATATTTTAAGTTAAGGGTATGTCTTCCCATTGTAATTCGTAATTCTATTGGTTTTGCTATAGAAATAATAACAATAAATAATGCAATTTTTTCAGGCGAATAAAATGGAAACAAAGTTGCAACCTATTGACTTCTATGAGAAGATTAATGATCAGATAAGGGAACACACTGGAAAACTAAATGAACTGAATATGAACTTGATAAATCAAAGCAATACTTTCCAGGGTCAAATAACAGACATAGAGAAGGAATTAGGCATTTTAAATGAAAAAATTAATACACAAGGACCAGCAACTGAGGGAAGAAATGTACAAAAATTCTCCTTTTATTATATAAAGTTACATCTATATCTCTATGTGATCGCTAAAGTGATTCATGACTCAGTCACTTCTTTCATGAAAACATACAGTCCTGCATTTCTTAATGGTTTCTTTACTATTTCAATAATTCACTTATCTACATGTCAAAATGCAGAGTAAAGCAAATATACTTCAGTAATTTTCTGAATTGTTCTGAAAGTGGAATAAATAATGGGAAAACTTCGATTGGAATTATAACTGCTAAACAAGTTATTTATTTATTTATTAAATATATCATTGCAAGTTGGTCGGTGGACCAGGTGGCAATGGTCAAAGAACAGGAACAAATGTCCATTTATAGAGTAATATAAGAGAGATGCATGATAAGCAATTTTTAAGCGACTCCTTAATTAAATTCCCTAATATCACAATTCAACTCACAAGCAATCTCTAGACTTCTTGAAAATTATACTTTTAACAATCAATGTACAACAACAAATTTCAAATTGCTTACAAACGAAGAGCCAAATATTTTTTTCAAAATTTGTAGTAAATTGAATGGTCACCAATTCCAAAAATATCTGCTCTTCTCAAAACTTCCTGCCCTATACTCAGTAAGCAATAAAATTAATAAGAATATTAATTTCATAATAATAAGTTTTCATCCTGATGGAGTTTCTGGATAACTGGGATAAAATTCTCACAATAAGAAAAGTAAACTTGACTTTTTCTATTATTCTTAAAAAATAATAATTTCTTTCATGGACTAATGAATGTCTAAGAACTGACTAGGAACCTGCTTTTAATTCCTTCTAAATATAAGAGAAATATACAGTAACCATGTTAACTCAATTTAAAATTAGAATATAATTCATAAGGATCTGCTTTAGTAACTGAAGTAATTGAATAACTGAAATTTGCTGATTCTCAAATCAATTAAACATTCATTTAAAAATAATATCAAATGATAATGATTATCATCAAAGTTTTTTCATTTCTTTGATTAACTACACTTTCAGCCACTATCGGATAAACTTGTTAGCTTGTAGTTCCCTTTAACAGTTAGGGTCATTATTATTTAGTGTTTTTGATAAAAATTCAGTTCAATGACAAGATAACAGTTCAAACCTTTCTGTGAGCCATGAGCTAACCAGTGATTTTATACCATAGAGAAGTCACATTTATGATGACATACGCTCTAAAACATTCTGAAAGGCTGTTTTCCCACGCATCATACTATGTATAATAATTTCCCCCACTCATAATTTCAATTGACTAATTCTTAAGGATGAAGAGAGCCTCAGAGAACTTTATAACAAATTGCAAAGTCTACAAGAAGAAATTGAGAGCTTAAATGAAACAACAACAGTTCTGATTTCAGGACAAAAAGAAAGGGAGAGTAATATAAATGTATGTGAAATAACCATTCTCTATTTCATTCATATTTATGCTGCTGCAGCTGATTTTTCTAAAATTCCTTAGAGTCTGCTAGAACAAGTGCAACTGATAAAAAACATAAAAGCTGACAAGGAAGGGTTAGAAGATGCTCTTGCAGAAAAAGCAGATGCCTTCTCTGTCAACCGCAAAGTATCTCACGACCAATTTGATGCAGCTTATTATGAATTAAATCGAAGCATTATTGATGCACAGGCAAGACTTGGGTGTCAGGTGAATTCCTTTATATTTTAATATTTTTATATCGAAGGGAGAGGGTTCATTGGAAGGTATCCTAAGTCAATATCATCACTATTAGTCCAAACAATAATTGCATTTTCCATTAAGTTAAAATTTTCAACATGAAAATGTCTAAAATAATAAATTCATTGACCAAATAAAAATAATGCTTCATTGCTATTACTAGAAAAACAAAAAACAATGTCTTCACTTTTGGTAGTAAAGTTCATGTGTATTGTTGTGAAATTGGGCTTTCATACATGAAATGTAATGTATCTTGAGCAATTTTGTGTTCTTGATATAAAATACAACCAACTCAAGGTTGCTTCAAATCAATTTATGTTGTTATACATAGCATGTAATAAATAACATACTGAAACAAATAAAATTCATGCTCAAACTGTTTAAATAAGTAGGGAAAATGCTTATGGTACAGAGAATATGTGCTCTGAAATTAACCTTGACTTGTATTGGCTCTTCATTCTCTTTCCCTTAACCCTGACTTCTTTAATCTAAAATCTTCTGAAAGACTATGGATTTTATTCAATTTCCCATATCAGGTCTTTTAGATGACATTTAGTAGAGGAGAACTCTATAAAATAACAAAATTAGAAGATACAGGAAGAGCTGTAAGAAAAAAATATCCATCACCCTAAAGTCCTTGATACAAGTTTACTAAAAAAGCAGTCATAACTAAAGAATTATTGGTAAAAGTCAATAGCTTTATACACACTCCATATTATAAGGTTGTGGTGAAGATGTAGTCTCTAGTTTAGCACAAATTTTACTATCACATATCATACTAATTCTGATGAGTAGATCAGTTGCAGTGAACCTGCTCCACTATAATTTTTGAGAAGACTGTATTTCAGAAAACTTCATTTGTATTTTATACTGTATTTGACAAAGATGTCAATTTAAACATCCTTGTTTAGTTGTATTATGTAAATGTATTGCATCAAAATCAATAAATTAATCAAAGATGGGGGTGGTCAACCAAAGAAGGTTGATAACCACTGAAGGGAATTCTTATTTGATTATGCAAGATCAATGCCTCTAATCATTATTGAAAGGTATAGTGAACAAAAAATCATATTTTATATTTCTCCATTGATAAATTGCAAAAGTATACATATATACATATGTAGGGGTTCACACCGGGTCAATCCGCAGAACTTTTATGAAATTTTCCATTTTCTATGTAACTCATTTAAAATTTGATCCCAGGATATTCTGAATTAATGAAGTACTAACTTTTTAGGTCATTCAGATGTATTAGCATCTAATACAACTTATAAGTTCTCAATATAAGGCAAGATGTATATGAGGTTACAATTACATTTCATAAAGGCTTCCACTACTAAGACAAAGACCAGATTAGATCTTTCACTGTTACATATTTGATTTATGTCAGCATGACTGAAGAATAATAAATCATGAGTACTGATCTATATTAGTACAAGGGCTGTATGATAAGTACCCATGTTTAGCGACTGATAGCACCACTGACACGAAATGTGTGTGCCATAATTTAATGCCATCTTTAGATATATGACTGACAAAATTTCAGGCAGATTAATCAAATAGTTTTGTTTTGATAGCTGTTGAAAGTAGTCAAGTTTGTGTTTGCTTGCCACCGAGGAGAAAGAGCAATATGGATCAGTGATTCGATTTCTTTTTTGGATGGGAAGACGTGTGAGGAAATCAAGGTGAAGTTGCATGCTGTTTATAAGGACAATGCACATTCGATGACTACGTCAGATATTGGTTTAATGAATTCAAGCGTGGCCAACGATCCATTTTTGATGAAGAGAGCCCAGGCAGTCCGACCACAGAGGATATGGTTAACAAAGTCCATGATATCGTGCTAGCAGATCGCTGTGTGAAGATCAGAGAGATTCCTGGCATTGTAAATATCTCAATTGAATGCATACAAATTATCCTACACAAAAAATTGGGCATGAGAATGCTATCAGCCAAATGGGTGCAGCATGTGCTCATAGTGGAGCAAAAATGGAATCGCATGACATCTTCAGAGCACTGTTTGGACATGTTTAAGCACAATCCGAAAGAGTTTATACAGTGTTTTGGGACTGTTGACAAAAAATTGATCCATTACTACACGCCAGAAATGAAAGAACAGTCAAAACAGTGTAACCCCCGGCAAACGTGCTCCAAAGAAGGCAAAAACGGTTCCATTGGCCAGAAAAGTCATGGCCACCATTTTTTGGGATTCGCGAGGCAACATCTTCACTGACTATTTGGAGAAGGGAAGGACAATCATGGGGCAGTACTATGCTGATTTATTGGACTGATTCGATGCTGAATTGAGGAAAAAACGGCCCCATTTGGCAAAGAAAAAAGTGCTCTTCCATCATGACAATGCACCAGCTCACTCATCTGCAATATCTACAGCAAAACTGGTCGAATTATGGTATGAATTTCTACCTCATCCACCCTATTCTCTAGATTTGCCCCCATGCGATTTCATTTTGTTTGCAAACATGTAAAAATGGCTTGGGAGAAAGTGATTCACGTGAAACAAGGAAGTCATGGCCACAACAGAGGCCTATTTTGCAGAGTTCGACAAAACGTATTTTTTGGGTTGCTTGAAACAGTTAGAATATGTCTGGACTAAATGTATTGAATTGAAAGGAGACTATATTGAGAAATAAATTTAAATGAAGTTAAAAAATGCATTTTCTTGCCTAACACAGGTACTTATCATACAGCCCTCGTAGTAATGCTGAATGTGATCGTAACTCTCTCATGGGAATGTCAACTCTTGATTTTTCCATAGAAATGTTGTATTTTAGGAATTCAAAAAATAGAGAGAANTAATTCGTTAATTTAAAAATTAACGAATACAAGATGCCAAATGGAACCTAAACAGAATAAATGTTGAAGATAAATAATTATTATAAAGGAAACTCGTCTTGAATAATTCAGTAAGTGTACTAAATACATTAAGACGAAAACTAGAATAAACTCTGAGTGACAAATTTAATATAGACTTGAAATCATTCATAGAATTGGGAGCTTCAAGGAGAGTAGCCAGGGCAAAATCTCAACCTTTTTACCCCTCAATTCTGACTTTTTCATTTTATTTCAATTTAAATGGCCATAAATCCCCTTTCAGAGAAGAAATCCGTAGCCTTTTATAGGGAGAAATTCTAATAATTTTCATTGCGGTTCTTCGAAATTTATTAAAGACATTCTACGATAATGAAACATTTTCGCTAATTTATCGAAGGAAAATTATACCAACTCATTTATACCCGTCAGATTTATCAATTTTCAGTGGCAATAAGCGGAAGGTTAACTGTCAAACCAACTGCGACATGAGTAAAACTGCTTTCTATGGGGTTGTATTTTTCGCTAACCAAATGATTCACTCGTTTGAAACAATAGTCAGTTGCTTTAATTGGAATATATCTCCTAGATAAGACACGCAATTTCCTGTCTTGTATGCTTGATTTCTTTGTAACAAACATTTTATGAACGTGCTGACAATGAGTCAAGGGCACGGCAGTATATGTAGATCAATAATGGGCGATTTTGTCCTAATTTGGATTAGGGCTTATAAACTTCAAAAAGCTCGCTTCTCTTCAAATTATTGCCCATAAAATCATGTCGATCCGATTCCTCCTATCGCGAACTTACGACATCCTCTTTGCTTTTAATGGTAATGGTCCATGCCCCATCTAGTGCCACACTTGCACCCATCACAAAGTCCGCCTGTACGAAGTGAATTTGCACGCATCCAAAGTTTTTAATTCGGAAGGTATTCCATTTGTTATAAAAACTAATATGGACATTTCCCACTGGATATTTCCCCATTTCTTTATAATTGCTTAAGACTTTGAGCAATTTCCATTGCCCTCCTAGCCATCACAAATAGTTGAAAATGTAACATTTTTATTACTGTAAAGTTTTTATTTACAGAGTAGGATGATCTTTTATCATCTCGACTAAACTTTCATCTCAATATCCGCTGACGATTTCCTCGACAATAACGAACCTGCTGCAGAAAAAAGCTGCAATGCACTGAATATTTTTTAGAAATCTTCTAGAATTCGTTATTTACGAAACTGGACGATCAAAACACTCTTATTAGCACGTTAGACTTCTCTATGCAGAATTAGAACCCTCCTCAAGGTGAAATGGTTTCTAATCATAGAATAATTGACGCAGAAATGTCTTGCTTTTCAGAAAGTTTCCCCCTGGAATCTTTGCCAGATGTTCTTGCAGACATTTCTCAACTAAAGTCTTGGGTAAGTATCATGAAATATATAGCACAAACATCGCGCTTTTTAGGAAGTTTTTTTATATTTGCCGCATTTTTGTTAATTTTCGCTGCAAAGATCAGATATTTTATTTACTAATTAATAGCTATTCAGAGGACTGAATTCGCATGCTTATATTTAACCAATGAATCGATATTCCATATGCAATCCTATGAAAGACTATGTTTTGTAAATTTTCATATATCCTTATGATTCGGGCTAGAAATAAAACTCGGCATTTTTACTCTCCCCCATTCAAGCTACCATAAAAGCTCTCATTTTTTCGTTGTTTGAGGAAATGCTAATATTATTGTTACATATTGCTGTACATATAATTTATCATTCTTGAGATAATATTTTGGATCGAACTATTTTTTCCGTGTAGGATTAGTGTAATTCATAATAACAATCATTGAAGATGGAAAATGATTTTAACACATCAAAATCTACCGTATATTAGTCGGACCGACTCTCTGGGATAAAGTTGGATTTGAACCGCACCCTGAGCCTAAAATATATTGTAATCAATCAGGCCAAACTAGGCTCGGGTTCACTTACAAACGGGTCGGGTCTGGACGAGCGATTCTGACCCGTGTAGACCTCTAACCTCAGGTAACCACGTCCGAAACGAATGTTGATGGTACTTGAAAAACTCGGCGTCGATAAATCAATCGTCAGTACGGGCGAAGGAAAATATTTGACTCCATGTACGCGATACCTGAAGTATACCCTACAGACCCTGCAGATAATCGTCTTATTCGTGAGGCCGAACGTTTTGTTAAGAGCTGATAAGATAAATCGGTAAGAGTCACCAAGATGTATTATAGTGTAGAAATCGTTATAGGAACGGTGATAAAATGTACTCGATAAATAAAGACGTAGTTGATATTACGCATCCACTTTGCTCAGTGGCGTAACTGTAAACCTGGAGGCCTCTCTGCAGCAAATAGGACCATAATAATAATAAAACGTCTCTACGTATTTAAGGGCGAGATTTCTCTTCTTAATTGAATCCTTAGTCCTTACAGATACCGGCCGCGGTGGCGTGCTCGCTAACCCCAAGGTCCCAGGTTCGAAATAATGTCGGATTTTTCCGGTTAGGGAATGGTCGTGCGTGTTTGTCCTTTGTTATTGTTTGAAGCCCACCGTTGTAATGGTCCGGTAAATGGATGTTTGTGGGGGCATTTAGAATATAAATAAATAAATAACATGAAAGAGGTATTGGGAATTGGACTAAAGAAAAGAATTAAAAGAAGGAACTATTATGTGGGTTTAGAAAAACCAAAATCTGCACTTTGGAAGAATTATAACCTGCAGGAAAACACCCACGTGAAGGGGGGAGTGAAAACCCTGAGAAACCTATTGACAGTAGCAACTAAAATTTAAAATAAGAGGGGAAAATAAGTAAAAGGAAAGTGTCAGCAGCACAGCTGGAAAAAAGACAAAAATACTTCTTTAATCATCAATTTATTTCTTTTATGAAGGCGACTGGACTACTCCAAAGAATCTAACAAACTTGGGTTTTTTTCTTTTTTTTCCCTTTTTATTTATTGTATTGTAGACGAAAAATAAATGGATGACTCGTTTGGTTCTCAAGACTTTTATTGCCAAAGTCCTAAGGAACATAAAAAATGAAACGAAGCAAAAGACAAAAATAAAAGTAAGCTGCTTCAAACAAAATTGCAAAACAAAAGCGAAATCTTCTGAAGAAAGCGTCGGCCCAAAATCTGCTCTTCTCTGCTGCATTATGACTGCTGCGGTCAGAGTTCCAGCGAAAATCCCTCGCGCACGCTCAGCAGCCCGACTTTTATAGCAGACTCTTCTTGGGCTTGTCGGTTGTCGTCGAACGTAGCCATACCTACGATAGTATTGCCCCGTTCGATGGCAGTTACCTGAGCTCCATCCATCCTTTTTATTTATTGTATTTATTTTCTATTTGTACTATGACTAACCCACTGTATTGCTGCAAGTAATATTCATTGTTCTTCTTCTGGTAGAAATTAAATTATGGAAATTTACCATCACTTTTAACAGTCAGGATGCTGAGAAGGTGCAAAATGACCTTAGCTGTCGAGGCACCTTATAAAACATACCAATACTGCATACTTTTAATAATAACTCAGATAAAAACAGATGTTGGATTTGAAATAAGGAGTAAGATATTAAACAGAATAATAAAAAGAATACGTAATAGGATGGGAACTCTGCATGGATAACAAATAGGATCCCTTAATCTAGGGGGCTCCCTGCGGGGAGTGCAGGGGTTTTACTAAAAAGCAGGTGCTCTACTAAATATACCGCTTAGGTGCTGTAAAAAGTATTCGGAGAATAGATGCTGGGACTTATGGCTTCAAAAGATTATTTCTGCGAATGATACTAGTAAATTTGACTGAATTGCGAAAACCACAAGTTGCTGAATTGTTGCTAATTTAGTATCATCTATGAACCCTTACGTAATAAGAAAGGGAGCTTTTGAAATAGAAAGAAGCGCGGAGGAAGTGGCGAAGGGGTGCAAAGCTCCCTCGAGGAAAATTTCGTCTGTTGCTTAAAACTTACAAATAAAATTTGTTAGATAAAAATAAGAAATGGTGCGATGATTGGCAATCAGGGCTCAATAATATAGACAAATGTTCTGTAATTAACTTTCTCGAAAGGAAAAATAATGGCAATAAGTATTCGTACAGCCCTCGAGGGAAAACTTCATCAACAGTAGAATCGGTGAAATATCTTGGAGTAACCCTTACAATAATTAAACATGGGGTACCCACATCCGTAATACATGTGGACGAGCACTTTAGAAACTTGGATTCATGAAGAAAAATAGTCGGTAGGAGCGAAGAAAAAGTCCGTGCTCGATATTACGTAGAATAAGTATTGCTGCAAAAAAGTGTCGTATTCGAGAATTTTAAAAATTACAGTGAAAGGCGTTTCGTTAAAAATTACAGTGAAATTACGTTTCGTAAGAAATTATTACGGAAAAAAATGAGTGTTACTCAAAGACTTCAGTGCGCAGGATGGGAATATTTAAAAGATTGAATATTTAAACAAAGACTCAATTCAATTAATAAGCTCAGAAAAGGTACTTTCGTAGGAGTTGTAGCCGATATTATGCATCCTCCCTGTTACATGAGCCGTTCTATTTCGGAGAGAATAATTAGAGATATAAATGTTAGAACTAGTCATTTCAAATGTTCATTTTTTTCTGCAAAAGATACGCGAAAGAAATCGATCAGGGAAGTAAGGTCGTGGTGTATACACCCCCTGTCACACGCCGAAAGGCGGTTTGCAGAGCACATATGTAGATGTAGAAAACTTAATTTATGGGCGATAACAAATCTAATGAATCGAATTAATTGCGACTGAAAATTAGCTTGGATGTAAGGGAAGTAGATTAGAGGGTGGAGTTACAATTTCTAGGTAGCAAGAATAAGTGGAGGGAATGATGGGATGGACTGATCTGTAGATTTTCAATGAAGTGATAAGGATGATTGTGAATTGGTGACGGCGAGGATAAGAAAATTGGTGCAGTGATCATCGAACTGAGCTCGCATCTAAGTGACCGATCAACAGGAAGGAGACTGGAAACTGAGGAGGGACATACATAGATGCATTTGTCAGTGAATTTGTCTCCATCTGTGAAATTAACCATTAGGACTTAGAGGGTATGACATAAGGGAAAAGAAAAGGTTGGACACTTGCACTAAGATGTGTGCTCCATGAAACCTAAGGCTAAAAAGATGTGAAGTAAAGCGACAAGACTGGGACTCGAACCCAGGTCTCCCACTCTGTATAGAGCCGCGCCCAGTCTATCCGCCGCCCGGGTGCGAACATAAATTGCTGCCCCTTAAAATTGAACACCAAAACCATACATTTCCTGATTTGCCAAGATTATTGAAAAATTGTTGGCTATTCTTCTGTTGCCGCCCTTTAGATGCCACCGCCCGGCTGCGATGCACCCCTTGCGGCTCTGTGTGTGGGTGTTCTAACCATTTAACTACCACGCCGCGTCTCGTTCCCTTAGCAATGTGCACGAGGCACGGCCTAATACTTAAGTGGATCCAGGTCCCCTAGGTTCGAGTCTCAGTCAAGTCGCTATTTTTTAAATCTACGAGAGCCTTGAGCTTTGATAGGATGCTTCCCGAGAACCAAAGAAATAGATCGCTCATATTTATTTTTCTCAAATACTGTTGCGTGATTTGATGATATAGGCTTGGTCCCCGATTTGGATATGATCCAACGTACGGCAACTGGGCTGATGAATAGAGATTTTAGTTTTGATTAAAGTGTTACGACTATGTCAAAGTCCCTTCGATGAGAATCGCTCCAGGTGAGGAGATCAGAATACCGATGGAGGCTTTTCGAAAAGTATGTACATCGGTTCAGACCATTTACACAAAGTAGATGACATTATAACTCCAGTAGAACTAGAATGCGAACTCCATATGAAACTGAGAAAATGTAAAAAAGGAAATAATCGCTAATATACACAATCACTTCTTGTCGTTTCTCTCCGAAAACCATCAGGAAAGCGAATAGAGTAGAGCTAAAACTGGTGTCATTTCCACTTCTTTTATAGCATTCAAAAAAGAATAACGTAGAGTAGAGTAGAGCTAAAACTGGTGTCATTTCCACTTCTTTTATAGCATTCAAGAAAGAATAACGTAGAGTAGAGTAGAGCTAAAACTGGTGTCATTTCCACTTCTTTTATAGCATTCAAGAAAGAATAACGTAGAGTAGAGTAGAGCTAAAACTGGTGTCATTTCCACTTCTTTTATAGCATTCAAGAAAGAATAACGTAGAGTAGAGTAGAGCTAAAACTGGTGTCATTTCCACTTCTTTTATAGCATTCAAGAAAGAATAACGTAGAGTAGAGTAGAGCTAAAACTGGTGTCATTTCCACTTCTTTTATAGCATTCAAGAAAGAATAACGTAGAGTAGAGTAGAGCTAAAACTGGTGTCATTTCCACTTCTTTTATAGCATTCAAGAAAGAATAACGTAGAGTAGAGTAGAGCTAAAACTGGTGTCATTTCCACTTCTTTTATAGCATTCAAGAAAGAATAACGTAGAGTAGAGTAGAGCTAAAACTGGTGTCATTTCCACTTCTTTTATAGCATTCAAGAAAGAATAACGTAGAGTAGAGTAGAGCTAAAACTGGTGTCATTTCCACTTCTTTTATAGCATTCAAGAAAGAATAACGTAGAGTAGAGTAGAGCTAAAACTGGTGTCATTTCCACTTCTTTTATAGCATTCAAGAAAGAATAACGTAGAGTAGAGTAGAGCTAAAACTGGTGTCATTTCCACTTCTTTTATAGCATTCAAGAAAGAATAACGTAGAGTAGAGTAGAGCTAAAACTGGTGTCATTTCCACTTCTTTTATAGCATTCAAGAAAGAATAACGTAGAGTAGAGTAGAGCTAAAACTGGTGTCATTTCCACTTCTTTTATAGCATTCAAGAAAGAATAACGTAGAGTAGAGTAGAGCTAAAACTGGTGTCATTTCCACTTCTTTTATAGCATTCAAGAAAGAATAACGTAGAGTAGAGTAGAGCTAAAACTGGTGTCATTTCCACTTCTTTTATAGCATTCAAGAAAGAATAACGTAGAGTAGAGTAGAGCTAAAACTGGTGTCATTTCCACTTCTTTTATAGCATTCAAGAAAGAATAACGTAGAGTAGAGTAGAGCTAAAACTGGTGTCATTTCCACTTCTTTTATAGCATTCAAGAAAGAATAACGTAGAGTAGAGTAGAGCTAAAACTGGTGTCATTTCCACTTCTTTTATAGCATTCAAGAAAGAATAACGTAGAGTAGAGTAGAGCTAAAACTGGTGTCATTTCCACTTCTTTTATAGCATTCAAGAAAGAATAACGTAGAGTAGAGTAGAGCTAAAACTGGTGTCATTTCCACTTCTTTTATAGCATTCAAGAAAGAATAACGTAGAGTAGAGTAGAGCTAAAACTGGTGTCATTTCCACTTCTTTTATAGCATTCAAGAAAGAATAACGTAGAGTAGAGTAGAGCTAAAACTGGTGTCATTTCCACTTCTTTTATAGCATTCAAGAAAGAATAACGTAGAGTAGAGTAGAGCTAAAACTGGTGTCATTTCCACTTCTTTTATAGCATTCAAGAAAGAATAACGTAGAGTAGAGTAGAGCTAAAACTGGTGTCATTTCCACTTCTTTTATAGCATTCAAGAAAGAATAACGTAGAGTAGAGTAGAGCTAAAACTGGTGTCATTTCCACTTCTTTTATAGCATTCAAGAAAGAATAACGTAGAGTAGAGTAGAGCTAAAACTGGTGTCATTTCCACTTCTTTTATAGCATTCAAGAAAGAATAACGTAGAGTAGAGTAGAGCTAAAACTGGTGTCATTTCCACTTCTTTTATAGCATTCAAGAAAGAATAACGTAGAGTAGAGTAGAGCTAAAACTGGTGTCATTTCCACTTCTTTTATAGCATTCAAGAAAGAATAACGTAGAGTAGAGTAGAGCTAAAACTGGTGTCATTTCCACTTCTTTTATAGCATTCAAGAAAGAATAACGTAGAGTAGAGTAGAGCTAAAACTGGTGTCATTTCCACTTCTTTTATAGCATTCAAGAAAGAATAACGTAGAGTAGAGTAGAGCTAAAACTGGTGTCATTTCCACTTCTTTTATAGCATTCAAGAAAGAATAACGTAGAGTAGAGTAGAGCTAAAACTGGTGTCATTTCCACTTCTTTTATAGCATTCAAGAAAGAATAACGTAGAGTAGAGTAGAGCTAAAACTGGTGTCATTTCCACTTCTTTTATAGCATTCAAGAAAGAATAACGTAGAGTAGAGTAGAGCTAAAACTGGTGTCATTTCCACTTCTTTTATAGCATTCAAGAAAGAATAACGTAGAGTAGAGTAGAGCTAAAACTGGTGTCATTTCCACTTCTTTTATAGCATTCAAGAAAGAATAACGTAGAGTAGAGTAGAGCTAAAACTGGTGTCATTTCCACTTCTTTTATAGCATTCAAGAAAGAATAACGTAGAGTAGAGTAGAGCTAAAACTGGTGTCATTTCCACTTCTTTTATAGCATTCAAGAAAGAATAACGTAGAGTAGAGTAGAGCTAAAACTGGTGTCATTTCCACTTCTTTTATAGCATTCAAGAAAGAATAACGTAGAGTAGAGTAGAGCTAAAACTGGTGTCATTTCCACTTCTTTTATAGCATTCAAGAAAGAATAACGTAGAGTAGAGTAGAGCTAAAACTGGTGTCATTTCCACTTCTTTTATAGCATTCAAGAAAGAATAACGTAGAGTAGAGTAGAGCTAAAACTGGTGTCATTTCCACTTCTTTTATAGCATTCAAGAAAGAATAACGTAGAGTAGAGTAGAGCTAAAACTGGTGTCATTTCCACTTCTTTTATAGCATTCAAGAAAGAATAACGTAGAGTAGAGTAGAGCTAAAACTGGTGTCATTTCCACTTCTTTTATAGCATTCAAGAAAGAATAACGTAGAGTAGAGTAGAGCTAAAACTGGTGTCATTTCCACTTCTTTTATAGCATTCAAGAAAGAATAACGTAGAGTAGAGTAGAGCTAAAACTGGTGTCATTTCCACTTCTTTTATAGCATTCAAGAAAGAATAACGTAGAGTAGAGTAGAGCTAAAACTGGTGTCATTTCCACTTCTTTTATAGCATTCAAGAAAGAATAACGTAGAGTAGAGTAGAGCTAAAACTGGTGTCATTTCCACTTCTTTTATAGCATTCAAGAAAGAATAACGTAGAGTAGAGTAGAGCTAAAACTGGTGTCATTTCCACTTCTTTTATAGCATTCAAGAAAGAATAACGTAGAGTAGAGTAGAGCTAAAACTGGTGTCATTTCCACTTCTTTTATAGCATTCAAGAAAGAATAACGTAGAGTAGAGTAGAGCTAAAACTGGTGTCATTTCCACTTCTTTTATAGCATTCAAGAAAGAATAACGTAGAGTAGAGTAGAGCTAAAACTGGTGTCATTTCCACTTCTTTTATAGCATTCAAGAAAGAATAACGTAGAGTAGAGTAGAGCTAAAACTGGTGTCATTTCCACTTCTTTTATAGCATTCAAGAAAGAATAACGTAGAGTAGAGTAGAGCTAAAACTGGTGTCATTTCCACTTCTTTTATAGCATTCAAGAAAGAATAACGTAGAGTAGAGTAGAGCTAAAACTGGTGTCATTTCCACTTCTTTTATAGCATTCAAGAAAGAATAACGTAGAGTAGAGTAGAGCTAAAACTGGTGTCATTTCCACTTCTTTTATAGCATTCAAGAAAGAATAACGTAGAGTAGAGTAGAGCTAAAACTGGTGTCATTTCCACTTCTTTTATAGCATTCAAGAAAGAATAACGTAGAGTAGAGTAGAGCTAAAACTGGTGTCATTTCCACTTCTTTTATAGCATTCAAGAAAGAATAACGTAGAGTAGAGTAGAGCTAAAACTGGTGTCATTTCCACTTCTTTTATAGCATTCAAGAAAGAATAACGTAGAGTAGAGTAGAGCTAAAACTGGTGTCATTTCCACTTCTTTTATAGCATTCAAGAAAGAATAACGTAGAGTAGAGTAGAGCTAAAACTGGTGTCATTTCCACTTCTTTTATAGCATTCAAGAAAGAATAACGTAGAGTAGAGTAGAGCTAAAACTGGTGTCATTTCCACTTCTTTTATAGCATTCAAGAAAGAATAACGTAGAGTAGAGTAGAGCTAAAACTGGTGTCATTTCCACTTCTTTTATAGCATTCAAGAAAGAATAACGTAGAGTAGAGTAGAGCTAAAACTGGTGTCATTTCCACTTCTTTTATAGCATTCAAGAAAGAATAACGTAGAGTAGAGTAGAGCTAAAACTGGTGTCATTTCCACTTCTTTTATAGCATTCAAGAAAGAATAACGTAGAGTAGAGTAGAGCTAAAACTGGTGTCATTTCCACTTCTTTTATAGCATTCAAGAAAGAATAACGTAGAGTAGAGTAGAGCTAAAACTGGTGTCATTTCCACTTCTTTTATAGCATTCAAGAAAGAATAACGTAGAGTAGAGTAGAGCTAAAACTGGTGTCATTTCCACTTCTTTTATAGCATTCAAGAAAGAATAACGTAGAGTAGAGTAGAGCTAAAACTGGTGTCATTTCCACTTCTTTTATAGCATTCAAGAAAGAATAACGTAGAGTAGAGTAGAGCTAAAACTGGTGTCATTTCCACTTCTTTTATAGCATTCAAGAAAGAATAACGTAGAGTAGAGTAGAGCTAAAACTGGTGTCATTTCCACTTCTTTTATAGCATTCAAGAAAGAATAACGTAGAGTAGAGTAGAGCTAAAACTGGTGTCATTTCCACTTCTTTTATAGCATTCAAGAAAGAATAACGTAGAGTAGAGTAGAGCTAAAACTGGTGTCATTTCCACTTCTTTTATAGCATTCAAGAAAGAATAACGTAGAGTAGAGTAGAGCTAAAACTGGTGTCATTTCCACTTCTTTTATAGCATTCAAGAAAGAATAACGTAGAGTAGAGTAGAGCTAAAACTGGTGTCATTTCCACTTCTTTTATAGCATTCAAGAAAGAATAACGTAGAGTAGAGTAGAGCTAAAACTGGTGTCATTTCCACTTCTTTTATAGCATTCAAGAAAGAATAACGTAGAGTAGAGTAGAGCTAAAACTGGTGTCATTTCCACTTCTTTTATAGCATTCAAGAAAGAATAACGTAGAGTAGAGTAGAGCTAAAACTGGTGTCATTTCCACTTCTTTTATAGCATTCAAGAAAGAATAACGTAGAGTAGAGTAGAGCTAAAACTGGTGTCATTTCCACTTCTTTTATAGCATTCAAGAAAGAATAACGTAGAGTAGAGTAGAGCTAAAACTGGTGTCATTTCCACTTCTTTTATAGCATTCAAGAAAGAATAACGTAGAGTAGAGTAGAGCTAAAACTGGTGTCATTTCCACTTCTTTTATAGCATTCAAGAAAGAATAACGTAGAGTAGAGTAGAGCTAAAACTGGTGTCATTTCCACTTCTTTTATAGCATTCAAGAAAGAATAACGTAGAGTAGAGTAGAGCTAAAACTGGTGTCATTTCCACTTCTTTTATAGCATTCAAGAAAGAATAACGTAGAGTAGAGTAGAGCTAAAACTGGTGTCATTTCCACTTCTTTTATAGCATTCAAGAAAGAATAACGTAGAGTAGAGTAGAGCTAAAACTGGTGTCATTTCCACTTCTTTTATAGCATTCAAGAAAGAATAACGTAGAGTAGAGTAGAGCTAAAACTGGTGTCATTTCCACTTCTTTTATAGCATTCAAGAAAGAATAACGTAGAGTAGAGTAGAGCTAAAACTGGTGTCATTTCCACTTCTTTTATAGCATTCAAGAAAGAATAACGTAGAGTAGAGTAGAGCTAAAACTGGTGTCATTTCCACTTCTTTTATAGCATTCAAGAAAGAATAACGTAGAGTAGAGTAGAGCTAAAACTGGTGTCATTTCCACTTCTTTTATAGCATTCAAGAAAGAATAACGTAGAGTAGAGTAGAGCTAAAACTGGTGTCATTTCCACTTCTTTTATAGCATTCAAGAAAGAATAACGTAGAGTAGAGTAGAGCTAAAACTGGTGTCATTTCCACTTCTTTTATAGCATTCAAGAAAGAATAACGTAGAGTAGAGTAGAGCTAAAACTGGTGTCATTTCCACTTCTTTTATAGCATTCAAGAAAGAATAACGTAGAGTAGAGTAGAGCTAAAACTGGTGTCATTTCCACTTCTTTTATAGCATTCAAGAAAGAATAACGTAGAGTAGAGTAGAGCTAAAACTGGTGTCATTTCCACTTCTTTTATAGCATTCAAGAAAGAATAACGTAGAGTAGAGTAGAGCTAAAACTGGTGTCATTTCCACTTCTTTTATAGCATTCAAGAAAGAATAACGTAGAGTAGAGTAGAGCTAAAACTGGTGTCATTTCCACTTCTTTTATAGCATTCAAGAAAGAATAACGTAGAGTAGAGTAGAGCTAAAACTGGTGTCATTTCCACTTCTTTTATAGCATTCAAGAAAGAATAACGTAGAGTAGAGTAGAGCTAAAACTGGTGTCATTTCCACTTCTTTTATAGCATTCAAGAAAGAATAACGTAGAGTAGAGTAGAGCTAAAACTGGTGTCATTTCCACTTCTTTTATAGCATTCAAGAAAGAATAACGTAGAGTAGAGTAGAGCTAAAACTGGTGTCATTTCCACTTCTTTTATAGCATTCAAGAAAGAATAACGTAGAGTAGAGTAGAGCTAAAACTGGTGTCATTTCCACTTCTTTTATAGCATTCAAGAAAGAATAACGTAGAGTAGAGTAGAGCTAAAACTGGTGTCATTTCCACTTCTTTTATAGCATTCAAGAAAGAATAACGTAGAGTAGAGTAGAGCTAAAACTGGTGTCATTTCCACTTCTTTTATAGCATTCAAGAAAGAATAACGTAGAGTAGAGTAGAGCTAAAACTGGTGTCATTTCCACTTCTTTTATAGCATTCAAGAAAGAATAACGTAGAGTAGAGTAGAGCTAAAACTGGTGTCATTTCCACTTCTTTTATAGCATTCAAGAAAGAATAACGTAGAGTAGAGTAGAGCTAAAACTGGTGTCATTTCCACTTCTTTTATAGCATTCAAGAAAGAATAACGTAGAGTAGAGTAGAGCTAAAACTGGTGTCATTTCCACTTCTTTTATAGCATTCAAGAAAGAATAACGTAGAGTAGAGTAGAGCTAAAACTGGTGTCATTTCCACTTCTTTTATAGCATTCAAGAAAGAATAACGTAGAGTAGAGTAGAGCTAAAACTGGTGTCATTTCCACTTCTTTTATAGCATTCAAGAAAGAATAACGTAGAGTAGAGTAGAGCTAAAACTGGTGTCATTTCCACTTCTTTTATAGCATTCAAGAAAGAATAACGTAGAGTAGAGTAGAGCTAAAACTGGTGTCATTTCCACTTCTTTTATAGCATTCAAGAAAGAATAACGTAGAGTAGAGTAGAGCTAAAACTGGTGTCATTTCCACTTCTTTTATAGCATTCAAGAAAGAATAACGTAGAGTAGAGTAGAGCTAAAACTGGTGTCATTTCCACTTCTTTTATAGCATTCAAGAAAGAATAACGTAGAGTAGAGTAGAGCTAAAACTGGTGTCATTTCCACTTCTTTTATAGCATTCAAGAAAGAATAACGTAGAGTAGAGTAGAGCTAAAACTGGTGTCATTTCCACTTCTTTTATAGCATTCAAGAAAGAATAACGTAGAGTAGAGTAGAGCTAAAACTGGTGTCATTTCCACTTCTTTTATAGCATTCAAGAAAGAATAACGTAGAGTAGAGTAGAGCTAAAACTGGTGTCATTTCCACTTCTTTTATAGCATTCAAGAAAGAATAACGTAGAGTAGAGTAGAGCTAAAACTGGTGTCATTTCCACTTCTTTTATAGCATTCAAGAAAGAATAACGTAGAGTAGAGTAGAGCTAAAACTGGTGTCATTTCCACTTCTTTTATAGCATTCAAGAAAGAATAACGTAGAGTAGAGTAGAGCTAAAACTGGTGTCATTTCCACTTCTTTTATAGCATTCAAGAAAGAATAACGTAGAGTAGAGTAGAGCTAAAACTGGTGTCATTTCCACTTCTTTTATAGCATTCAAAAAAGANTATATATTTTTTTCAGGAACAAGCATGGATCTCAGCAATTGCAGAAATTCAGAAGGACATAGGAGAAAAACTGGATAGAATAGAAATTGCTCCGCTACAAGAAGTAATTGATGATAAGCTGAGACAACTTGAGGATAAGGTGAAAGCAATGTCTGAGAAGAAAAAAGACACAGAAGCATGTGGGACAAAAAGGAAGCTGATGAGGTAATGATCAGTGATGGATAAAGTACTGAAAAAATGTAATCGGGCTCAATTACAATTACACTGTCAAATTTGTAATTAATTACAATTACAAATTACACTTTGAAAAAGTAATCAGTAGGATTACAATTACTTTTTATTTTGCACCTGTAAATGAAGCAATCTCAGTCAATATTTTCTCAAACAGGGAGTACTAACATGCAAACCAATATTGAGTTATTCTTTAATGCCATATTATTAAAGAATAATGAAAATGTTGGCTTTAGGCATAAATATTTAGGCACTATGATAACTACAGTAATTATAGTGCCTACTAGTATGCTATATTTTTGTACTTTGTTAATGTGTTTTTTCAATTATTTGGCTGATTCAGGAGAAGAAGCTGGTAGCAATTATTCAAAGCTTATAATAAAGCACAGTTAATCTAAAAATGAAACATAACTATGTTATTTTCAACCTGTGTTCACTAATAGTCTATACATTTTGTTAGCATATTTTTTCCTCTATAGAATATCCATAAACATTTAATCACAATGTCATTCTTTTCGTTCAATCCATTAATTTAATTGATTCAACTCCACTTTGCAATCTCTCAGTGCCTATAATTGCAGATCATTGAAGATCTAATAGTATCAAGCACTGAATAGAAACATTTAAGTAAGCATGCCTAATATTCAGCATATCTTTCTAATTGGATGAGCTCATGTTATAAATTCACATAAATCAACAAATTCAGCTTGAGTAACCTTTTTAATTATTCTCACTGGCAGTTTAACTGGTGTTGTTCCAGTACAATGGGTTTCCAACAGGATTTTACCAACCCTTGGAAACCCAGAGTTCTTTAAAAAAGAAAATATTCAGGATTAGCAAGAAGAAATTTATCTCCTTACATTTCCATTGGAATAAATTAAAAATAAATCCTTGGAGAATGTTTTCATTGAATGAGTAATTTTACATTATGATTATCTTATTGAAGAGTAACACAATTTACACTAATGAGAATTGCTTACAGGGTAACAAAAAAAAACTTAAAGACAGTTTATTATACCTGAGTACAGTAAACTTATTTTATTATAGAAATATTAACTGCATATCCTGTGATAAGCGAGTGGCAATGAAAACTGAATTAGAGGGACCTCTACTGCCAGTATTAGACGGAATCCCACCCAACAGGAGTATGCGTCCATTCTTAACATACGAGTTGGACCACATAAGGAAAGAGTTGAAAAGGTTAGTCCTAACAACCCTAGCTATCTCACAAGGAGAAACCATGAGAATTGCTCCACCAATTTGAAAGAAATATTTCTTACATGGTAGAGGAGATGAAATTAATTAATAGTGAAATGGGGTTTGTCTACATGGGCCTTAGTTTTTTAGTTATAATTAATTTTCTCTTAAAATTTTTCTGCCAGTTAAAACCATAGCAAGACA
>KZ308920.1:159430-277120 GCA_000376725.2 Ladona fulva | reverse complement strand
TATTTTTTTTTTTGTGTGTGTATGTGTGAGCATGGCTTGGTGTCCCAGAAGGGAAAGATATGTTATGTGACAACTTACTAAATATGCCTCTGTCTGGGAACGGGTTAACTGAATGCCTCTCCTATACAAGTCGACTCTATATACTTTTCATAAAATTTTGCACAGAAAAGTTTACTTATTCATGACCACATACAGTAGGAAATTTTTATTCATCATAAGAAAAATCAACATTGGAATACCACTATAGAGATCAAAATATTTTATTATAGATTTTGTATGAAAATCATTTCTAACCTAATCAAAGCTTTTCAGATAATAATGGACATCCCCAGAAACAGCAAGGTGGAAAAAATGATATACTGAGCAATTACTCTATTCCTTAAGGGTCTCCTACTCATAAATACCACGATAAAATATTCACACAAAATACTAAATAAAAGGCTCTACAATACAAAAAGAGGTACATAAATAAAGATGTAAGAATATATTTTCAATTTGAGCTAATTTCCTCTCTTCCATTTACAGTCCACAATGTTGCAAAGGCAGTAACTTTGGAAATGTACCAGATGACCCCAGCTCCAAGGATAATGAATTTCATAGGTGAGCTCCACTTTATGAAATGTAATTGTCTAAATGATAGAAGTTCTCAAGGATTAGGAAAGTGTAAAAATTTTAGCTATGTATACAAGCACTCATTAAATAAACAATAACACATCCTGTCATCCCCAATGATTACTTACTTTGTCCCTTTACCTAATCAAAGCTTTTCAGACAATAATGGACATCCCCAGAAACAGCAGGGTGGAAGAAATGATATACTGGGCAATCACTCTATTCCTTAAGGGTCTCCTGCTCATAAATACCATGAAAATATATTCACACAAAATACTAAATAAAAGGCTCTACAATACAAAAAGAGGTACACAAATAATGCCATAAGAATATATTTTCAATTTGAGCAAATTTCATCTCTTTATGCATATATTTTTATGAGAATTGTAAAATATATAAAAATGTTGTACCCCTAGTTAATTCCTCACCACTAGTATGAATATATAGTTGGAAAAGCAAATGTCATGTAGAGGATTGGGGACTGACTCAGCTGTCTGTTCTCGTGTCAATTCCTGCCCATAACAATAGGAAAACTGTGTTAGAGCTTCAACTGTGAATTGAGGTTATTGATAGAGTATGAAAATGTTAATCAAACACAGGTAGAGAAGTTCTGGCTAAGTATGAGGTAGGTAGATTCATGACTAACTGAAGAAATAAATATGATTTAAGAAAGGTTAGAAAAGAAATCTAAGAGATTGATTTAGGACTGTAAATGGCAAGGAAAGTTATGGTTGTGTGATGTATACAAGGAGAGATGTGTGAGAAAAGAAAATCAAAAGCTTATGTTGATGAGGTTTGATGTTAAGAGCCTACATATGCAATTCTTTAATACTACAATAATGTTTTCTTAATAGTAACATAATTATCAATAGAGTAAAAATGATGCTGTTATACACAAAAGGCCCAAAGTATAGGTTATGAAAAAAAATGCAAACTGTACACTATCTGTGCCATATACTGAAAGGCAGCTTGCAGGGTATTTCTGTAGATGTAAAAAGAGGATGGTGAATGCTGGGTCACAAAAGATTTAGACAGAAATGTTGAAGAACAGATATGATTTGGGCAAAGGAAGATGATAGATGGGAACTCAGAAATTAAGGTAATGAATGATTGGAAGAAAAATAGGGAGTAAGAGGAAGTTTTGGTGTAATTGGTGGATGAGATATATAATTTGAGAAATATAAAAAATTATACATGGGTCATAAGGAAATTGGGGAAGCATTTGTCAATATAAGTACCATCAATATACCTATCCTCAGAGGCAAAGACATTATTTTAGTAACAAAGGTACAAGACTCTCATAATGTATGTGTACATCTACATAAACACCCTGCAAGCCGCCTCTCAGTGTGTGGCAGGGGTATTTATATTATATGTGTATACATGGGCTCCTCCCTGTAGTCCCATTACTTTGCTGGACCCTATTGATTTTGCTATACATATTGTGAATTAAGTAATCGAGATTTTTTCAAGGTGTCTTCCTTCATTCTTCTTCTTCAATCAATGGCATGAAAATAAATACTATTATTTATATAGTATCACCTCTTTATGCTTTTCTTAAGACTAAATATGGCATTTGTAGGGCCTAAATAGTATTACTAATGCAGGAGCTCCAGATGTTATGAAGATGTCCAAGCATTTTTACAGGTTTCATGGCAATCCTATTAATATATTTGATCTTTTATCATCTAACTAAAATGATGGTTTATTTCTAAACAGTCAAATACAAGGTGGAGGTCACTACTGCAGCAGATATTGTGGTGGGAGTCACACCATGATAACAAATGAGCAAAGAGTGCGTCGGGTTGGCCACTTCCCAGATGAAAATTTCAAAGGAATACTTTCAATGGCAGAAAAGCCACAAAAGAAGAAATAAGTAGCATTTTTTCAGGATATCTTACTACACATATCTCAATTTGACATACCACTCTTGAATGTTGTCTGAATTTCCTTGAAGGAACAAAATTAAAGAAAATTTCATGTAAATTTTTCTTACTCATCCCTCAACATAAAGTGTTAAAGTTAGCGATTGTTTCTCCGAATACATCAAAATTACTTCCGGGGTGCCACAGGGAAGTGTCATTGAACCATTGCTTTTTTTAATTCATGTAAATGATTTACCAAGTAGTATTACGTCCATAATTCAGCTGTTTGCAGATGATTGCATAGTTTATAGGGAAATAAAATCTGAGGATGATTCAAGTGTACTTTAACGAGATATAGAGTTAATCGAGAAGTGGGCTCAATCAAATCAAATGCAAATAACCGCAAGGAAAAGTAAACATTTAACCTTCACAAACAAGAGAAGGAAAAGACAGATTAGTTATAAACTACATGGAGAAATTATTCCAAAGGTTGGATGAATGTAAATACTTAGGGGTCACATTAACGAAAAATTTGGACTGGGGACCACACGTAAATAAAGTTGTGTCGAAAGCTCTTAAAACTCTCCACTATGTAATGAGAAATTTAAAAGGAAGCAGTAAAGAGGCGAGGGAATTAGGGTACAAAACAATAGTGAGGCCGATTTTAGAGTATGCAACTAATGTCTGGGATCCGCACGACAAATTAAATATAAGTAAAATTGAAAAAGTTCAAAGAAAGGCAGCCAGGTATGTATTGGGTAGGCACAAGAAGATGGACAGCGTAAGTGAAATGCTCGAAATCCTCGGCTGGGAGACATTAGAGAAGAGGAGGAAAGTCAACAGTTTGGTGGGTTTATTTCAGGTTAGAACAGACGGTGATGCTTGGGAGGAATTAAAAAAAAGAATAGAAAAACCAAGTTTCAAAGCGAAAGGAGATCACGATTCAAAAATTTAAATTGAGAAAGCAAAAAACAGACATTGCTAAATACTCCTTCATCAATCGAGGAATAAAGGAATGGAATGTTGCCTGAAGAAGCACTTAAATCCTTACCAAAAACTGTAAAGGAATTCAGAAACAGGTGTAAAATATTAGCACTAATATAACTTTTTTTTATTTAGTCTAAAATTTGTTTTAATGTTTGGATAATTTGGATGGAAAATAACATATGTAAACTTATGGTATTTGTATTTTGTCTATGTGTGTTTTGTATTGAGAGGAATGGGGATTTGTTACCACCGGACTAGTAATCCAACTGTAACATATGTGTGAAATAAATAAATAAATAATAAATAAATAAATAAACATCATGTGAATCTTCGTTACTCTCCTCTAGTATCCACTATGGTAAAGGAGACTTGGGCAAAATTCGGTATTATTGGAAAAAAGAGTTACTAGA
The DNA here is from genome assembly GCA_000376725.2 of Ladona fulva. NCBI lineage: Eukaryota > Metazoa > Arthropoda > Insecta > Odonata > Libellulidae > Ladona > Ladona fulva. Next base: position 273,246 of record KZ308920.1, on the reverse strand, counting down.
TGATGATTTATGGCTTCAAGATAAACTTTTCAAGGCTATAAAAATATTCTTTGAAATATATCTACAAACAGCATTCACAACAAAAACTAACTCTCCAAATACTGATGTATTAGTACGAGGGTAAGGTGAAAAGTTGCTGTAATTGTTCTGCCTTTTTCAAGGTTATCAATTAACAGGATCCCTTTCGCATCCCAAAACACACTGGCCATGACCTTTCCGGCAGATGCGATCGACTTCACTTTCTTTGGCGCTGAACCACCGGCTTCCACCCACTGCTTCGACTGCTGTTTCGTTTCTGGTGTGTAGTGGTGGACCAATATCTCATCCATCGTGACAAATTGCCGCACAAAATCAGTCGGTGCCCTCTTGAATCAGTCCAAACATTGCTGCAAAAATCGCAAATTTGCTTTTGATCAGCATTCAGCAAAGGTGGCACCCACCTTCCACAGAGCTTTCGCATCCCCAATTCTTTGTGCAAGATGTTTCGCACCCTTTCTTCTGATATCCCCATTTCCTCAGCTATCTCACTCATTTTCACTCGTCTATCGTCCAACACGATATCGTGCACCTTTTTGATGGTTTCTGGTGTGGTTGCAGTTTTTGGCCGTCCTTCACGTGGGTCATCTTCGAGGGATGTGCGACCACATTTAAATTCAGCTGCCCACTTTAAACGGTTGACATTGAAGGAGCAGAGTCCCCGTACACTTTCGTGAACTTCGAATGAATTTCCTTAGGGGTTAATCCATCCAAAACGAAGAATTTTATGACCGCATGATATTCAAGTTTATCCATTTTAACGAAAAACACGAAAGACATCTACTGCAACAATACATGTAAACAAACTACTTGAGAGAACAAGTTGAAACTTGTCTTACGAACTAATGACATGTGCCCCCAGGCAGGGATCATACATTTTCACTGATTGGAAGGCCATCTCTGTGTCAGGTCGAGAACTTTTCACCTTATCCTCGTACTGATGTATTATAGAACCCTTAGCAATGCAATATAATGCTTTACTTTTCTTGCCTCCATCAAATTTTATGTCGATGATGATAATTTTTCCATCACATTGATAGCATCCTTCCATTATATTAAAGCGATTAAACTTTATTTGCATGCAGAAATAACACCTTCCTTGAATCTGTTTAGTTATTTTTGTATCACATTGAATTTTTTCAACATTGTAAAACATTGGTCAACCAAAAATCTTGTAATTCAATTTCTTTAAACATAGTCAGTTTTAACAACCAAGGTAGGACAAATTAAGGATATTCATGAAATCCCTACTCAAAAATAAATTTTCATACTTATTTTGATATATTTTTGTTTTTTAAATTTACTAGTAAAAGGTAGTACATACACTTAATCGTCATCTTTTCAAATTTCTTTTGGAAGAAATGTAAACATTCACAGAGATCAAAATTCCTCACTCAAAAATTCCCTCAATATTAGCCACATTTGGGTTGCCTCAAGTAATTGTCTCAGGCAATGGGACAAGCCTCACTTTTGATGAATTTTCCAACTAAAGTAGGATGATATATACTGAGCATATCAGAGCTCCTCCATATCATATTGGTAGCAGAAAATCTTGTGAAAGAATTTAAGAATAAGGTAGTTTGGAGTTTGGAGACATGGCTATTTACTAATAATTGGGAAATACTCCTTAAGCCATATTTGCTTGTTATCAGGAAAAATTGTTTTTCTCTGGGACACTGAGACACAGAGGTTGAATCATCTCCAACAAAACTCAAAGAGGAATGAAAAACTTTTAACATAAAACCTTTACAAATCAAATTGGTACGTGAACTGAGACAATTGCAGGGCAAAGAAAGATGGGCAAAGGGATTTTTTAGTCGTGAAAAGTAGTAGGCATTATTTGATAAAAACTAACAGTGGACTTATCTGGGGCAGGCACATAGACCAACTTAGGAAATTTGAGGACAGAAGAGGAAACATGAGAGAATTAGAAGTGAAGTCTGTCATCTGGGAATTATGAACATAATCTGGAAATTGTGAATCAAGTACTCCTGAACAGCTAATTCTGAAAAGCACTGGAGAAGAACAGAATAACCCCACAGCAAGAGCAAGAGATACATAAATTTCTGTGCAAGAACATGATGAAAAAACAGACTATAATGAGGAAGTTGTGAACATGAAGTGTGCTAGTGTGTGAGAAGGTAACAAATGAGGGGCAGAAAAAAAGAGTAATTCTGGAATTGTAAATATGAAAACAAATTATACAACTTATATTATTTGGTAATATAATTGATATTTAATATCGCTTGTTGTGTAAAGCATGAAATTGACCATTTAGCTTGTATACATCTCCTGAATATTTTTCTTCATCTTGTAGATGCAAAATTGTTTTTTGTTTTCAAGATCATGAGCATACATGGAAACTGATGTCTAAATAGAAATACAAATGGAAGAGCTCAAGAAGTAGCTCAGAAGCTGAGAAGAAGTAAAGAGAAACTGCTTGCATGTGTTTGAACTAAGGCATGCTCAATCAGGCCAGGGAGAGAGGTACATGTTATAACAATAGTATGTACATACATACATATTATAACAGAAATGTTTCATATTGATAGGTTGAACAATACAGAATGAGCCATTTTATTAGGATAGCCAATCAGGGAGTTCGGGGTTTACACACATCACATTCCTTTGGGGTTTTCACACCTTTCAGCGTAGGTAACTTAATCTTAATCATCCCTATTTCTCGGGCCTTATACGCCCGGGATGAAAAACCAGAATCAGGTTTTTAGAGGGATAAAAGTATGTTCTTTATTTTAAAAACAATTTGGAAAAGTTTTGAGAGGGTCTTTTTTTGTAAATGTGAGCTGAATATACCCTATTTTCGGCATCGTAACGAAAATCACAACATTTGCAGTCAATTTTTAAACTAACGGACGGCATTAAGAAAATGAAACTTTTCATTCAAACACGTTGTATAGAATAGTTATAAGGCACAAAGTTTCGTGTTTATCTTATGTTTATTTCAAAAGATATAAAATGCCAAACTTAAAATTTTTTTCGAGCCATCATTTTTTGGGCCGATTTTGCTTCAAATTTTCTTCGCGGATTTCGCTCATAAAAGATTTCTTATTATTTTGTGTAATAGAGCAACATAGGTTGTATAAGAATACCAAGTTATGTTTCAGCAAATATTTCATCGATGGATGTAGAACTTGGGAAATTTTCATAGAGGATATGAAGTTATGTTCACACAAAATTTCAATGAAATCTGTGATGGTCGAGCGGGGCACTTCTCTAAAATTGGTCCCCTTGTCATGGAATGACCCAACCTATAAGATATATAAGTATTTAATATGTAATGGATTTCATATAATTAATCTTACAAAAGGTAATGAAAAGTATAAAAAATTAAATAAAGATATTCAAAGTTTAAAGTAAAAATTTCAACGGTAAGACTAATAAGTAAGAGCTATGTGATGTCGACACTGTGAAAATACAGCTTAAAATCAATCAAAACGGAAGGGTGTAGATCCTTCGGTTAAATTGGAGAAGTACAATAGACAGAGACATGAGAATTTACGGCTTTAATTAAGGTACATCAACCAGATATCATAGTCGAGACGTAATCCTAGATTTTTCCGTTTGAGCTAATCCATCCACGTAATTTTGTAGTGTACGAACGAGACTATGAAGGACGTGCGGGAGGAGGATTTATTTGCGTCTCAGGAGACTAAAACTGCGTTTTTTAGAATGAGATGACACATAAGAGGTTCTCAGAATTGCAGTTGTGTACGCAATGTACTTAACAGATCTCCCGGGGCGCTATTCGGAATATAAGATAGGATCGTGGGAATGACCTGCTAAGACGGGATTGGCAAGACAATTTACTATCATTCAGGCGATCTTAGCTTTCCAGAGATTAGAAGGTCAAGCCAGCAGGGGTCCTCAAACACAGCCCAGCAATTAGTGAATAGAACTGTAGAAAAGAGACTTCACACAATTAGTGCAGACCTATACGTTTTTCTAGCGAGACTTGCGATATTCTTTGACCTTGAGGTGATTCGTCTGGGAATTAGTGACCATCAGAGATATCCCTGGAAATATTTTGGAATCATTATTATTATCATATGACCGTTGCCATTTCTCTGTTTTATAATACCATTAATTATAAATCGGAAATTCCGCTCGCTAAGATCAGGAATCACGATATCGCGTATTCCGTCATGCAAATCAGTACTTGAAATTTTCTGGCATAACTTGTGCCTATACTCGGTTCTTCTAACCTTAAGAGATTCCCGGCTGATGGTTTTGATAATTTCTAATACCCTGCTATCGAAACTATAATCTCCCTTAACGAAACGACCCGCTATATTGTACACGCTCTAGCTTCAAGATCAGACCCTTCTCGTATGGATTCCATACGGTGCAATAATACTCAAGTACTCAAGGTGCAAATACTCACCCCCTGCCATACGCCGGTTTGCGGGGTATTTATGTAAATGTCAAGTAATCGACGGAGCGAGAAATAAGCCACCTCTTTGACACTCGATTGACTACCCCTGAGAACGCGGTTACATAGCCTCCAAGTCCTATCATCTGACACCACTTGCATCTTGAATGTGCCTTTTAAACGATTAGTTACTACTGAAAAGGACTCCTAAATATTTATACTGACTTACGAATTCTAACGTTGCGCCTCTATTGTGATAGGGGGTTTGGTTCTGGGAGCGGGTCATGCTCATTGCTACACATTTTTCTACCTTCATATCGAGCTGCCAATCTTCACACCATTTAGAGATATCGTCCAGGTCGCACTGTAATATGGAAGTATCTTCCGCTTTTCAATTTGCATATAATAGTGTCGTCTGCGAAGAGCCTCACATTACTCGAGTAAAGACAACGTAAAGATCTTTACGTTGTCAACTACATGTATCGTTGATATAAATAAGTAACAAGATCGGCCTGATAACGCTGCCCTGAGGAAAACATACATTACGTTGTAATGCGAACCATTTGATTGTCATCATAAGAAAGTATCCCTTAAAAAGAAATGTTTTAAGTGAGAAAGTATTCATTGATTAGTCCCTTGAGAATTTGGTTTCGAATAAAGACTTGAATAAACTTGGGGGGGACTAAGCCCGTGTCAGCCACACGCCTGATTTCAACATAGGATTTCACGATCTAATTAAAAGAATTCGTTCTCTTAGGAGAAAGCAATCAGTCGGACCTGACAACATAATCGTAAAAATTAAAAAAGAATTTTACGTCGTAAAAAGACGTGCATCAGCACGGTAAAACCCGTTAATTACTCTCCCACTTATTACGCGATTTTCTCTCTCCGCATGAAACGCATGGTGAAATGCCGCTTAAAAAATAGACCGCCTAAACCGTAAATCCCTTGCAAGGATTTTTTTCTTTCCTTTATGCACTGTACCTCTCTTCCGCCGATCGCCCGTCTAATTGTACGACCCTAAAACTGTTAACGTTATTTAATCGCCGTTCTCGCCCCGCCGATGTGAGTAGAAAATGAAGTTATGGCGAAACAGAAATATCTTCAACCCGTAATTCGGCCAATTCTAAGAGTGAGATATTTCCAATCGATCTCGTCTCAGGCAAGGAGTTAGATAATAATATTAGAAGTCGCTATGCGGTGTTTTCTTTGCTCGCAAACTCAATTTTTAAAAATATGTTAGTACCCTTAAAAGTTAATTGCAAGAGATAACTAATACTCGCCCAAAATCATGACAAAAATGGACATAAGAGAACATTGGAAGAGTATCTGGAACAATATCCCTTCAAAAGGTTGGAGTAGCACATTCTTACTTTCATCGAATCTGAAAATTCTAAAAGAGGGCAACAAAATTGAGGAATCATTCATAATAAATAAAATTTTGTGAAAGCTTATATACACCGTAATACTTGAGTTTGGTGAACGACTTAAAAGGGATCCACTTGAATAATAGCCCCAAAAATAAAAAAAGGACTAAGTAACACAGGATTGCAAATAAGATTGAATGTTCAAGAAAATGATCACAGTTTCTCATTTAATATATACCCTTATAAAGACATGGTAAATCAGTAGTGCATACTGATGATACATTAACATTGCCTAAACAGTGAAGACCACTGAAATCACAGCAAAACAAACATATGCATAGGTGCTTATGAGGACAAGAAAGAAGAGGCTTACAATTTAACTCTGAACACATTATTTTGCATGTCTCATCCATAACAAACGTAGGTCAACAAACATGTCTAATTTATATATCTATAAACACTATCCTTAGAAAAAAATGGAGTTTACAATGTCAGTGATCTTACATTGGTTTCTCTTTATAAATAATATGTCTGTTATGTTAAATGTTCTCTCTCTTCTATAGGGAAAATTCATTATATCATCGTATCTATATCAACCTCAAGGTCCCGGGTTCAATTCCCAGCTAGTCAGATTCTTCTGGTTGGGGAATGGTTGTGTTTGTCCTTTGATATTTTTTGAAGCCCACCACTGTAATATTTATGGGTATTATTAAGAAACGGCAGAGAAACTGGATTGGACACTTCCTAAGGCATGAAGGACTATTAAAAATGGCAGTAGAGGGAGCGGTGGAAGGAAAGATGAAGAGAGGGAGAAGGAGAAGAAAGCTTTTGGATGAAGTAAAAGGAAGAGAAGGATATGCAAAATTTAAAGCTAAAGCCTTGGGAAAGATATTATTTTAAAACCAATTACGCCAAGGACCTGCCATTTGGCAGAAAACCAATGATGATGATCTATTGCATAGTATATATTATTGGATGTAATATTATATATTTAAAGAAGGATATTTATATCCAGCATACTCATTTAAGGTCTAAAAATATTTATAATAATGAATTTTCATTGAAGTTTTTGTTTACATTTAAATTATTTTTTTCAATTGCCTTGTATCTCGAATTTTAAACCCTTTGTGACCAACAAACACCAAATAAATCTTAGACAGCTATACCTGGAATTCCACTCAGTAAAAGTGCCCTCTGCCACACACCGAAAGGTGGAATGCAGGGTATTTATGCAGATGTAAAATAAAACCAACAAATAATAAAATTGGTCCAATTCTTCAAGGTATGCACAAACAAAAAAAATGTTTGTTGCCTTCAATGAATTAAGCCATAATTTACAACTCACAATGCTCCAACCTCAAGATCCCGGGTTCAATTCCCAGCTAGTCGGATTTTTTTGGGATGGGAATGGTTGTGTTTGTCCTTTGATATTGTTTGAAGCCCACCACTGTAATACTCCAGTAAATGGATGTTTGTGAGGACATTGGGATATAAATAAAAAATAAATAAGAACAAATGAAGTTCTTCAATTACAGTAAAACATGTCTAAATGACCACTCACTGAACCATCAAAAAGAGATCACATTTGCCAGGTGGTCACAAAATTAAGTATTTTCCTTCTTTAAAGGAGTTATACAATACTCTAAAAATTAATTACCTAGGGAGAAACAGACTTGAAAAAAGTCTGACAGAACTGGGACACGAACCCGGGTATCCTAATTACTGGTCAGTTGCTCTATCCATTGAGCTATTCCACCAAAACATTTCTCCATGCCGTTTGGGTGACCGTAGGTAAAGGGCGCGTGAGTTCGTTCAACCAAGCTGCATCGTTCACAGTCATGGCCTCGCAGAGGCACCGACCATACAAAGTGTTGGAAAGAGAACCCCCCTTTCAGGATTTCCTTGTGGATTAATTATCTAATTTAAGTTTAGAATATTAGAACATGGAATGAGAGAAAAATTAGATGATGATATAACAATATAATATAAAAGACAACCTGATAGATCAGTTTTCACAAAGGAGGAATTTTCATTTTCTACGTGATTTAACATGTCTAATGTTGTTGGATTTTTCCTTTTTTTACAAATGAAGAAGCAATTATCAGCAAATTTTCAGAAAAACCCATTTTAATTTTTCCCTTCTAAATTTAACATGAAATACAAACTAGGATTAATTTTTCTGGTAAATACAGAATGTAGTAGTTTTTGTTTGAAACTGGTCACTGTAGAGAAGTGATTAATATACACAAAAAATATTACATGCCATTCATATTACCTCAGCAGGGAATGATAAAAACCTGTCACATTGAGAAAACGGTCACTATATACAGGATGTCACTTTAGCAGGTTCTACTGTATATAGAGGTCTTGGGTGGCAACCCATGGTCTACCCAACTGTGACAAGGCAATGACATGTTTTTGGGGCAAAAAACAAGATCTTGCCAAAGTTATTTTCCATTTGTAAGGAAAAAAATTTACTTTTTCTTAAAAATCTAGCCTAATTTTCTTCATTCAGTCATCTTTACAATATTTATGTAATCACTTAAAAATCAAATATCAAGTTTTATATCTTAATAATATTTTGGAAAAAGTTTGACAGAATAGGTTGATTTTGTATTCTTAATTTGGTTACTCATCCTTGATATAAGGAAACAACAAAAGAGAAGGGGAGGAAATGAGAAAAATTAATTTATTTATACAAACCACAAAAAATACCAAGCAACATGAGCCAGGTTTCAATAACATGGCATCATCATTTGGTCCTAAGGAAAAATTTGAAACCTAGGTTGTTGCCTGCTACTTTTAGTGGTTTGTATAAATAATAATAATAAAATTTCTTTACTGAAGGAAAGATTGAGAATTCCTAGTCCCATTTTACAGCTAACCTTTTGTAATTGAATATTTAGAAAGAAAGAGATAGCTTTTGGGAGATATAAAAAAGAAAAATCAATAAAAGAAATGAAATATTACCTGGGTTAAAAAAACGTCTAAACTTGGAGGAAAAAATGAATCTAATGTCAACTAGCTCTTTGTTGTAATGGAATACCCTCAAATATAGGTGAAAACAATTGATATTACAATGCGGCTGATGTTTGGAATAAACCAATTTGTAGTCTTGTTGAAAAGTGGATTTTGGTGGTGAATATGGAATTCCTTTCAATATTTAGATTCTTACCTTTAATTTCCTAATGTGAGATTGAAGGCAGGAATAGTGAGACAAATTACTATTTTAATTATAAGAAAGAGATAAATGAAAATATCAGGTTTCTTGTAAAATGCATTGCTGTGTCGAGAGCCCATTTGAAAAAGTTCCTTTCTGTTTGACATATATTAGCGGTGTAGCAATTTTTACAGTTTACCCAGAAAACTGCCCATTTTCAAGGAAACAAAATGGTCCCAATCTCAAGAGACATGGGGAATGGAATGGCCCATAGATGGAAGGTGACTCAAATTAGAAGGAATTGCCAGACAGTTTCGAATAGATGGGAAGGGAGGTTAGTTGGGTTATAGATGGTTATGGTGATATCTAGGTAATTGATACTAGGGCTAACTTCTTATTCAAGGCTGAAAGGAATGGAAGGTAGAATAGCAATCATGAGAGAAACAACAAATGAGCAGTCATTTTGTGCCATGAATGAAAGACATCTTTGACATGTTTAAACCATACACGTTTGTTAGATTACAGGCACTGTTGAAAAGTACATTTAAACATAGTATAAGTACACACACAAATAAGTTAGTGATAAGTGATAGCAGCGATTCCATAGAAAGCCCTCTTCTCAGTACATAAAATTCACCATGGAAATAGTTCAAAACTAAACACAAGCAAAAGTGCAGAATATCACTAATATACTTCATAATGATTTTGATGCTTGCTAGAATTTCATCCAGAATATCTAAGGAATGGTCCATTGGAGCATAAGAGAATTAAGTGTTAAATTAATACTCCTAAGCACACTTGCTTACAACAGGAAGGGACAAATATGAGTTTCAGTTTGTGGATCAATTCCATGAATGTAGTACTTGAGTTAAAAAAAACTTGAACTCGTTAATAAATAGTTTAATCTAAAAGCCCACTTACAGGAAGTGTAACTACCACTAACACTTTATATCTCAGGGGCTTGCAGGGAAAATAGCAATAAAACTGTTGGGATGTCATACATCCATGGTGGGATCAAATTCATATTAATCAGTTGTACATAATTATCTATGGTAATTTTACTAGTGGACTTAATAAAGCTGACTAGGTGCAGAGAAAAGAATAAGAAGGCAATGAAGTAAGTTTCTAGTCTGACGAGACAGCATACTCACAAAAAATTGCCAGTATTCTTTCCAGTAAGTAGTCAAATTTTGCTTATTCTTTTCATAAAAGATTAAAAAGTTCCACCAAATATCGCTAGAGTTTTCAGTTATCTTTGGTCTGTTTTTCTATAAAACAATTATTAGTGATAGAACAAGACTTATGGAACAAGTTGAAATGTTACGACTGGTGTACTTTTGAGCAAGTATTATCATTCGACTTTGGTTACATCTTTCTGGGCTTTCTACATGAGCTCCATCAAAACATTAAAGAATATAGGTATAGAAATGTGAGACGAATTCTAAAGCAGCCAAAAATAACTTTCAGACCGTAAATCCACTCTTTGTTCATGCTCTATGAATAAGGAACTAAAAGACTTTCTCTGATATCCGACATTCAACACAATAAAAGAAGATTATTACGGCGAACTACAGAAAAATATGAGACTAGGTATAGGCATGGAAGCTGGTGATGACGAATCACCTGCCAATGAAAGTTAGTGGGGTATTTGCTGATGAAATTTGAGTGATCATTAGGAATAATAGATCTTATGGCTAAAAATAGTTTCAAGAGGGGTAAATGAAAATTCAATTTCATAAATTTCAAAGCACGAATAAACTTAAGCTTCTCAGCCCACAAGAAAAAGATCCTTTTTCCCAGGAATATACTACGTATATATTCTACACAACAGACATTTTCTTCGAGCAGTTAAAAGTTTAAAAACTGTAACAAACTCCCTAAAACAAAACCATCGAATACTAAAGTCAAATATCAGGTCCTCCGCTGTTCTCTCAGTAGCATCTCTAACGTTCAATACGTCAAATACTACAGCTATAAGCCTTAAATCAGCGAGTAAAATATAACATATAGAAAATGCTAAATATAGCGAAAACAAATAAAACTTAGTTTTACAACGAAAGGAGGATGTTATTGTGACCAAATCCATGCATACGACTACTTAGGAATAAACTATCATGAACATGCACATCATAGGCGTGGGTTACAGATTTTCGATAAATTCTTCCTCGATGACTCTATTCACATTTTCTAACTTATCTTTGATACATTACGGTGATCACAAAAATTTATCCAGACCAGTAACAATTGAAGTACGTTATTTCTGTTTTAAACCAATCGAAATCGTTCTTATTTTGACCAATCCTGTTGCATGATTTTATGTGGTGAACCAATGACGGAGAGTTTTATTTTGGCCAATCACAAGCGAGCAGATGTTGCAGCTCTGTGTTGGTTGTTGAATAGTGTCAGCGTCAGTTGAGGTTATCGTAATTGTCAAATTATACTTATTTGGAAGGTTATAGAAGGTAGGCACATGTGTAATAGAACTCTTAGGCTGTTCTAGATCATTCTTTTGGTGTCATAGAATCTGTTTCTCCGCAGTATAATGTGATCTTCCTGAATAGATTTTAGGGTTAGAACGATCCTTAATGGTACCATCAGACATCTTTGTTTACTAGAATGATGTTCAATTGCTGTATAGCAGCCCTCGTGCATTGATTTATATCGCGCCTTTTACAGATGTTTGACAATTTTAGGTTGTTGCAAAGTGTTGTGAATTAGATTCTGACGTTACCGTTGTTTTTATTTAGGTTTAGAGTACAATGGCACGTACAAAACAGACTGCTCGAAAGTCAACCGGAGGAAAAGCTCCCCGAAAACAACTTGCGACCAAGGCTGCACGTAAAAGTGCCCCATCCACCGGTGGAGTGAAGAAACCCCATCGTTACAGGTAATTAAATTTTAGGTGTACTTTGTATCAGACCAATTTTTACGGTAAATTCTCTGTACTAAGTCGTAACTATTATTCGCAGGCCTGGTACTGTCGCCCTCCGAGAAATCAGGAGATACCAGAAGTCTACTGAATTGCTTATCAGAAAACTACCATTCCAGCGCTTGGTCAGAGAAATCGCCCAGGATTTCAAGACTGACCTTAGGTTCCAGAGTGCTGCTATTGGGGCTTTACAGGTAACTTAATGAGAAAAGTCTTGGTAGAGTGACATGCCAGTAGCAGTTTACCGATGAAACTATGCTTTACAGGAAGCAAGCGAGGCATATCTTGTCGGATTGTTTGAAGACACCAACTTGTGCGCTATCCATGCGAAGAGAGTGACCATCATGCCTAAGGATATTCAGCTTGCTCGGCGAATTCGTGGTGAACGTGCTTAAATTGCAGAAGAACCCTTTTCCTCTGCTTTTTTAACTCAGTTCATTACTGAATGCCGTATGATTGATTCATACTCATTGTCCATCAATAAGAAAATACTGCCATTTATCATTATTCAGGTTGTTGGGGGCCCTTGTTATGTCATAGCTGGTCTTTATTTAGACGATTGAAAATGTTTAGTGAAGTTCTTCAGTAGTAAAGATAATCTTTGGTCATCAAAGTCGAATAGACTTCATTTTCTCTGAAACATTGTAATCGGCCTCCGCTACTTTTAAGTACAAGTACATTGAACTTTTGTGACCGGTTTTGTAATGTGTGTTGTGCTCATGTAAGCTGAGAAGAGTTAGCGTGTACTGTCATCTTCATTGGTCATTTTTTGTATTTTTTTTACTAGAAATGCACGAGTTAATTAGGCGTAGTTGTTGACATTTCATTCCTTTGGGAACAAGCAGGGGTTTGGTTAAAGACCGGCTTGTTTAATTTATTTCAAAAATTTTGGTAATTTAAATTACACTGACCAGGAAGTGGTTTATACATAAATATATATTATATATATAAAAGTAGACCCATGTGATTCTTCAGACCTTTTCATCTCTTCAGTATTGTCATTACTTTAAATTTTACTATTTGCAATATGTATAATTAGTGAAGTGTAAATGTATGTCTTCTCTCACTCCTTTGGCTTTTCTGATGTCTAGTTTCTTCGGTGATGTTTAAAAAAAAATGGTTAGATGACAAGGAGTTCATGTAAATTGGCGTGAGAGTAAGATAAGTTGTATGTAATAAATACACTACAAATGTAATTTTTATTTTCCTTGTGTAATCCATTAAGATGATCGTTAAAACGTTATTTGCTTATGAAGGTGGTTGTAGTTGAGCAATAGCGTCATTTTTCTGGTGAAGTTTTTCATCATGCGATGAGTCATTTAATGAGTCCTGTTGGAAGGTGAGTCATCTTCTTTAGTATCTCTTTTGTTTTGATATTGCCTATAATTAAATTAATTGTTCATTTCGCCAACTCAGATTAATATATATGTTGCTTGATGTATGTTTGAATGTATCCTCTTGGGCCGGTTTTCCTAAAGTATGCTCCGCGGAACACTGGTGTTCCACGAAGAGCTTGTAAATGTTCCGCGGAAACTTAAGAAGAATGATAATTCTTGTATTAATTTCAGTTCTGAATGAAGTTGTTAGAAAATCAGAGCCTCATTTTGATAAGATTGTTTTAAATAGACCCTTGACTCTTTGATGACATCAATTATTATAACCAATATTTACTGACAGTAAAAGTAACCTAGGGGTTCCGTCGGAGGTGAAGTGTGGGAACTTAGGCTCTCTAGAGCGCTTTTTTTAGTGTACGCTCAAATTTATCTCTAAGGTAGTGTAGGAAGATATTTGGCGAACTTGCTAGTTTTCGTGACTGGCTGGGAGGATAAAATAATGGGGATCGTATGCGATAATGTTAGTACCATGGACGACATTTAACGGTTTAATTTACCTTCGAACCATTTACTAAAGTGTATAAACTAATTGCACGGGTGCCAGCATGAAAGTGTTGTTGGTACACAACGAAGCTGTTTGTGGGAAATCCTTGTTTCTATATTGCATTGTCGGATTGAGGCTGGTGATATTGGATACTCGCGTTCGTAGATTACCTTAGGGATAATATTGTAGTTTTTATGTTAATCATGGTGAAAGTATTTCACAGGGAGGCCCCATAAAAATTGCCGGAAATGGGGGTTCATTCTATCTTTTGATCTTGTGTTGGTTTTTCCTTATTACTTACTGTTAGTGAATGCATAATTATGTCTATATTATTAGGGAGTTTCATCAATATCAGTTCGAAAGTGACGCGCTTACCAGGTTTACTCGTCTTTATTTGCCGAGCTGTATTTGAGAAGGATATACTAGAACATTTGGTCAACCCATCCTCTTCCATCGATCCCTATTTAGAGATATCGTCTTATGAATAATTTGAAAATGGCGTAGAACGTTTATTTCTTGCTATTTAAGCGGATCTAGCGTAAGGACGAAATGCCTAATTCATCGATCAATTTTCTCCATCTGAGCATTGAGCCCTTATAAAACATGGCAGACCTGGTATATGCGATCTGTGATAAAAGGGTTCGAAATGAAAGGGAGATAGACTTATTTTCTTTTAAACATTAATGTGATAACAAATTTCGTGTTAACAAAACAGCTAACTTGTAATGTTTCTTTTCGGGTACATGAATAAAGATTATTTCAGGACGCCAGGAATATCACCCTAGGTTAACCTGTTTGTTGATCAACTTCGTCGGTCACCTCCAGTGGTATCTATTCGATCTGTCCTCTTCGAAGAGATACTGCTTATGGAATAATGACATCTATTCTCCTGTTTTTCTCCCGACCACAGAGAGAAGCAGTTACTCCTGCCACACGCTGAAAGGCGGCTTGCAGGGTATATGTGTAGATGATGCATACAGCTCTTCATTCATTCAGATATGACTTCACCGAAGGATTTTGCATTTGATGCTTCGTGATCTCTTAAAATGGGTGCTATATTGATTCAAATTTTACAGGAACCCGGAAAATAGTGATATCCCCGGGTGGTTGGTGGGGAGCCGAAACTTTGGTCCCGGTCGCGTTTAAAGATTTATCCATTTTCCAAAGTTAAAAATTCTGCGTTGTATTACTTATAACCTTACTGAATAGTTATTTTTTCTAATGAACCCACCTCTATCTCCGTCAAACAAATTCCACATTTGGTGCTCTAGATGTGTTACAAATACGGCTGCTTTAAGAGATGGCAAGTCGCGATAACCTTCAATCCGAAATATATTAAGGTATGCTCAACTAATGCTCTCCTTGTTGGTGTAACTGGCCTAGTTTTCCGTTTTTACGTCACAAGGTGGGATGACTTAGCTTAGAGGATAAGGAAGATCACTTTCATTTCCGAAATTAATATCTTTTTTGGCTCACTGGTTAAGAATAGATTTCTTGGTGTTCTTACAATTGGCGACAAAAGGTACCCGTTTATATTTACATTCACTAAATAGCAGCAATGAAGTCTAATGAAAAATCAACCAATCCCCTCTTTCAGTGTTACACAGGGTGACTTGCATTACCTTCGATTACCTACCTATGTGCTATTCAAATTGACCCATGAGGCGTTGGATTTTATCAACAGAAAAGGTCCTTGAGGTATAAGTATAATATCTGCACATATAATTTGTTCTTTATGTACATAGGTCATGAAAAAACAGAAGTTAACTCATTCTTTTAAGTTTCAATGCTTCATTCTAGAGAGGATTTGTTGTTAGGTAAAAATTGTTGGCAGCTGAGGACTATGGCAATAAATGCAATTCGGAATCGTTCAAGGGAATTCTTGTTCACTATAGCGATTTGGTCTAACCCAGTTTTGCAAGTTCGAACTTCATGCTAAGCAATTGAAATAGATTGTACTGATTCACACAAAGTATTTCTTCAGGTTGACCATGGTTTTAGGCATATATTTATGCAAATTTTTTATGGCCAAAATCTTAGAACAACTGAAGACTCAAATCATGTATTGTGCTATATGAATTCCTTTACCACAAAATACAATGGTTTAAAACCCCACCCAGCTATTAAAGGATCCAGGTAGGATTTTTAGTTAAGTCAGACTCATTTATTTCTTTCGTTAATTGCTATCAAAAAGCTTCAAGTACTAATTCATACCTAAGTAGTTATTCTTCTGCATGAATAACCTTCTATCATAGAGAGAGAAAAGGATATGTCTTTAATATTTTTACACCACCATTACATTGTGGCCGTTCTCAATTTCTTTCAAGATGGCAAATATTTAATGTTCACCAATAAATATACATTTTATCTTATGTTGGTGAACATGCACACAAATATCATGGTCAATCTGAAATAATGAATAAGTATTGACTGTAAGCAGATAGTTGTTCTCCATTACAATTTAAATAATTCAACGAAGGAGTGTACTAACACATTGAGAGTCCAGCAGAAGCTAAGAGAAGGGCATTAAGAATAAGCATCATATTTGACCTTCACTTAAGAAGCTACAAAACTATCTAAAATGGGAAATTGGTATTTTTCTGCCATGAAGTATGAATATTTTGTATTAAGGATGAACTATTTCTCTGAATGCTTATGTATATCTGCTGAAAAATTAAACAATATGAGAACAAACTGTCAGTATGTATCATTTATCTATTCTTGGTGGTGTCCATCTTTAACAATGGATTTTTGTCTGCCATTACACGAACAACTTTTTATTCGGCATTCTACCTCAAAATATGCTAGATACCAAAATTTTACTCGGAATAGGATAAATAAATTTCATTAAATGTTTATATTTGAAATTCAAAATTCTAATATACACACTGTTTGATACAAGTGAAGTTAACTCATGACTTTTACACTGCTAAGCAATAATAACAATTTGTATATATCAATTTTATGATATGTGAAATTCATGAATTACCAAGGTAAAGTTTAGAATAAGAGAAATATATCCTAATCAAATAAAAAAAACATTCAGACCTTAGCAAAAGTAGCTAATTTCCATAAAAATTATTTAACATAATTTATATTTTTTCTATATTAGAGAGATGAAAGTTCTTCATACAATACTTATGCAATAAAACAATAAGTGTATATTCAA
Source organism: Ladona fulva (assembly GCA_000376725.2). Lineage (NCBI taxonomy): Eukaryota > Metazoa > Arthropoda > Insecta > Odonata > Libellulidae > Ladona > Ladona fulva. Next base: position 256,317 of record KZ308920.1, on the reverse strand, counting down.
TTTAAAAAATTATAATTACAACTTGACATATTTATCACATTTTCACAGATACATCCACACACCATGCGTACATTCAAGCATACAACAAACAAAATACTGTACTTCATAATAATTCAACTTAATACACTACTATGTAATGATGTTTCAACACAATTTCAGGTGCCTACACACAATTTTAATTTAAACATTTAGGGCATCACTTTACACGATCTTATGTTTTCTGAGTTAGCGTTTCAGAAAATTATCCATTTGTTTACCAATTATTAAAGAATGGGATGACTCGATAGAAACTAACTCATAAGAAAATTAACTCAAAAATAATTTTTGATGTCAAATAAATTTCCAAGGGGAAACTGAATTTTTGGCTAGCAATAGCATGCAAAGAAGGTACAGTGAGTATAATTCACAAATTAGCATCAAAAGAGGCCAATTTAAAAGATATCACATCATTTAAAAGTTAAATTACAATTTCCAATGCAATTCAACAGTAAAAAAATAGAAAATTTATAGTACTCTACGAAAGTTTTCCCATTTAAAAGCAAAAATGTGGTATAGCAACTTTTTTTTCTTTGAAATAACAATGCAAGCTAAGCAAAAACTCCTAAAAATATGGATACATAATCAATTATGTAATATGGTTTCCTATTATTAAGACATTTTCAATGCAGATTTTTGTGAGATTTGTGTACTACAGTAAGGGCATTCTCTGTGTGTCTTACTACACATATCACATAAAACTAAATGATTACAAGGCAATAAGACAGTTCTGTTGTTTTCTTCACAGACCATACATTTTGCTGCTGTTTGCTCGTAGACAACCTGTAATAGAAAATTGGGGATAAGAAATCTGAGATATATAGTTTCACAAAGAAATTTGACGCATTATTACACAAAACTTACCTTTTCTATATCATCTAGATCACTTCTAAGCTGTTCTTGTAAGTTTTTCAATGTTGCTAATGATAATTTGCTTAAATCTTTAGTCCTCTGTAAGCAATGTAGGTGGGGTCCACCCTGCAGTTGGTCCACTTCTTTCTGCAATGATTCTACCTGCGAAAGAGCCTAAAAAGGTATTTTATGAAAGAACCTCCTTAAACCAGCAGAGCTCGCATAAGTGTAAGTACCACTTACTTCATCTCTCTGTTGCTCTGCTATACTGGCCTTTCTGCTGGATTCCTCAGCCTCCCTCTTCCATGCCTCACATGCGGCACTTGCCTGACCTATTCTGTCATCACAAGATGCAAGTTTTGCTTTGCTTGAATTCAACTCTTCCCTCAGTCTGTGGATCTGAAATCAGAGCAGCATGCCACCTTTTACCACTAAACTAGACACCAAAAAATTTTCTGTAAAAGAAAATTACCAAATACCTCATAATAGAGTACTTGTCATTAGAGTTAAAAGAATCTTAAAATAACCTTAAAGTTCCCCCACGGAAGGTCCTTCACTTCACACCAAAAAATTATACCTCAGATTTTTTTTTTTAAGTTTGCCATTTTATATTTTAGGAAATAAACATAAGATACATGGAAAACTGCATGCCTTACAACTATTCAATACAAGGTATTTGAATAAAAAATTTTATTTTCCTAATACTTTCCATTAGTTTAAAAATTGAGTGTAAAGTTTAGGAATTTCATTATGACGCCAAAAATAGGGTACATTCAGCTCACATTTACTTTTTTAGGACCCTCTCTAAACTCTTTCTAAGTTTTAAACTCTTTTGTGCTGATTTTGCTTTAAATTTTCTGCATAGAATTTGCTCTGAAAGTTTGCTTATTATTTTGTGTAATAGAGCAACAAAAGTTGTGAAAGAATACCAAGTTCTGTATTCCTCAACAGAATACTGCCTGAGATAACGTGTCTCAAAGTTGATAAAAACTCAATGTTGTACTGTAGATGGCTGTGGTAGGGGGTCAAACAAATGACTATATCTCAGCAAGTATTGCACCAATGGATGTAAAACTTGGCCAATGTGCATTGAGAATATGAGTAAATGTTCACAAAAAATTTCATTGAAATCTGTGATGGTTGAGCAGGAACCATTGGTCCACTTGACATGGAATGACCTAGACGGGGGTTTTTTAGGGAGAATTTTTAGAGTTGTGAAGCCTAAACAAGTGAAGAGAAATGCCTTAGAAGAAACATTGTATCAATTATTTTCATTCCCTATCACATTAAACTAGTTTCGTTTCAAAGTTGCGAGACACACATAGTACCACTCCTTGTTAGTCCAGTCCTGCTGTTCCAGCATTGAGAACATAGTAACTTAAGACAGCAACTAGCATACAACTCTTTCGTTCCCATGTCATCCGAGCTCATTACTTTATGGGGTGCATTTACTGGGAGGTAGATTAGGTATCAAACTAAAGTTTGATATAAGGGAGAATAACGTAATATGGGATGTTGATAACATTTCATAGCATGCATACAACAATATTGACTTTATTAAATTTCCAACACTTGGGTATATAATAAATGTTACACATGTACTAATGTAACACGGCAGCAAGAAACTCCAAATTAATGAAATGCTCTATAGTTTAATTCTTTTAAAGAAAGCAATCACACCAGGATTACCAACATTAAATCTATGGAAATTATATTAAAGTAGTTCAATGAGTTATTCAGTTCAGGATATCTTGAAATGGGACACACAGTCAGTACATGTTCTTACCAAGGTAAGAGAGCAATGCTCTCAATTCTTCAAAACAGACAAATTAGGTAGAGCAAGTCCATGTTATCACATAAGGTCAGTGACAACACCACTTTCCAGCATCATATCTCCAGTAGTCTCCATAAAAGGCCGTTCAACTTCATATATTTTATGCAGATGATTTGGTTACATTTGTGAAATGGAATAACTCCTCAATGTTGTGGAAGAAATGAAGTGATAAGTATAAAATAATGATTTCCTTTGTGATCAAGGATAGGATTGAGTGTGAAATAATTTACATTTGCTTTGGAACACTAAATAGTTTTCCCTGTTATGTCTTAGCTCAACTTTGAAGGAATAATAATTTCTAATGTAAAATTCATCAATATTTCACACCAACTGTTCCGCAAAAGATGAAACCCCTAAATTAAATCTCAATTCCTCAGCTGCTAGAGGAGATGAAAAACTGTGATCCTTGACACAAAGTACTCACCTCTGACAAATTATTGGTGTCCAAAGAGGGGCTTAAGGAAGGGAAGCTGTTAACAAGAGGAGATGCAGCTGAGGGATGATGTACTCGGCTACTTGGAGACATGTTCTGATGGGAAGTAAAGTCATAAAATCCTCCAGATGGGAAGCTCCCGATTTTGGAAGCACTGCTGCTGAGTGGCATGTGAGAATGGTTGAGGTATGTGGGTGTCTGTAAAAAAGTGAGAAACTAAGTAAGGCTTTGAGAATTATTGAGATACATGAGCATCTAAAATGAAAATATGATTCCCTGTAATAATTATCTCCAAAAGAAAAATGTGCTGCAATATTTATGGATGCCCATAAAGGCTTTGATTCAACATGCAGGGATACCTGAAAAAGAACACAAAAACTGGGAGTTAAAGAAGCGGTTAAGATATTATTTAAAAATACTAATATAAGATTGGCCTATTATTTATATGTAAGAGGTATCCAAAAAGTAAGCTCTCCTTAGCTCCAGAAAATAAAAAATCAGTTTTATAATAAGAAATCTTTATCTACCATCTATATTCTTTACATTTTGGTCAAGTTCATCCCATTGTTTTACAAGGAATTCTGGCAAGAGCTTTTGTTGACAAACCTTTGCATCCTTCTCAAGCTTGTCCAATTGGAAAATATAAGAGCAGCCTCCATTGGTAGTTGTTTTCTTTGGATAGCAACAGTGTCACTCACCTAGCACAAACATTTGCTTCTTGCTGCTCGTGGAATGTGAATCCACTTATCACACATTCTGGAGGAAGATTAGTAATATTTTGTATAAACTGGAATTGATTGGTGGCAATGGTCTCACAAACAGCAGAAACTAAATCAGCTTGTCCCTTTGACTGCTGAATACTTTCCCAATTTCAAGATTTCTCTAGGTTGAGTAAAAACATGAAAATTATCCTGTTCCATTATATGCATAAGAAAAATTGTTTTCAATTTAATAGCAAAGTGATATTGGTTTTTTAAATTTTGCTTATATGTTTCTAAGCTCATGCATTGTATAAGTTAAATCTTCTAAAGAGGTACGTGGAATTTAAAGGATTTAATAGGTCATCCTCTATTCTCCTTAATTGTGTATTTTGTTCTTCTAATGACAAATCTTTTTTGCTGTCAACAACTGAAATAGGACTTTGATTGGAGAATGGTGACATTGGAATAAAGAAACAGAGGCCAATATATGAAATGCTTTGAAAAACAAAGAGATGTTATTATAACAGTTAATAATATAGATAATTAATTGAGTGTGTTTTAGATTTTGAAAGTTTTGATGATTCCTTGATTTTTAAATCAGAAAGTCAGAGCCGCACCCAGCCTAACTGCTGCCCAGATGCAAAGAAAATTACCGCCTATTAAAGTCGAATACCAAAACCATAAATTTTCTGATTTGCAGGTGAAAATTATTTTTTAAGACTTCGAAAAACCAGTGTTTCATGACTTCATTCACCAGCTTACATTGGTCACAAAATATCATTTACAATATTCATTGAATATTCCTTATGCTGACATAGTGAATGATCATTATGAGTTAACAGTTCTTGGTACCAGAAAATTTTTTATCCATTCCAATTCTACAATTAAATCCATTGCAAAAATATTCCTTTCTTGTCTTAAGTTATCCATAATCTTTTGCTCTAAATGTCCGAAAACCTTAAATTTCACATCATAATCTTTCCTATACAAGTCATGTGTATCACACAGAAAACAACAGATGATGTTGTTGAAATAATAATAATGGTTCCTATTCTTCTGTTGCTACCCTTTAGATGCTGCTGCCTGGATGCAATGCACCCCTTGCACCTATAGGATGGTGTAGCTCTGCAAAAAGGAATTAATACTAAATTATGAGAATGAGCCTGCATGGGGCTCTCAAATAGCCAAGTGGGCAACACATTTGACTGTTGTGAGAGTGGTCCTGGTTCAATTCCCAGAGGGGGCCTACGTGTGAAATTACTAAAACAGCCTAAGCACTTTTAGTAATACTACTATATTATGACAGCATTTTCACTGGTATCATTTTGACTGAAACACCACTAAATGAGCTGGAGACATCTGATAATGACCACAATCATTATTGAAAATCAAACACAGGAACCTAGCCACAAAAACTGACATGGATCAAGAATGCTTAAAAGGTATGGTGATTAGGGCTGTGGAAGTTGACACAAATACTTTTTTAGATTTTTAATACCGTGTGTTACTTAGTCACGAAGTTATGCAAATTAAGTCAATCTATAAGAGTTGGTCAGAATGTAATGGCCCACATTTTTTTCCAGCCAAAACCAAATGCTAATCATTCAAAATTGTAGGTTTGATTTCTTTGATGTTTTGTGGATCTATGTGTATAGTTTCAGTTTTCTCCTGCAGATGACATAGCTGTTGGAAGCTTTCAAAATGGAGTCTGACCATAATACACATTACAGGTAGAGTGCTGAGTGACTGAATTTCTGTGTGTGGAGAACAGAACGGTAGGGAATATTCACAAACGTTTATGCAAAGTCTGAAAAATCTGCAGTCGATAGAAGTACAGTTGCATGCTTGATATGGAGGGTGAGTGAATCAGAAGGCAGCTGAAAGTGAAAACCAGGGTCCATAACCAGAGCGAGGACTGGTACTGACAGTGCAAATGAGCCCCAGTAAATCGCTGGAGGAAGGAAGTAGAAGTCAAAGGAGATTATGAGGAAAAATAGGTTGAGCAGATAAAACATCATTCTTTCAGAGTTGTAAATTTTGAGGAAAAAAATGTGGGGCATTACTTTCTGACTGACCCTCGTAAATGTTTGACAAAGCCAATTGCAGTCGATGTACTGATGTTGACTGCATAAAGAGATATGTTGACTTCCTGCTATAAACTTGAACTACAGTTTTCCTATACATTTTCTTCTTCTTTCAAAAAACTTCAGTTTTCTTCCAATTCTTATGCAACAATGAAGTAAATATGAAACATGAATAAATCCCTCAATCTAGATGTATAGACAAATGTAAAACTCACCAGGCACCTCAAATTCATAACCTTTATCATTACTTGCAGATTGCATAATTTCCTTGTTATTGAGGAATCCCTTTGAGAAGAACAAACAGCATTTTTCATAGATTTTATTGAATAGAATCATATAGTATAAGATACCCAGTCCCAGTAAAAGATTATAACCTAAGCTTTCCATGGTAATCTAAGGCGCTGGCAAAAGATTAAATATGAATGACAACTTCACAAATTAGAGGTGACTCACAGAATCTAATGAGTCATGATGAGAGAAGGCAGCAGCAGAGAGGAATCCAGAGTGAAGAGCCTGCAGAGGTGAAGACATGGAAGGGGAGAAGTTCCCAAGTGACTTTCTGTCCCCAAGAGAGCTTCCTGGGATGTTCACTGGAGCTGAGCTTCCCAGAATACCTGTAAAAAATATCCTGTGACACTAATTTCAAATAACCGTTAACATTAAGATTTTCCAGGAGATGGCAAACGCAACTCATTCACTTGAATCTCCTCACAACACAGTTTAATAAGTCGACTCTCTGGGAGTTGTTTCTGGGTAAAAAGGGGTGGAAGAGATGAAGAAAATGAATGAGGCCAAGACTGAGGTGGGTGAAATTTTCATTCTTGAAGAAAGGTTCATTGATTGATTGGTTAACCATCATTATTTATAACAGAAAATCAAATTCCTTTGTAGTCTACACCCCATCTCCACAGGGGCTACATATGTGATGCCACTATGAGACAAAGAAGCCATATTTTCTTTTCACATACTCTTCAGTTCATTTAAAAGCTAACATTCTATACAAATTTTCAGAATAATGTCACAACTTATAAGGCATCCATAACACATTCTGGTTAAGCATTCTTTTCAAAATACTACTAAACATAATATAATGAGAGGGGCTGGGGCAAGAGTCATATGTGATGAGGGATTTGTTTGCACAGAGCAGGTAGTGAATGGAGGCCTATCTAATGGATAGACTAATAATCCATTACTAACTTATTACTAATCTACAATTATTACAATACTACACATGTGCAAAGAGCAAGTTGTTTGCAAATAGTAAGTTGTATGAGGGGAGGGAGTCATTCATATAGAGGAGAGGGAGTGGAGAGTCTGTGAGTCAGACTCGTATGCCTCTCAGCTCAATTCTTCAAGTTGCTTGTTTTAACTTCACCCTCGTTTTACCTCCACTCATTCACTGTCCATCACTAGAATTTACAATGAATCCTATCTATAGACAGATATAACATTGACACATTAACGAAGTAAATACCAAAGTTATTAAATTACGTAAAACTGGGTATAGGTTGAGCTTTAAATACAAATTGTACAAAAGAATCCAGAATTGTCTATAAACAAGGGATGTATTACGGTTAGCTTTTTCTGGATAACAAAACATGACATGTTTATGTAACACATGGTCCACCATAAATTACATATGAATGAATTGAGATACCAAATTCGACCAACTACCAACAATCTGAAGTTTAAAACTACAGTAAAATCTGTTTAAACGATCCTACTAAAGATGGTATCCTGCTAATACACTTTTCCCCTGGTTTCTTGTACATGAAAATATAGCAAAAATAAGGCTTAATTAAGATGCTCTGATATTATTAAGTACCCGTGTTTAGCGACTGATGGCACCACTGACACAAAATGTTTATGCCATAATTTAACGCCATCTTTAGATATATGACTGACAAAATTTCAGGCAGATTAGTCAAGTAGTTTTGGTTGTTGGTTGGTGTTGAAAGTAGTCAAGTTCATGTTTGCTTGCTACCAAGGAGAAAGAGTAATATGGATCAGTGATTCGATTTCTTTTTTGGATGGGAAGACGTGTGAGGAAATCAAGGTGAAGTTGCATGCTGTTTATAAGGACCATGCACCTTCGATGACTACATCAGATATCGGTTTAATGAATTCAAGCATGGCTGAACATCCGTTCTTTATGAAGAGTGCCCAGGCCGTCCGATTGAAGTGACTATGGAGGATATGGTTAACAAAGTCCATGATATCGTGCTAGCAGATCGCCGTGTGAAGATCAGAGAGATTGCTGGCATTGTAAACATCTCAATTAAACGCATACAAATTATCCTACGCGAAAAATTGGGCATGAGAATGCTATCGGCAAGATGGGTGCCACGTTTGCTCACAGTGGAGCAAAAATGGAATCGCATGACATCTTCGGAGCACTGTTTGGACATGTTTAAGCACAATCCGAAAGAGTTTATACAGCATTTCGGGACTGTTGACAAAAAATGGATCCATTACTACACGCCAGAAATGAAAGAACAGTCAAAACAGTGGATCACCCGGCAAACATGCTCCAAAGGAGGCAAAAACGGTTCCATTGGCTGGAAAAGTCATGGGCACCGTTTTTTGGGATTCGCAAGGCAACATCTTCACTGACTATTTGGAGAAGGGAAGGACAATCATGGGGCAGTACTATGCTGATTTATTGGACTGATTCGATGCTGAATTGAGGAAACAACGGCCCCATTTGGCAATGAAAAAAGTGCTCTTCCATCATGACAACGCACCAGCTCACTCATCTGCAATCTCCACAGCAAAACTGGTCGAATTACGGTATGAATTGCTACCTCATCCACCCTATTCTCTAGATTTGCCCCCATGCGATTTCATTTTGTTTGCAAACATGAAAAAATGGCTTGGGGGAAAGTGATTCATGTCAAACAAGGAAGTCTTCGCCACAACAGAGGCCTATTTTGCAGAGTTTGACAAAACGTATTTTTTGAATGGCTTGAAACAGAATATGGCTGGACTAATTGTATTGAGTTAAAAGGAGACTATATTGAGAAATAAATTTAAACGAAGTTAAAAAAAATGCGTTTTCTTGCCTAACACAGGTACTTAGCAGCCCTCGTACACATAGACTAATAATCCATTACTAACTTATTACTATTCTACAATTATTACAATACTACACCATACAATTATACAGTAGAATATACAATGCTAATTTCCAAAATACATTGTTTTTTCTACTAAAGAACATCTACCATCAAGCTACACAATACACTTTTAAAAGGGTAAGGGGCAAACCAATAGCACATGTACCTAAAGTGGCACACTAGAGAATTTTTTTGGCGTACGTAACTCTAATGGCACTTATTATGTATTCTTCACTTAAATAATGAAGCAAAAGAGTAAATAAATGTGGATCCTGCTCATTAGTGATGACAATTAATGATTATTTATGTCAATTGCAATATCTTAATAGCATTATTGATGTAATAAAATAAATAATATCAGAATCTCACTCAATAGTTTGGCATGCGAGTCCTTTTTATTTATCAAATACAGCACTCTTGTAACAAAAGGTTTGCCCCCTCTGCACTTTTATAATACATACATACATTTTATCATATGAAAAATACATTATTACTATAAAAATATCTCCTAGCTAAAAAAATACATCACAATACAGCTTTCTCCTAGCTTAAAAATACAATGATTCATTTCAAATATTTTCCCTAAAATTGGCACTTTTCCACTATTTAAAAGGTCTATGCATAACAAATTTTTTCCTTAATTAACATTCTTTATTATCATGCAAGTTTTTTCAATGTTCCTTGAAGCCCTTCATATTTACTGTAGTGGTCCTGGGGACAAGTTCCCACCATACCTCACCCAACCAGGCAATCTCCTACTCCACCTGCACTTTGTCAATGGGTAGCTCACTCGTTCATACAAGTTCTACATATTCTGCTTATACACTGTTTGTGATTTTTAGAGAAGGGCTCAAAGACTACAGCCGGCAAATTATTCCATTCTTTAACAGCTTGCTTTTAAAATGAGAATTTACTCATTCATTGGCTGATTAATTTATCTTTATGGTCTCTTCTATCAAAAAATTCTGCTTCATAAACTTTTGTTGAAAAATCCTTGTACACCTCAAATACAGTCTATACCTTAAAAAATAAACCTAACCTTTTCTTTAATCTCCTCTCCTCTAAATTTTCCCAAGCTAATTCTTTTAGCACCTGTGTTACACTATTGAGCTTTTCATATCTGCCTAAAATGAATCTTGCAGCCCTTCTCTGTAACTTTTCAATTTTTTGCTTTCGACCTGTCTCACGTGGATCCCATAAGCATTCCCCATATTCTAAGATTGGCCTCACAAAATATTTTCACACAACCTTGACTTCCTAACCATTGATAACCATTTACAATTTGTATTTTTCATCCTCAGATGCATTGAAACCCATTGTAGCCAATCATTCACCTCATTTGATATACCAAAAATTAATTACATTAATTCTATCATGGTCTTCCACTTTGCCTAGCCTCTAATGTGGTTCTTTCTGACTCTCATGTTTGCAGTGACTAATTCTGTCAGAATGTAATTAAGATACCAAAAAACATAACTACCACCATTGGAGCTGATTCTAGCTCTGGCAGGAAGATAAAGTGAGGTCTTCCCCATCAATCTCGTCTCAGGGCAGAGCCACATGCATTGAAAAGATTGAATTACATTTCATAAGAAGTGCACTTTTTGCAAGAGGTCTTCTCGATGACTTGGAATAATATCCAAGACTATTTGGTTAATAAAAAGTATTCAATCAAATAATAAGACGATCAAGTGCACCTGGTTTAATTAAACCATTTAAAAAATGGGAAATTGTTACACATGCATACCAATATAAACATGTTTTATTTACTCATTTATGTTTGTTAAAATGTGTTTTTGCTAAGGTGGCTTGACACAGAAAGAATATTAATATATTATTATCTTCATTATTACGTAATACATAATCACTTCTAGTAAATAATGCTTAAGAAAATAAGTTAGAGACAATAAGCTCACCTGAGCTGACAAAGTCAGAAATAGAACGGCTCACAGTAGGTGAATCCGCCTCCAAGTCTCTCTCTACAGAAGCAGCTACATTTAATGGTTCATCTAAAGTTAAATCGTCCAATGCATTACCTGAAAGAGAAAAGCAGAATCAAATTAACTGAGTGATATGTTGATCTTTAAGAAGATACGTGAATGAGAGTGAATATACTCACCTATTACAGATTCCACTGTATCACTAGCGGGATAAAATGGAGTTGCTAGGGGAGATACTGAAGCCACCATTGGAGCCGATACTGACATAGTTGAGCCCCTTGAGTTCATACCATACATTAGATAAATAGATTGCTTTTGTTTAGCCTTTTCTATTGGTCCTAATAAGGGATCATTTTCAACTCCTACAATTTGATTTCTAAGGTTCTGCAAAAGAATACGAACAATTCTTAGAAACCTGTAACAAAGCCAGGAACACTTATCCAAACAGATCCATAAAATGTATAACAAACAAACTGCATTGACTGTTACCAGCAACATTTGGTGGAACTTCATATGTGTATAACTTTAGAATAAAGAAGAATGATAAACCATCCACAAATAGTGTCACAATAGCAAATTTGACCCACAGCTGAAGCCAGGAATATATAGAATTAGAGTAACAGTGTACATATTCATACTGACCAAGGCAGCAGAAATGTTTCTACAAGATGCAAGTGACTCCTGAATAATGCCCCACAAAGATCACAAAGAAACAGGCCAAAAAACTAACGTAGTCAAAGGAATGAAAGCAAATCTTTTATGTCAATAAATTGGTTTAAAGCTCTAAACAAAACTAGTTTTCATAAGCAGAGGCCTACATAATATCATTGGTTATTTGAAAACATTGATACAATGAATAAGGATGTTGCAAAGATTGAATAGAAGACACAGTGAGTTAGTAAAATTAACAGTTCAGCAAAAACAGAGAACATTACAAAAAGAAATTCTGGAATTTCTTTTGGAATATGATCATGTACGCTCATTTTGTACAATTAGAATGTAAACTGAGAGTTATTTTGACTTTCTCCACATCAATTTAAAAAAAAAGTTAATTAACCACTTAAGATGCTCGGATGAGAAGATCTTGTCAATATGTTATGTTATGTGTGTCAATATGAATATGTTATGAAAAGACTGAGCAGTAACCAGTTAAAGAAACAGATACTGGCAAAAAAATCAAATCATGAATGAACTAAGAGAAGAGATGGCCAGAGAGAATTACCTACCATTTCTGACAAAGCTAAAGAATGTTAATATTAATACTTTATGAAACACATTCACCGATATTAAGGCAAGGAAATACTACTACTAATGAAATAGTTTTATTTTGAATAATAGCCTTACAAAACTACAAGAAAAGATTCAACTTTTAATGCACACAACTTCTAGGCCAGGCCAAAAAATGGTACTATGGTTTGGAACATTCTTAACCCCTTAACTGGGGTAAGCGTCTACAGACGCGCCTCCATGTCACTCGCCGGGTGGGGAGCGTGTCTATAGACGCGCTCCCAGCTTCATCCAGGTAACATAAAGCTTTCCATATGGTAATATAAAGATACTGATATAAGAATGAAAGAAAATGGTGCATGTGAAAGGTTGACTATCATTAAATGTGAGAAAATCAACAACCTAATACAAGGAGGGGCAAATGGTAAGACTAAAACAGTAAACACATCAATAGAGCATAGGAAATAGCCATTTCCTAGATTCCAATTCAGGGAGAAAATTAAAAAACGTACCGAAGATTCACTAATCTTTGCTTCATGTATTTTGGAATTCTTATCTCCTAAAGAGGTTGAAGGATCTGGAGGTAGAGCATTTGATAAAATGTCTACTAAACTGGTACCAGGATCCAGTGGGGCTGCAACATCTCTTGCTACATTCATTTCCTCTGCAAAAGATTGCATTTAAAAAAATAACAATACTCAGGTTTTAAAATTTCTTAATCATGTATCTTTTGAAGTTCCCAATACCAGTGCATTTCCTCATGAACTCTTTAAAATTTATATTCACCCATGAAATTATGAAAATGTTTTTTTTTTGGCAGATAATGATAGACAAATAACATAGCAAAATTATTTTTAAGGTTTAGAATAAAAATAGGGTATACAAAAAACAGCATTTGAACATCCTTCCAAGTTATCATCCCTGCAGTTTGAGAGGAAATTAGAATGCTAGAATATGCAGCAATAAAAATGAAATACACAACTGTCATAAGCAAGACAGCTATCTTTTTTCCTCAACATTTGTTCTATTTTAACATATACACCAGAATGATATAACAACTAATCGGCTACTAATAATCAATTCCCATCCATCACTTTAACAACTGTGAGAGTCACAATGCCATCTAAGAAAAGAAGGCCATTGAAATAACCAACAATCAAGACCAAATTTATGCAATTGATGCCCCAAAGGGAAGATTAATCAGTCTAGTAATGCTATCTTTGAACGAGTTTTCATGAATCACTTCCAGAAATCATTCAATTAATGAGAATAACTGTGGGAAAATAAAGAGGAAACAAATTATTTTATTAATAATAAAACTTATTGCACTTAATCAAGAGAATGATTAAAGTTATCTAATCAGAAAATATTTAAGATGATGGGTAGGTCTTTATTGTTAAAATAGAAAGTTTTCAGCTATAATAATATACTTTCAAGATAACAGATGAAAAGTTTACTATTGGATTTCATTTCATTGGATCACATTTCATTACCAAGAATAAATAACAAAATTTTAGTTGAAGAGAGAAGAGGAAAGTGAAACAAATACTTACGATCAACATGAGCAAAAGCACAAAAAACCCCTCTAGGGCAATATCCTGCCTGTTGAACATCATTGCACTTTGTTGACTTGTAAATTTCAGGGTGAAACTGTTGCTCTGTCCTTGTATGACAGTAGGGACAAGAGTCTCCATGTTCACAATTACTTGGTTCTCCCCATTCATCTCCATGTTTCACATTTGGACATGGGGTAGACCTGCAAAATAAAAAAAATGCAGACAATTACAGTAAAACCCTGATTTAACATTCCCGCATTTAGTGAATATTTTTTCTGGTCCCGGCCATATTTGTATATAAACAATACAATATTTTTCCGCATTTAGTGAATATCGATTTAATCTACAACCGATTTAATCTATAACGTATTTGGTGAAAAAGAAAATTGGTCCTTGAAACATAAATGCTCAATTTAGTGCAAAACTGATTCACAAAAACTTAGTTGGTGCTAAGAAGTATTAGCTAACAGGTTGACAGACTGCATTAGATTTTGTGTTATTTCTATTTCGTTAGCGTAATTAGAGTAATGCTAACTGCGTTATTTTACTATTTCAATAATATCCTGCCAATTTGCTAGTTAGGAGGTAAAGGTTATAATATAAACATGTGAACAATAAATGGTGCTAGAAAATGTAATCTTGAATTATCAACTTCATTCTGTATTACAAAATCTATTAAGAACAATTTTCCCCCTGCCACATGCCAAAAGACAACTTGCAGGGTATTTACGTAGATGTAGAAAACCAAAGAAGTGATAACTGCATTGCTATAACGTCACTTTAATTTAGGCTAAAAATATTGAAGTAACCATTTCCATCTAATTTATTTAAATAAGTGCCTTTTAAAAAGGCTTGTCCATGGTATCATTACATAAATATGAGAAATCTAAGCCAGTTGAAAAATCTATGCTTCTTGTCTGAAAGCATGTTCGCGTATTTCTATGATCCCGATGACGTGATACATGTTCCTTGTTTACCTTATCAATGCCCCGGGTAAATGCAGCTAGTCTGTGATCACTGCGTAATCCTAGAGCATTCATAAAATACAATCTTTTTACTTTTTAAGTTCGATTGTTCAATAATGGCTACAAGTAAAAGAAAAAAAGTTGACAATTGCAGAAAAAAGGAAAATCATTCAAGAAGTGAAGAAGAACCTATGCACGCCCACGATAGATATTGCGCAAAAATTCAATCTTGCGCCATCTTCATTGTTTTGTATAATGAAGAATAAATATCAAATATTAGAAGAAGAAGGGAAATTGGAATGTAAGACTGTCAAAAGAAAAAAATAGAAAGATATGGAGAAGATATTGATAGAATGGTTTGAAGGAATGTGCTCCACAAATCTTCCTATCAATGGTGAGGTGTTGAAAGAAAAAGCAATTCCGGTAGAAAATAGGTTAAGAATAGAAGACTTTAAGGGCTCCAGTGGCTGGATAGACTTAAGAAGCGCCATAGACTTGAGCATAAAGGTGTTTCCTGTGAAAGTGCCGGTGTTGATGAAGAAACTGTTGACTATTGGAAGAGAGAAACATTGATAAAGAATTTTAAAGGCTATCAGCCAAGAGATATTTTTAAATCCGATGAAACGTAAATTTTTTTAACCTTCTCCCATCAAAAACTCTTACTAGCAGAGGAGACAACTGCCATGGTGCCAAGAAAATTAAAGACAGGATAACTGTAATTTTATGTAAATTCAGATGGTAGTAAAAATTTTAAACCTCTTATTATAGGTAAATTTGCCAAACCAAGGTGTTTAAAAAATGTGCGGACATTGCCATGTAGTTATACCAACAATAAAAATGCCTGGATGACAGCATCTGGGTCATTCCATCTCAAGTAGTCCAATTTTAGAGTGCCCAGTGCCCAGCTCAACCATCACAGACTTCAATGAAATTTTGTGTGAACATTTACTTATATTTTCAATGAATATTGGCCAATTTTTTCATCCATCGGTGCAATCCTTGCTGAGATATAGTCATTTGTTTGACCCCCTACCACAGCCTTCTACAGTACGACATCGAGTTTTTATCAAATTTGAGACACGTTATCTCAGGCAATATTCCTTTTAACCCTTTAGATGCGGGACCCTCAGATTTTTCTACATCTGTGTGTGGGAGAAAAGTAACAGGGGTACTGGAGGCGCTGGCAAATCCTAGCAGGTAGTTGTCCCTTATAATCCGGGTCGACCATTTTCCTATGGGTTGCGGTCAGTGTTATTGTTTAGAAATAATGGTTAGTATCATATATAATATATTTAATAAGAAATATGTTTTGTATAAGCAGTCCGAATTTACTTTCCTTACACTTTGCTGATCATTTTGATACCAAACACTTCGCAGGTATCTTGATTTTTATCAATTATTACTAATTTCGTAAATTCACTATTCAGAAATCGAAGATTTGGGTTTCCCCAAGGTGCAAAATCCCTTGGATTTTCCCAATCTAGAACAATACAGAAGAGTGAGCCTTTGGGTGTCTCATTGAGAGGCAGGGCCATAAAATTGAGAAAGGACAAGAACGGGGAAGAAAGAGCAGGTCAAACGTAGAAATACGTTTTTCCCGCAGTCCTCTTAGAAGAACGTAGAAGTACGTTTCCCGCAGCCAAAGGGTTAAAGAAACAAAACTTGGTATTCTTACACAACTTTTGTTACTCTATCACACAAAATAATAAGCAAACTTTCATGAGCGAACTCCATGGAGACAATTTGAAGCAAAATCAGCCCAAAAAGTTATGGCTTGAAAAAAAAAAAATGAAAATTTTGCCATCTTTGGAAATAACATGAGATGAACGCGAAACTTTGTGCCTCGTAACTACTTAATACATGGTGTACAAATGAAAAGTTTAATTTTCCTTATACCTTCCGTTAGTTTAAAAATTTAGTGTTAATGTTACGAATTTTGTTACGACACCAAACATTGGGTATATTCAGCTCACATTTACTACAAAAGACCCTCTCAAATTATTTTCATAGGAAAGAGTATGCTTTATACCTCTAAAAATGTAGACTTGGTTTTTCATCATACAAGATGTTGCCATAGCCATGGGATAGCCCAACTTTTCTGACATCATTAGATGCAAAAATGGATGGTGATGATAGAAAAAATTCTTCTATTTATTGATAAATGTTCAGCTCACCCTCCAGATACTAATTTTATTTGCAATACTGAAGTGTGTTTTCTTCCAGCGAATTATACTAGTCTTCTGCAGCCATTTGAATTGGGCATTATTCATTCCGTGAAGTTCAAGAAGGCTTTAGTGCTGAAAGCAATATCTTATATGGAAATGAACAAACATTTGAAACTGAATATCCTTCAAGGCATGCACACAGTAACAGCTGCACAGAATTCTGTTACAACTAAAAAAAATCACATTTACAAAGGCTGGATTCAGTTGTAATAATTTTATGGAAATTGATGTAGATGTGGATGTGATTGACCACGAAAATTGGGTGAAAATTTCTCCTGATATGGAAACAAACTTTGAATAGCTTGTCCGATGGGATCTTGATCTTGAGAACACCTCTGGTTCTCCAGAGAATGTAGAAGAAATTTGCGATGCCAAAGACTTACAGGAAGATGGTGAAGTAATAGATGAAGAAACAGTATAGAAAGAAGAATCCATTCCAAAATTTGGTGAAGTTTCTTGAGCACTTGAAGTTGTTAGAAGATATTTACTTCTTTTGATGTCAAGAGCACTACTATTCCAATAGTATATTCTTTGGAGAGAGATTTTTAAACGCTCAATACTCTTGCCAGACGAGGAAATCAAGTTTGTAGAACTATTTTAATTAAAGAACTTATACCTAGGAAAATTCTCAAGGAGAAACGGACATAAAAAAAGTCTGATGGAACCGGGACTTGAACCCGGGTCTCCCAATTGCCGGTCGGTTGCTATATCCATTGAGCTATTCCACCAGAAAATTTCTCCATGCCGTTTAGGAGGTTTTTGTAGGTAAAGGGCGCGTGAGTTTGTTCAACCAAGCTGCATCGTTCACTCCCATGGCCTCGCAGAGGCACCAACCATACAAAATGGCATAAGGAGAACCCCCCTTAAAGGATAATTAACAAGGAGAAGGGTTTTGGTAACTTGGCACGATAAGGCATGCACCTAGGAAAATTCCCAAGGAGAAATGGACATGAAAAAAGTCTGACGGAACCGGGACTCTAAATGGGAAAACAAGGGATATGGGGTACGATTTGCTTGGCGATCCCCCTATTCTCCTGATTTAGCACCCTCAGACTTCCATCGGTTCCCAAACCCAAACAAACCGAATACTGATGTTGAAGAACCGCTGGACCAACTGTGTTGAAGTCGAGGGAGATTATGTAGAAAAATAAAATAATTTTTTAACTGAAAATCGCCATCTTTCATTGTCAGGCCGAGAACTTTTCACCTTACCCTCGTAGAGCCAAAATTGCAAACACATAATACAGAAACAAAATAAATCAATATTCAACACACACCAAACACGGCTCTGTCAATTGTGTACTTTTAGGTCCAAAATCAAAGCTTGAATTATATAAGCATTAGGATGACAAAATTTCATTAAAAATCAAAATAAACATCCATTTTTGAAAAAAATAAAGCACTTCTACTCACCTATACTTGAATTTTCTTGGACTCCTTCTCTTGTCTCTACTATTATGATACTGTGGACAAGCATATCCTTGTCTACAAAGTCTTGGTGGCCTTTTACATGGCTCAGTTTTATAGTTTGCTAATACACAATTTGTATCTGTGAAAATTCAAAGAACATGTCATTAAGATGGTCCCTTAACATCCTGCGCAATGCAACTACACCAACTGATTAATCACCTTGCCATTTTGGGTCCTCATTCATTAAATTTCTCTCCTTGTCTAGGACATTTGGACCATTGCTATTGGAAGATGCATCAGCATCTGGATTTTCAAGAGCCTTCCAAGAGATAAAGTTTTGAATTAAAAAACTGTACACAAGAAAAAGGTGACCTAGCACTTAAAGGCATGCACCTGTGGAAAATATCAAGGAGAAACTTGAATCTTAAGTTGAAGTATTGGTGTCCATTCTTCAGTTTTATAACTTTCCAGATTCAATGATGTTATATTTGTAATGTTTTCCTGCATCGAATACACAATTTTTACCTTAGTATGGATCATCAAGAATTACTTCCCCACATGATATATCAGCAAATGAGACGGTTATGAAAACCAGAAATCTAACATAAGAACAGTAATACCTTTACTAAAGTTTTAATTTTGTCTTCACCTTGCCATTCTTAGCAAAGCAGAAGTAACACGATGTACACAAGAAAAACACAAACTATATTTCACTTTAATTAAACAATCTCAGAAATTATATTATATTATATATAGGAGAACCTCTGAGGTACATGACAAACTTTATCCTGTTTGAATATCTATAGATATTTCCATTACTACATCTTATTATTCTCAATATATAAAGTAAATATCCCTTCAATTAACACAATATCTTAGGAGTATAAAAATACTGTAGTATTGAATATAAAAAAGTAAAAGTAGATTTTCAGCAAAGAATGAAAACATATCATGTCAAGTGTGGAGTAAAACAGAAAATAGAATTAAAGGAAATCTAGACTTGTATTTCAAGAAACCAAACAGATAAACAATTAGGATTCAACATGTGATGACCATTAGCATTAGTTATTAATCACAGCCATACAAAAACACTAATTCACTAAAGTAAAAATCTTTCTTCTATACCAAAGAATTGGAATTTTCTAAATATTGACAATAAAATACTATCGCTAAGAAATTTTTCACTGACAGATTGCTGACACTTCCTCTATATAGTTGAAACTTTAGCTGTAATTTGGCAACATTTCTGTTAATGAAATAGTGAAGAAATATCTGTGCATGAGTATCACAGGAATACCTCAATATGAAATGACTAAAATGAGTCTCCACAGAAGAAAATTCTCAACATTTATTATAAACATTTGCAACAGCTTTAATTCAGGCAACTGAGATTTTAATTCTGGCTACATATATTTCTTCTAAGTGACAAAAGTGAGAAGAAATATTCATAAAACATATTTGCATGTTTTGTACTGAATTTTGGAGGCTTTCACATAGAGGTATCAAATCCCAAAGGTGTGTGCACAGGGATTTTATTGTATACAGTAAGTCCCCGACTTACACGGTTAATTCGTTCTGAAAATTTCCGTGTAAGTCGAAAACTGAGTGTGCCGAAAATTCCTCGAGTGTCATTCACTTTGTCAAGTACCTTAGGTACATTCGTGGCAGTTTAACAGATGTGACGTTCTCGTAAATGAAATTTTAAGAAAAAACAAGCACATAATATTAAGAAAATGCAAATATTTTAATCTAAACACATGATACATTGAAAAAATGGGTAAGAAATTGCTAACTGCATAGTTTCTTAACAATTTTGGGCGGCAGCAAATAAATGAAAGAATGACAACATGGATACAGCATCCTTTGAACTATGGCGCAGGTTAAAATAATTTAATTACACTGTGGCAATGATGTGGTGAAGATTACTATTCAGTCACGCACGTTTTTAATTATAAATGAAATTAAAATATATACCAATGCAAATAATAGAAAATACGGCACAATTACTGAATTACACGTAAATAACTTACGTATGTATGTATAAATAACATTCTGGTGAATAGTGAAATATAACATTAGTTTGCCGTTTTTCTTATGTACTTGTCCATTGATGTCTGTAAAACAGCTTTTTTCTTTTCTTCGTAAATCATTTTGTAGCACGCGAGTGCATCATGAACCGATTTAGATACACTCGTGAATCGTTCAGTGTTTGGATCCTGCTCTTCAAAACCAGCCAGTGCTTCTTCTATCAAGTGAAAACATTCTGCCATCCATGTAAAAGTTTTTCTGTACCCATTTGAAATTATGCCATTATTTGAAGAACTCTCACCAGTTTTTCGGCTTTTCTCATAAGTTAGAACAGAGAATGTTTGATACTTCATAAGGAAAGAATACAATTAGTCCAGATATAGCTGAGGATTCTGTCGAAAACACTTCTGATTCTAATTCTGAATGGGAATTGGCTCCTCTCTGAGTAAGTTTAGTCTTTTTCTATAACTATGATTGAGAGGTCCAACTTGCTTAATGGACTAATGAGTGTAAGACAAGTTATTTATGATCAGGAATCAGAGATGATGGGCATATGATAGAATGGCATTACAGCAGAAAGAGCAGTTATTCATTTGGCAGGCAGTTTGAACAAAAGTCATGGGAACCATGAATTTTGTAAAATGTAAGCCTTTCATGTATAACATTTGAATATACAAAGTTTGAGGTGCAACTGCACGAAGTAAATAAAAAATATGATTATTGTTGCTTTTTGGACAAATTTGGAGTACAAATTTCAAACTGGACACCAAAGACAGTCCACCAACCATTCTGAAAAACTAAAAAAAAAGGCAAGCAACTTTCAAAAGAGGCACTACAAACTGACTGAATAAACTCTTTTACAGGTTATAACAGTGCAGCAGTGTCCAAGAAAAGTCAATTATTCTGGACATGAATTAACATCTCAATGAATTTCATGAGCATAAAAAAGGTTAGGAAAACAGGAAGAAGTAGACACACTTCTCATAGCATCCTTTGGCAAAGTTTTTTTCTTAAAAATATGTGGTTGTTCAGTGAGAGTTTCTGAAGAGAAAATGACATTTGTTTGCAAAGGACATCTGCTTTGTACAAATTTCTTTTAAGAGATTACTAAGTAGAGAATGTCTTAAGATTAAATATTTGAGACTTATAATCTCAAATATTACATTAATGAGCAGGTTAACCAAGAATCACAATCTTATTTATTAAATTTCTTTTCAACTTTAATGGGATTTTCTCACAAAAAAGAACTTTAAAGAGAGAGGCTGCAACTTTGTTCTTATTAGTCATCAAGAGAAAAGTGTTCCAACTTCAAAGAAGAGAGATTACTTTATTTTATTTGATCATTCTAATAAACCTAACATAATTTTTTCAGCTAAGAAATGAACCAGAAAATGATTAAATCCAAACCTTACTGTTTTCACTAAATAAATACTCATATAAACTCCATAGAATTGTTTTCACTTTTCAGCACAACTGAAATTATGCATGTACTATATACACGAAAAACAAGCTATTCCATCTCCAAAAGGAATGCAAATTTGGAATAGAATTTGTATCAGCAACTTTGATTTAAGTCACTAAATTAGGTACAATCAAGATGGTATTTTGGTATATGGTACTTAAAAGGCACTTCAAAAGACTTTAAAAAGCAAGGGCAAATTTAGTACTTATTCACAAGAGATGAATTTTTGTAGTTGCAACAATTAGTGACAAAAAAACATTAAATTTCTTCTAAATTCAAAGAAAAATTGTAAAAGCAGGTTTTTCCACTTACCTGTATTTCTTTTATGTCATAAACAGGTGGTCTAAGATCATGATTTCCATGGGCAAAAGCACAGTGGGGTCCATTTTTCACACAATATCCTCGTGAATCTGTGTCATGGACACACATGCAAGTCTTGTAGTACCTCAAGTGGTAGCGGCGCTCTGTGTCACCAGCAGTACGATGAAGAAATGGGCAACTGCCAACAGAAACATCTCATTAGATCCTAATGCAAAATCTTATGTATTAATTGAAACTCAGGAAGAGATAATTCAAACCTTCAGGGAGAGTAACAAAGCTATATAAGCTCATTTAATAAATTTTAGAATAAATCAATTGATGACACTAAAATGACCATTTAATCACAAAATCTGTATTCATTTCATAAAATGTGAAATTTGTGCAGATTTCAAAAGTTAATTTTTTCACAACATTCATTGAGGTAAAACAAGATTTGTTGATTAACTTTCAGGCTAAGCAATGGGAAAAAGTTTTGCATAGCCCAGTGGTGAGGAACTTTTTTTATTGGAGATCTGTATATTTCATATGACTGCTTACAAGACCTTGGGGCCATACCTAAGTGGCAAACAGCCTACCTTCAAATAGTTCACCACCAACATATTGCACTAAGGAAAATAAATTAACTAAGTAGACATAAATGGAATAATATCTATCTTATAAGAAGTTGAGAGTTAAAGATTAACTGAGAAATGAAATTATTTAAACAAGCAGAGTAGTTTCAGGAAAGGAAGGAGAGACAATGCAACAGGTACCTCAACTACATCTTAACTTTTCTAACACATTGCAAGGGCATCTTCAGGAACAGATTTTCACTGCCTAAAAGTTTAAGAGGCACCTAGAAATCACAGAGAAAGCTCCTTGTTTGTACTTCTTTTAATTGATAAAAAATAAACAAATAAAATAAAAAATAAATAAAATACAAAAACATAAATTACTAATTTCTAAGAAGGTAAAGAATCAAAGTCTAGTATCTCCATTATTTCAAATTATCTATAAACATAAAAAACATATGAAGAGGTAAATACATGAACAAAACAATATGCAAAGACTGACCAAGATGAAGAACTGTAAATTAATACCCTTAACTCTTCTTAAGATGAACATTTTTAAGGTTTCTTTCCATAATGAGTAAACATTTCTCAGTTTCTTCTGTTTAACCTTCTTACTGTCAGCCTACATCAGATTTTATATGCAGAAACTCAGTATTTTATACAGCTGAGAGATACTTTAGAATAACAATTAATGATTCTCAAGTAAAAAACTAAATATATAAGTTGATAATCATTAGATTTCCTTTGGTACATTTTTATTAACTACAGAGATAAGGGATATAAGTTCTGGAAGCCAATTAATTCACAGAGACAGAGGGTCTGAACATTTGGAAAGGGGGCTAATATACAGGCAAATGGCAGTTTTATACATAAACTGTATCGGTCGGGCTGACATATCAGCCATTTGGGAATAAATGGATTAACCTTAAAACTTAATACACAGAACAGATGACTTCCATGTTATTTACTGTAACCAGAGGCAGGTTTTCATAAAACTTGATTTCTTTTTCACCTAAATCTTCCTCTGTATAAGCCATTACAAATAATTAAAGATATAATCCTAAGAAAACCAAGACCAATTGAAATACTAGGTAACATGCTGCTCTTGATGTTAATGGTACATATTCTTTGGTGCATTATTGAGTTAAAATACTCATCCATAGATTTTATGCTTTCTAAAGATAGCAATGATAATTTCAAGCCTAAGGATAGTCTCCTTTTTGTGAAAGAAGGTTTTTATTTTATGAAAAAAGAAAATTATGAGCAAACTAACACCGATCTCAGTAAGAGAGAGCATTGTTTTTGTTATGGTATTTATAATGAGTTGAGAGTTTAAATCTCTGATAGCTGTGCTTGCAGGCCACCACAAACATCCAGCAGTAGCGTTATCCTAGACTGCAACAAGGCACTTGTACCATTGAAACACCTACTTGGTGAGAACAATAGCTGAGAGTTCTTTTCAGCCCCTAAAGAAGGTACTGTACTGGTCAAAACAGCTACAGAGTCTTACAAAGCTGGTTTAATGGGCATTCCATGCACCTAACACCATTCCAAGAAACAGCTGCCATTGCATGTCCATACAGTCTCTACAAGTACATTTTACAGAGCTTTTAAACTTTTTAGCACAGCAGTATTTTCCTTCAATGATCAATGATAAGCTTAGGATTTTTACAGAAAGAGTTACAAATGAAAAAAATTCAGAGCTATCCATTTGAAGTTTAAACATCCCTAAGAAGAACCAAATGATAAAGATTACATTTTGAAGGCAAGGAAATTCTGTCAATGATAGAATGTTCTCCTGGGAAATGTAGCAATTTCATTATGCCTGACAATGCTTCACCAGCAACGCAATTTTTTCACTGCAAAAATCTTCAACCTAAAATAGCATCACAGCTAAAATATAAAATACATTTGACTACCTTTTCAGAAACAAATGAGATTTTTAAAGCAACAATAAATGCCACCAAAAATACTTGAACAGACTTTTGAGGAACAAAAAATCCACATCAGTGAGGATTGCAATCTGCAGGAATATTTTGAGCCAAACAATAGCAACTAGACATCCATCAGTCAACACCTTGAATTCTATCATTTACCAATTATTTCATTTAGGATGCTGGTGTAATCTTATAATTCACTTCCAGAGAAACAAAAATTGTCCCAGATAAAACATTTTCCATTGAAGTTTTTTATTGTACATTGGATAAAGGAGGACAAATTAATAAACTACAGAACTATTATTAGTTTTAAAGCAGTGACTACATTAGAACTTTAATGATCAGAGAAATGGATCAGCTGTAGAAACAATTCCTTCAGAAGTTTCATGTAAAAATTCACTTTGGTGGTAACAACAGCAGTTCATAATCACAACTTCCCAAATTTTATAGCGGAGATCTGGTTAATGTTTGCCAAACAGAAGATATAAATACTTGCAATGAATCTTGTCGATCATTTGCTGTAAACAATGCAGACTAACAAACTGGTAGTAAAACAACATGTAATAGAGCATTGAATTCGTAGAAGCCATTGTGTATTAATGAGATTATTGCATTGTTAAAATGCTTTCAAGGGATTCGCATTTTTACTCACAATCAGCACCATATGATGGATAACAGTTTATGAAATGATCCAGCAGCCATAATAATTTTCTTTAAGGAAAGCAATAGAATAGTTTTACAATAAACCATATAAAAGGATAGAAAAGAAAATGCTATCATTTGATTGCCTTCTTTTTTCTCAGTGAATTTACCCTATTAACTTTAAGTGCCTTTTCTTCAGTAAATGTTTGACAGCAAAAGTGCCCCAGTAGTTTCAAAACTTGTAAACCAAATTTTAAAAAGTTTTTTAAATTAAGTTATAAAATTACTGCAAATATATTGCTTTTTTGAGAAGGAGTCTATTTCCTATTGAAAGAGCACCAAATCAATTAAAACAATGGACGTCTTATGTATGTTTTCAAGTTTTACAGCAAGATGAAATAAGATAGCATCACAAAAATAATAAAAAGGTTACTATGGTCATTTTATTTTATGACAGGTTTCATTTCATGTTTCTATCTTATTTGTGGTAGCCATCAATATTCCTCTAAAGACACAGTATAAACAAACCTGTGGACTTCTTGCCCTCAAATATATAAAGATACAATAAATATAGCATTTGAAATATTCATTATGCTATACTTATGGAAAATAACCGAGTAGAGATAGTTTTAATCAGCAATAACAAAGTGAAAGATAAATTGAGGGGGTCTTTCAAAGAAGTATTTCATAGCTTGAAAATAATGCTACAAAGTCATACTTGTTCCATGCCAACACCGAGTATCAGAAGTTGCAAATAATGCAACAATTATAACTTTTCGAATTTTAGAAAATATCATCACATCTCCAATTTAAGTCTATCAATGGTATAGCTTCGAGAAATGTCTCCCTTAATTCTGTTTGCAATAGCTTCAGTATGAATTAGCTTCCAATGAATTTTAGAAGTATATTAAGTTTCTAAATAGGATTGCAAGCTACCAGTTTATACTTACATACATCTTTCGTTACAATAGAAAGCGTTACAGCCTCGAACGACATGTAGGCTCTGAAATACAGATTGGCAGTTACCTATTACTTACTCGTCACCCTCCGGGCACAACCCAGTAGTCTCATCATACTTGGTACAATAGTTATCTGCGCTATAGTTGAATGTACCATCTCTTTTTCTAACTGGTCTCCTGCGACGTTGATTCATAAAATGCCAATGGAAACAAGTGAACGGCCTATGTTGAGTACATTTGTGCTGAAGAAACAGGGTACATTGCTCCACACGGAATTCCTTCAAATACCTAAAGAGGCGATTGTTATAATCATAAAGATCTTTAGTCTCGAGAGAAGATTTCTCTCTGAGGAACGCACAATTTAATCACTATGAAACTTACGAATAATGGTTTGGTTTTTCAGTTTGCGCTGTCAATAACGCTTTCGTCTCAGACGGCATTTTGAGGCCCAACGCATACACTGCGCAGCTGTCAAGCGCAACTTACTCTCTTAAGGAAATAAGAATTTCAATTGGATGTGGAAGTCACGTGGGTTGTTGAAGAAATTGAATGAATTTCAGTCCGACGGAAATCAAGAAGTACAATTAATTTCTATTGAAATTCTTATAAATGAAGGATCATTTCTGTGAAGAAATTGCTGATTAAGAAGTCTTAACTTATGAGATGATGCTGCTCATGATAAATATGCGAAAAAATATTTTTGTCAATGTTTCGGTTGTGAGGATAACGTAATTCGTAAGAAATTTATCAAATGTCATATTTACTCCGGTTTAAGAAACCTTTTTATGCGTATTTAATGTAAGCCATCTTTTGTGACGAAGAAATGAGATACTTGGATATCTAATTACTAATCGAGGAAATCTGGGGATGAAAGTACCCGAGCTGTATAACTAGGAATTGCTCAAGATTAAGCTTTGGGGAGCTAGGAATTACCTTCTGGAATCTCAGTATAGTACTGCAATCGTAACAGTATGGAAAACTTATAGGCACAGCCGAATGAGACTAAAGAAATGGCATTGGTGTACGAGGAGAATTACTGTTACTACGGGACATCGCTTCATGGGGAGGAAGAGGATAATTCCACCGCCGATACGGAAAGGGACTGACTTTTTTGTCAATGTCAGGTCAACGTTTTTGTGGACTTAAGAAAATTTATTTTCGGGCTCCCTACATATGATTTTTTGAATAATAAGAAATTTCCAGATACCAAATTTCTTCAAACTGTTCATACATATTTTAGAACGTAACCTGACAAAATCCATTTCAAAGTTAATGAAAAAATTAACTCGTCCAAATATACTTAATATGATAGTGAACACAAGTAGCGTACAATGTTATGGTAAATTATTGAGTAACATGAAGGAGATACAAGCTCAGAGTGGAATCGTTCACAGATTTGAGGAAAAGATTCTGATACTTGTACAACAGTTGAATTACAAATGTCAGAAAGGTAATTTATGACATTTTTGGTAAGATAGATCCGCCTTCAAGAGCTTTAAGGCCCTCAAGTGCTGGGAGAATGAGTGATAAAATCTTCACAAAATAGTCAAACTTTATTCATGATAGCTGTCCTCACTTTACCTTTCTTATTACTGGGCCATTATTTTATTTAAGTAAAGAGAACTCGATCTAAAATTTCTGAATTCCTCAAGAAAAGAAAATCGTTACAAACAGAATTAAAATTCTTCTTATCCAAAAATAACCGTCAATGGGTTAGTGTTCTCTCAAAAGATTGCTTTGCGTAAATGGTGTCTAAACAGCAATAAACTCTATTTCATAGAACTTAATATTTTCAAAGTATTTGTAGGATCATAGAATGAAGCAGTAGCAGACGGCAGTTTATATATAATGCATAAAATGACAATGATGTGGTTCTCCCAATCTGAAATCAGCATCAAAAATGTAAATTTTACTCATGTGATCTATCATATTACCACTCATTTCCTAATCACATCTACAAAAGAACACAAAATTATTCTTTAGCTTAAATCAAGTCTAACATGTTACTATTATTAACAGAAGATTATTTTGCAGAATTCTATGCAGTCAGATATCATATATCTACATGTCTATTTGAACCAGCCAATCAACTACTTGAGTTTTTCTGATAGGCCTTTTTCCAAAGATAATTGTTGCCTCAAAATAGCACATTAATCAACACTAAAATATTTTTACTCAAAGATGAGCATATTCTCTCCATGAAGGGAGCCCAGCAACTAAGTTTGTCCTTATGAGCAAGTCAGAGACATTGCTTTTAATGGAAAACATTTCTCATATCAGTTATGCCACAAAATTTCTTTGTTATGAATAAAATTGTGAAATAATTTCTCTCTGGAGTTACGTTACATGGCTGTGCCTTGTGCACCATGTGGTTATGATTGACAAAAACAATTTTTTTACTATGTCACCCTGTTTTTGTTTTAAGGTCTTCTGAATAATGGGTAAATGGATTAATGTTCCCACTCTAGACTATGCTGCATCATAGATAACTCCAATAAACTTTCCATTTGTTAACGGGTAAATATTTATTTTCAGATATTAATATTATAACAAAATATCAAAATATATCCTTGTTACACCAGGTATTTTAGTAAAGTATATTTCTGAAAATAATTTCTCTAGTTGCCAGTGAAGTTGGGGGGGCGTTTCTCAGCAAAGGCACCCATTCCTTCTTTCTGGTCTGCCTGCAAAATACATTAATAACCAAATCAGATGTAAATGTATTTCAGAGGCACACAATAACATATTGTATAAAATAACATTTAACGTTAATGTTAACTAACTACAGTAAACTCTAGCCCAATTTACTTAAATGCATATGATAATCCAAAAAAAAACACAAGGTAAAACAAAAGATTTTCAGGAACACTGAATTAAATCTTTAGTGACCTGCCTCTTGCTATATACAACACAATAGCTAGAGCCTAGAGCTCTCTATTGCTATATTGAAGGTATTTTTATAAAACAGTATACACTTCCAAGCTTCTAGGTAAATTCCATATTTTAGAACTGATAGTGTTTCAGAGAGTAGCTCTATTAGTTCCTATCCTACCAATAGCATAACTTTTTTCTTTACAGGAAAATGAATAATTCAAGAAAATAAAAAATCAATTGAACATATATAATAACAGTTCAATTGGTTCATTAATTTATTCAAAGCTCCTTTCCCTCTATCCACCTTTCATTCAATTTTGAGAGCTCATATTCGGTGGTTATCTTTTACAAGGTTCTTGTCCTTTCCTAACATCTAAGCCTCAAACATAACTCCACTGCAGTTTGCAGCCTCAAAGAAAAGATCAGATTAAGTATCATACCTCCAAAACCCTGATTTTCCTGCGAGTACACAAGGAAATGGGTAACGGTAACTTTGCACGTGAAGGTGAGCACCTCATGTCTATTCTTCCTTGGGATAAGGATGAAAAAGGTCTGACAGGACCAGGACTGGTGGAGATCTATTCTGGCTTGATAGCTTAATTGGTTCAAGTATCTGCCTGGAAAGCAGAAGACTCCAGGTTCATGTACTGGTCCTGTCAGACTTTTTCATGTTTGTTTTTCCTTTGGATTTCTCTCAATACTTCCACATAAAACATTTTGATTTCGTTAAAGAATCCAAAATCTTTGGACAATTAATCACCATGGGAATGAATTTTTAGACCTTAACAGCTGTATATTCCTTTCCTTGAAGGCTTGCAAAAATCTTCCTTTCTCCAATCTTACAACCAAAATGTTTGACATGGCAATAAAACGGTATTTTAACAACCCCAGATTTTGATCAGCTTAATAATTTGTTTATGTATGCATTTAATTCACAGAATCACAATTCTTATGCTGTCTCACACTTAATTCTCATGCTGTCAGTGCCCTCCTAAATATTATACAAATATTTTAGTGGAAAGTGAATTAAACTTTCTTTAAATACTATTTCAATACATCAATACTCTTTCACATAACAGTATATCAAATACATCGAGTAAGAAATATTTTAAAGTGAGCAAAACAAACTAATAATCAATGTAATATAATATTCCATTAGAATATGCATATTTAACTTTTCTTCATGAAGGAGTCAAGGCTTACTTATGTAGTAAAATACCTAATGGACTAAAAAAATTAATTAGTGCTTCATAGTTAAATGTTAAAAGTACTAAATATTTTGTGAGCATTCTATTACTTTGAAATGAGGTCAATCAGTGAAAGCTGTTTGTTCTTAGTGCACAAATTTCAACTCCTCCAATGCAATTTTGAACACCAGGGAAAAACTTCTCCATCAACTTTAATAACTATCAGAACCAAAATATGCTGATGAGCAAATAGCATGTCAGCTGTAGATATGAGCTGTAGAGAGTAGATCAAGTACAGTTATAGTTTTATCTAGGCTTTTATGGGATGACAGCAGAGCATAAACATGCTTTTACTTAGCCCAGCATGGAAACAAACATAGCATCTAAAAGCCTATGCCATCACCTGTAAATCAGAATATAAAAAGTAGTTGATGTGAAGTATCTTACTTCATGTTCTCTGAGGTGCAATGTACTATAGAAGACAAAATAAATTATGTTGTCTCAAAGGTTAAATTGAAAATAAAGGATACCTATTTGTAGAAAGTAATTGTGAAATTATACTGTTGGAAAGATAAATAAAGGAAAAGAAAACGGCTTTTTTTCAATATTAAATTTGCCCTGCGAGGTTTAAATCTACACATTGGCTATCTTCAAAGTGATCAATATCATTGTCTTCCTTTATTAAAATTTTTTTTAACGAGCTGCTGAATATGAGAATAACACTTAACCAGTTAACAAATATAAAGCAGAAAGAAAGCATCATTTCTTCTTACTTGACACTTCACACTATTGCTCAGAGCTTTCTATCAGAGCAAATCTTCAACTGAACTGTTAATGATATTAAGTAACCAGCATTAATTTTCACATGTTGATGATATGTTCAGATTGTTTGCATAGATAAACCTATTTTGTAAAATTAATTTTGGACCTAATGTAAAAATATTCAGCTTGTTTAGTTAATAATTTCATTGCAGCCAACACATATATAATTAGTCACTAAGTCTACTTTTCTGAATAATCAGATAAATAATAGAAAATTGGATGAGTCAGAGTTCGAGTCAACTATTGGAAGACAGAGGTACTGGAGCCTAGGTGACTCTACAGCATTGCTTCTGTCATATCCTCAATACTTTATTCCACAGCCAGATTTATCATAAACCTCTTTTACCTATCTTAGCTCGGCAAGCTTAAATAAGTAAGTATATTTTCACAAATCAATATGTCTTTTAAGTCAATATATGATTTTATATTTCCCTACTTCTATAAAACACAAATTACTCGAATAGCATATAGTGAACAGCTAGACAGAAATTAGATTTAAAATTTAGAGTAAGATATATCAATAATGGTTGCCAATATCTTGGGATAATTTTAATTTTCTTGCAATAATTAACCAAACAGAAAAAAGTAATAGTAATGGTAAATGATGATAATAATTACCGTTGCAAAAGTTCCATGGAACATTCTCTTCTCAAATAAAAGCCCTTGCGCTAGGGTCGTTTCATAAGCTGCAGAGAAAATTGCAAAAATTAATTCCATTGCAATCTAGAGCAATAAAAGTTTATTACAAATATTCCACGCATACCAGCATTTACTGCTTCTTTGCACATTAGTGTGGTCAGCCTTGAGTGAGATGATATTTTTTCTGCTAGTTTCACAGCTTCACTTAAGAGTTGATCAGAAGGGACTACTTTACTAACAAGACCTAAAAGAAAACAGAAACATATAAGCTGATACCCAATGAATTTTTTCATAATTAGTAAATTCAATTAGGTACATACCAAGCTTTTCCGCTTCTTGCGCAGAGATAGGCGACCCAGTTAAACACATTTCCATTGCTTTTGACTTGCCCACGACGCGAGTCAATCTCTGAGTGCCTCCTGCACCAGGGATAGTCCCTATTGTGATTTCTGGCTGGCCAAACTTGGCTTTATCTCCGGCATATATAATGTCACACATCATCGCTAACTCGCAGCCTCCACCCAGCTAAAATTTTGATCACCAATATTATAAGTTTTTATCATCCGAACATATTAACGCAAGTTAATTTTAGGAGATAATTAAAACCTATTACTAATGAACAACTAACTCACCGCATAACCATTCACAGCAGCAATGACGGGTTTCCTGCACTGACTAACCTGAGACCAGTGAACAAGAAAATTATTTTTGATAGTATGAGAAAATCCATGATCTTTCATTTCCTTGATATCGGCACCTTGATTTAAGAAAGCATAGTCATCAGCATCGCTCTTCGTTAACCATTTAATAACAGACTCTCGTTTTAAAATTACCTGCTGCAAAGGCTTTCTCACTGCCCGTGATGATAACAGCTCCCACCGAGTTATCAGATTCGTAATGAGTCAGGGCATCATTTACTTCTCTCATTAAAGCATCACAGAGAGCATTGAGAGCTTTAGGCCTGTTTAACGTTATCATACCCACATTCTGTTTTTCTCCCTTTTTTTCGGTGATTATGTACTCGTACGATTTACCTGAAATTGCCGGGAACAAGTGAGCCGATAAGCTGTTTTTCATTAAAAGAAAGATTACATTAAACTCTTACTAACCAGAAGCATATCTGTAGCCAATGTAATTGACTTGAGTGTTTCCAAGAAGCCGTGTCAATCGCTTTGTAGCTTGAAAAGCGATGGACATTTTAAATGCTGAGATTCAAAGATTGTAAAGGAGAAGAGTGCGTCTCGACTGTTGGCACTACTAACGCGGTTGCCGTCCTTGATCTATCGAAGCTGTATCAAGGATATCAAGCGCTACTACCGCTACTACACAGCTTCGATAGCTTTAATATCCGCTTACGATAATTAGTTTACTGCGCTAACGCCGACCGTACTTTAAGGAATGAAACTATCTCGTTAAGAATAATAGCGAGAGAAAGCTAATTATTTAAAAGAAAAAATGTAATCCTTCTTTTTAATATAAGAGTGACACCACGACAAGTATTAATAGATGTCAGATTACTGTTTGCACTGTTTGCTTCTGAAGACAGTTGACTTGCGGCACTTGCGGAAAATAATTCGGGAACTTCATGGTGCTTGATGGCCGGATGGGGTTGGTGACTGGATACCGAAATTAGGAAACGTAGGAAATGACAGTTAGATTATTTGGGTAGCATACTCAAGTACATAAGTCTTCGAAGACAATGGCTTCAACGGGCTTGTTTGTTGTTACTCAACCTAAACAAATTGCCGCAACGTTATTGAACATGATTAATCAGAATGTCAGAAAGACTCTGTACGTACATCTTTTTCCTAACAAATTTTACAACCCCCAAAATGTAACGCTCGCAGATTGGAAAGAAAAGCTTATCCCCCAGCTACCAAGTCTTTGTCGAGCCGTTAAAAATCTTTATTCTAACTTCTCAGTTACTTGCCCTGAGCTTGAGACCTGTGTACTGCTAGCACCTCTTAAAAATTTAGACAGTAAACAAGTTCAGACGAAGAAAACGGTTGACGTTATTATATTTGATTCTGGATTTAAGAATGAAGATGTCGATTCCTATTTAAAGTTTTACACAACGAATACATCAACAAAATGTAAAGTAATAACAACTCCTAATGCTTCTGATGGATCGGATGCTAGTGAAGACTTAGTTACGGATAGTCATGTTGACCACGAAGAATCCAGAAGTGTTAATAAGATTTTCGACCATGTTGTTCTTGGTGGAACTTTTGATAGGTTGCACAACGGACATAAAATATTACTTACAGAAGCATCTCTTCGCTGCAGCAAAAAGTTAACAATCGGAGTTACCGATGAAAGCATGGTGAAATGTATATAGTTTTACGTTTCTATTCGCTTAACACATCGAGGATAATTATGTAATTTTTGAATTATCATTTCACAATTTGTTTCATCGTACATTGCAGCTAAAACTCTTTGCGAGTTAATCGAACCTTGCTCCGAACGTATTCTGTCATTGAAAAATTTTGTTGAAGATATGGACCCAACGTTAGAGTATGATATCGTTTCCATAGCCGATCCTTTTGGACCTACTAAGTATGATGAAGAGTTGCGGGTAAACAAATGTGATATTATTGTATCCTTGCTTTCTATTGTTTGAAATCATCCTGTAACCGAAACACTTCTTCTATCCTTAGTGTAAACAGTGGGTCTAAGGAACCGCATTGTATACTTGTTTTACAGCTTATTGTTGTCAGCGCGGAGACCTATAGGGGTGGAGTGAAAGTCAATGAATTGAGGAAGTCAAAGGGGCTGTCGACTCTGGAAATACACGAGATTTCACTTTTACAAAACGTAAACAAAAGTAGTGATGAAGAAGAGGATAAAATGAGCTCAAGTGCTATGCGAATGCGCCTCCTTGGTAAATTGATTAAAAGTCCAAAGGTGAATGGATTATAATTACAAATTAGTCCAAATACATTAGTATAAATAGTACCTGCGTATTACTCATTTCAAATACTATCTTCGCACTTAATTTTTAAGAGATTTATTTGATTCTGTATTACTTATAGTTTAACGTTGCTATAATCTTCAAGTCTCCATTTATGTTGATACCATAGGCAAATTTCTCAATTTGTTGAACTAATGCTAAAAAGTCATAGCTCCACTAAATGTTGCATATCCTTTTATCAAGCCATCCAAATATTCACTTAATTAACCTACTTTCCAAGATATGTCTCAACACTTCGTAGTTACTTCATATTTTTTGTTGATACATTTCACTAATATGGATAGCCAAATCTATCAGTTACAAATTGATTGCCAATGTTCCATTTATTAGCCATTTTAGTATGTAGCCATAATTAATCTATCATTTCACATAGTTACTGATATGAATTGGTGGTAATAACCTTATAGTTTTTTATTTATATAAAATTAATATCTTTCAAATTTTGTTTCTGCCTTTTACAAGCTGTATTTTTATTGTTTTCTGTTTTGTTTCGTTGCCAATTTTTATAGTGCTGGTAAATGATTGATTCTGCAAATATAAAGCCATGATTAGATTAATCAGCTGTTTTCTTTGTTGAAAATGTCAGTGAAATCATTTCCTCTAATGAATGAACGACAGCCATGCATGAATCATGATTGGGTGGAAGCCCAAACTTAAAAGTTTATTCTACCAAGATTCCATCTATTTCATTACCCATACTATTTTTATAATTTTATTGAAATCAAGCATTCAAATTTTCAAAATGTGAGGTAATATTTAAGGCAATAGAAAAGATAATTAATTCCTATTATATTTTCAGGGTCAGCCTCTATCTAAATTGTTACCTGCTGCTGAAAAGATGCCATATATAATTGGACTGACTGGTGGAATTGCTTGTGGTAAATCATCTGTTGCTAGCCGTTTAGAAAAACTAGGGGCAAGCATTGTAAACTGCGATCTTCTTGGTCACCAGGTGTACTTACCTGGACAAGAATGTTATGATGAACTCTTGAAGTCCTTTGGCCCAGAAATTGTTTGTAATGATGGCCAAATCAATCGAACAGCTTTGGGGAAAATTGTTTTTAATGATAAGGTATGCATAGTTTGCCAAGCTGTATCTTTTACCTTTTATAATCGTTTATACAACCCTTAAACTATACAATAAAACAAAATAAATAATGAACCTAACCTTATACTTTAGACCAGGTTTTTCACATTGCATCAATTGATTTGCATAAATACATCATTTTGAGGATAAAACATTTGCTTTGCTTTAACCATTATAATTTGATTGGTGCATCAATTGGTGGATTTATCTTCAGAAGTGGAGAGTGATGTAAACAATTTAGCAAAATACTGCTTTAGGCAGCGTTAAAAAATAAATAGTTCTAAACCTGTATTATGTTCTTAGCATAATTTGAGTACACTTATGGTAATTAATATTTGAGTCCTCATGGGAACTTCCTTAGTTTCCCCCCAATTCTTCCCAAATAACAGTGCATCTTTTAAAACTTATCTAATTCAAGAAATCTGATTTTTAAGCTGTATTATTCAATTTCTCCACTTTTGATACTAGTCTCAATTTTGGGAGAATATTATTTGTAATTTCTCAAAAGAAATTGTGGCTTCCCATCCAAATGAGCTTTACATACATTTCTTATAGTAGGGATTTGATTCACCTGGAGTCTAACCAAGGTTATTTTGCCAAAAACTACGTTGTTTGAAAGTCCATTGGCTCTTGAATCCCTATGATTCATGTTTATATCTAATTGGGAAGTGCATGAAATTTAGTTTCAATAATTAATTCAATGCTTTTCTTATGTAGATTAATTGACATTAATAAATAAATAAAGAAAAAATTTATTCACATGCCAGTGATTATTATGTACAATTTCTTCTGGATATGTCTTTAACCCGTTCATGGATAGAGGCACATTTAATGAGTTGTCACATGACATTTCTTTCCCTTCTGGGACACCAAGCCACACACTAACATACTTACTTACCTGCTACTCCATGATTGCAGCCGTCATGCCTATTATAAACACTTCAAAATGGATGGCTGGGACCGTTTTGCTGATAGTAGTAAAATCTGAGAGGATGGCAAAAGCTGTCTTGTCCGTGAACGGGTCAGATAACTGTATCTAAGTATAGTACTATTAAAATTTCCAGGTTCTCACTGTGATACTGACATTTGTGTTGTCAGTTTTTCTTGGATTCCACCAGGTGGGATGAAGTAGAATCTATTGTTAATCCAAATTTTGCATGGCCATGAGAACCTGAAGATCCCAATGAAACCACATTGCAAACAATGCCACAGAAATCTTAAATCTAACAATTGTATTTTAGATTATAAACAGTATACTTTCAAATTTGTTGATCCTATTTTTAGAGTAAATTGGAACTGCTGAACTCTCTTGTTTGGCCACACATAATAAAGCGAGTGAAGGATTGTGTGGGTACTTTTGCCAAAGAAGGAAAAAGTGTTGTCATTGTTGAGGCTGCTGTGCTCCTTCAAGCAAAGTGGGACACTTTCTGCAATGAGGTGTGGGCATGCATTATCCCGAAGGAGGAGGTAAATTACTTATTTTTAATTTGTTTTCTGGTTTAAGGGGCACTCATGCATCTGATTGTTTATCCCATGGTAGTTAAAGGTGAAGCCAATACATATGTGGGTATGTAAGCTTTTTCTAATATGCATGAAAAAATGCAATGAGGTGATTGTTTGAAAACACAAAACATTGAAAGTAAATGCAAATTGCAATAAGAGAGAAATTTAAATTAAAGGGTAAAGCCATGGACCATGTTGGAATATGCCAATATACTATAGTCAGTTTCAAAATTAGTTTAATACAAGCAGGTATTTTATCTCTTTTATCTAATGGATTTTGTAAAATACATAAGTGTGTGATAGTGTGCATAATGGAAGAGAGGTTAAAGTAAATTTTGCTGCAGAATAATGTTGTTGAGTATATTTTTTATCTAATGAAACAACTAAGAATGGTATGCTTTGCAGATGTTGAGGAGGTTGAAGGAACGAACTGGACTTGAAGACTCTGAATGTGAGAAGAGAGTGAACTCTCAGCCTCCCAATTCTCAAGTGGTTGCTTCTGCAAATGTTGTTTTGTCTACTCAGTGGTCTGGAGACTTTACGCAAAAGCAAGTGGAGAGAGCTTGGAGTGAACTAGAGAGCCGAGTTGAGCAGTGGATAGCTTCTCAATCCAGTTGAGAGGAGATATTATGCTACAAATATTACTAATGGCTGTGATAAAGTAACAGTAATTATGGTTGGAAAGGTTTTATAGTCTATGATTAAATGATACAGGTGTAAATAAAAATTTGGATGAATTAAATATATCATTTTATGTTTGTAATCCTGATAATTTCATATGAAGCCTATCTCCTTCATCTGTTATGTTTTACATGATTAAATATACTATTGGCATCCCTTTCATTCGTTTATCTACAAGCAAAATTAATATCATTAGGTAACTTAATCTCCTTTTAAGGATTATGCCCATTTTGTTGTTGCTGGCATTGTGTACAATGTCCTTATTGTTTGATCTTACTGTGATTTGAAGTTATTCACAAAAGAATGGAAAACCTTAGAAATTAATCAAAACCTTTGTCACTTACTTTAATATTTAAAGACTAATGAGAATTAAACAATTGCAATATTTTCGAGGAATCCTAGAAAAACCTTGGTTTATTGAAATTATTAGCGGATCATTAAATATCAAATGCACTTTCTTCAAGTTAAACTTTGCTACTTACTCAACTTTAACACTTTGACTGTGGCCACTGTGAAATTTATACGAGGGCTGTATGATAAGTACATGTGTTAGGCAAGAAAAAGCATTTTTTTAACTTCGTTTAAATTTATTCCTCAATATAGTCTCCTTTCAACTCAATACATTTAGTCCAGCGATATTCTAACTGTTTCAAGCCATCCAGAAAATACATTTTGTCAATATCTGCAAAATAGGCCTCTGTTGTGGCAATGACTTCCTTGTTTGACGTGAATCACTTTCTCCCAAGCCATTTTTACATGTTTGCAAACAAAATGAAATCGCATGGGGGCAAATCTGGAGAATAGGGTGGATGAGGTAGCAGTTCGTACCATAATTTGACCAGTTTTGCTGTGGTGATTGCAGATGAGTGAGCTGGTGCGTTGTCATGATGGAAGAGCACTTTTTTCTTTGCCAAATGGGGCCTTTTTTTCCTCAATTCAGCATTGGATCGGTCCCATAAATCAGCATAGTACTGCCCCATGATTGTCCTTCTCTTCTCCAAATAGTTGGTGAAGATGTTGCCTCGCAAATTCAAAAAAACGGTGGCCATGACTATTCCGGCAGATGGAACTGTTTTCACATTCTTTGGAGCAGGTTTGCTGGGTGAAATCCTTTGTTGTGACTGTTCTTTCATTTCTGGCATGTAATAATGGATCCATGTTTCGTCAACAGTGTCACAAAATGCCGTAGTAACTCTTTCGGATTGCACTTATACATGTTTAAACAGTGCTTCAAAGATGTCATGGGATTCTATTTTTGCTCCATTGTGAGAAAAACGTGGCACCCATCTTGCCGATAGCTTTCTCATGCCTAATTTTTCATGTAGGATACTTTGTATGTGTTCAAATGAGATGTTTACAATGTCAGCAATCTCTCTGATCTTCACACGGCAATCTGCTAGCACAATATCATGGACTTTGTTAACCATATCCTCTGTAGTCGGACTGCCTGGGCTCTCTTCATCAAAAACGGATGGTCGGCCACGCTTGAATTCATTAAACCAATATCTGACGTAGTCATCGAAGGTGCATTGTCCTTATAAACAGCATGCAACTTCACCTTGATTTCCTCACACGTCTTCCCATCCAAAAAAGAAATCGAATCACTGATCGATATTGCTCTTTCTCCATGGTGGCAAGTAAACACGAACTTGACTACTTTCAACAGCTATCAAAACAAAACTACTCGATTAATCTGTCTGAAATTTCGACAGTCATATATCTAAAGATGGTGTTAAATGATGGCATACACATTTTGTGTCAGTGGTGCCATCAGTCGCTAAACACGGGTACTTATCATACAGCCCTCGTAGATGAATAAATGAAGCCGAAACCTCTTTCTCTTAAAATGAAAGGAAGGATACACGTCCAGTTAACTGGACATCAGCAGACAACTTGTTAAGTTAAACTAAAAGTTACAGTTAAATTTTCTGTTTAATAAATATTCTCTGTATAAGTTATTGCTAGGTTTCCCATGATTGTGAAATAACACAAATAAGGATATTACAGCAAATGAACATTGATTTTGTGTTATTACAAAAAACTTTTGAAGAGAATGAACAATAATAATTATATATTACAAACTCTTCCAGGATCTTTTTAATTCAATCAAAAAGAAGCAGCAATATTGTCAAAAGTGCTTTGACAACTGAAGTAATTTTGCACATAGGGGCCTACATTGGGTATAGAAACCAGAACACTTTCAACAATTGTGAACCCACCTGGCTACCTGGGAGCCCTCAATCTTACAAATCAACTCTTGTGAAATGCAGAAGTAATTGATGAACTACATTAAATGAAAGCACCGTTAACAGAGCCATCCATATCTTGAGAGTCTACTTTGCTTAGGCCAAAGAAATTACATAGCAAATTTAAAAAAAATGAAGACAAAAGTAAAAAAATTACTATTTAAATACATAATAATTGTACAATGGAAACACAGAAATAAATTAAATAAGTTTAATTTCACTAAAAATAAAAGAAATTTAATTACATTATAATGCATAACATATATAATAAATGCAAATGAAGTTCTTAAATATTTTTATGATAAAGGAGTTGCTGCTCCAAAGATAGAGAAATTTTCAAATTAGGTCTTTCACATGAGCACAAAGTACATATTCACACTTGGCTTTGAATATTTTCCTATAACATATAGCTGAAACTAACATACGGCTGAATATCTGGTTGGGTAAAGCATATGAGTTAGGTGAGAAGAGTCCCGCATTTGATTTGCAGTAGAACCATGGTTGTCTGCCATAATAAATTAACCACAGAACTACCTTGATTGATATGTGGTGGACCTCTGCATGGTCTGGAAAGATCTACCCATTTAGCAATCATTAACTTGTGTACATGCCAACAGATCTTGGTTCCAAATGGACTGTTCTGCTCATACAAATTTCATTAGTTAAATCTATTTATTATTTAATGAAAGAAAAATTTGAGTGATATTTATCCTTGAAATAAAACATGTACTAAAGGTTTAAATAGTAGAAAAACTGCACATAAATGATTATGACCCAACCAAATAGTATTTAAAGGTTATCTGCACATTTACTCCACATGCCAATTTGGTGGATTATAAGATACCCTTGTTCCATGCACATCGAATAACTCTCCAATATCAGCCTGATGCTAGGTTATCAATGAGCTAAGAATCATGACTTAATTCTTTTAAGGAAAATGTATTATTCACTTTCCTACCCAGAGGGCTCACTAAATATTCATACCATTTAATCATAAACTCACCATTCAAACCATCACATAAATAATAAATTCTGAAATAACAACATTCACTCTACAATGGTCAATTACTCCTAAGCAGTCAATGATTTGCTTTTGATTCTTGAGGAATGAACAATTTATTGTGTCATTCTGGAGACTAAAACCCGAAGAAGGTCCTTCTGTTCTGGCCACTGCATGTGTGGCCAGAGGTCTGCCTCAAGCGTTGACAAGGAATCCACATCATGTGCCTGGCACGCCATCACCAGTGACTGAAGTAGCAGGAACAAATCCTGGCTTAGGAAATCAACTGCAGACAAAGATGAGACACCATCAGCAGAAACTCAATGAAATTGTACTAAAGGCTAAGGATATCATGTATTTAAAAAGTTATTTCAGGTTAAAAAAGGCACAAAAGAATGACTTTCAAAGCAAACCAATTAAGAATATCACAAAGTACAAGGAGTTTCAACAAGATTATTTATCAAGAACTGCAGAAGTTATCTTTATTTATTTTAAGTTGGAAACCTAAGACTGTCTGTAAAATATTCAGCTCTAGGGACAGTTTGAACCTCAACCACTAGCAACCAAAAACCCTGTGGAGGTCATGAAGCTTACTAGGCTAGATGAAGTAGATGTACTTACTTTCCCTATTCAGAAAGTGAAAAACTTCTATGTAAACACAACACAGTGACCAAAATGAATGCCACTATTCAGCATTATTCATACTTCAGAATCCTTCACAATATCATGGAAAGGTACAAGACTAAGAAAAAGTGAAAGATACATTTTCCACTATTTTCTGACAAAAGATAAATGAAAAATACAGCATTCATTAAGGTATAGTAGATGCAGCGATTCTAATGCAAAGATTCTCAAATTAATTTACTATCATCATTTCTTAAGAATAATAAACAAATGTACAGAGATAGCAGAAAGATACAGAGGTGGAGAAGGCTATTTGTTACCTTCCACAAAGAAATCCCTTTCTCTTGAATTACCCAACGAGAGTGTCTTTGATACATAAAACACACTCAGTAAAGCCTGTAAGACCTTCACAAAATGGAGCCATTATGCATGAAAACACTTTACACTGACAAGCAATGGTAATTTCTTATAAAAGTAAAGAGAAAATTCCTATGCCTCAAATGCAAACTGATGAATGGACATACTTGGGAAGCAGATACATGGTAGAATAAGTGGCAACAGTTGGATTCCAGATAGGGGTGTTTTACTATCTGCACAGTGAAAAGCACAGCATTCACATTATTAACTATTTTTTGATCTTCTGTTGCCTTAGAAAAGTTGATGGCTCATAGTTAACTAATGTAATTATGGATCTTAGATTATGCCCATTTTCAGTACTTGGCTCAAGAGGTTTCTTTTAGAGTGTCTAATGGTCCTCTTATTCTAATCAGTTCACTGAGAGTCCCTTAAAACTATCTTCATCATTCTTTACTATTCACCAAATGAAAGCCCTTT
Source organism: Ladona fulva (assembly GCA_000376725.2). Classification (NCBI taxonomy): domain Eukaryota; kingdom Metazoa; phylum Arthropoda; class Insecta; order Odonata; family Libellulidae; genus Ladona; species Ladona fulva. The sequence continues at coordinate 213,570 of KZ308920.1, read as the reverse complement.
CATTTATCCTAGCCATAGAACATAATTTGCTTCATTCGGCTGCCATTGAACACAACAAAAATAGATAGAGAGAAAACTGGTAAAAGCTTATGAAAGAAGAGATGCAAGAATCTCTCAGAGGCACACACACAGAGATTTAAAGTGAATGGTCTTTCCAAACTAGCTAAATTTCAGTACAAGAAGATTAGAAGATATAATCTTCATAATAAGGAAATTGGCCAATTTCTATGTAAGACCATGAGAGTCCAAGTAAGGAGAATAGAAAAAGCACCCCGAAATCTGAGACGGATAAAAACACAATCATTCATACAACTTCGTAAAAGGGAAGAGAGTGCTCGCCTGTCTGGTTGTTTCCAGAATCATCCCCTTCTTCTCCAGTCCATGCATACTTCTCAAGCACCTGTGCAAGGTTAGGAGAGAGCCTTAGGGGTGTTGGCTGTAAAACAAGAAGCAGCAGAACCCTTGTCACCTCACAGTGCCGTTGCATGTCCCTATATGCACCACAACTTCCACCACCATGCTGGCTGATTAGGGATGCCATCTCATTAAAAACTCCCAAAGCTCCATCATAATCCCCTACATGAAACATAATATATTGTTGTAGGCATATTATGTACAATTTATACAATAATATTGGATAAATGTCTGACAAATGACTAACATAGGAAATACTAGTAATAAGAAGGCAACCTACAACTACTTAAGGACTACTTAATTAAATTAAGACCAAAATCACTTTTAAAAAGTAATGTATAACTTCTACAAATATTGCACAATTTTCCTTGAGACTTGTGCAATAAATATAAGTACCTGAAAATATTGAGCTTGATATATGTAATAAAAGGGGGCAGGTATAAAACAATGAATTTAGGTTAAATACAAGACATGGTGTAAAATATATAATTTAAGCAAATTTTGAAATCTTAAGCATGAAATCCAAACAATCAACATCCATGTATAGTATAACTAGCCTAAGATGCTTTTTAAGTAATGACTGATAACTGTTATAAGTAGGATAGTGTTTAAATTGGGATATGACAAAACTTCATTTCTTGAACATTGGAAAACCACATAGATTTGTTTATTGACTCTTGAGGGTTTGCAACAAAAGATAGCAACACCTTGCGACTCTTTTACCTAATATTGTGCTCTTACATGAGACCTCTATAAATGTCAGAACGGGAATCAGCTGCTACAGATGGATGGAGAATGTACTACTTTGCAGTATGTTCATTTTCTTTTCAAAGGGACTGAGAAATAAGCACGTATTAGATAACATCTTAAGCGGGAGTGTTTTAAGAGGCAATTCTGGATTAGAATAATTCTTGAAAGGCGAGGAAAAAATTTTGAAGTGATTAAGAAAGAGAATGGAATTGGAAGGAATCAGTGAATAGTTGCTGATGGCTAAAGAGTTCAATTTGGAGGTAAAGAGGATACAGTCCAACTAATTCCAAGTAACTGAAAGAACCCACAAAATGAACTTTTTCTAATTAGAAGCTGCAAGAACATAAGAGGAAGAAAAACTTAAAAAAGGGGAAATACAGTAACACAAAATCTTTTCTATTAAAACTTCGACTGTAGTTTTTTCCAAATCAAACAATGGAAAGTAGAATGTTGATGCTAAAGGTGAAAAAACAATGTATCATAAGAATGGAAAGGAGGATGTTCTCAAATTTAATGAAGTTTAAGTATTTTTCAAGGTACAAAAAGGCTTTGTAAAAATAAGACACTGTAATTCAACACTTTTAAAAGAGCAACTAAATTTTCAAACTTTTTCTGTAGTTTTAATGCAGCCCAAATCAAAAATTTCAACCAGGAAATCAATGGGAATTTTATGATGTATTGTGGGTGATGCTCTTCTCCTTTTTCCCTCCAATTTATCAGGTGATTAAAGGGAATTAAAGGTTAATCTTCTGTAGAGAAATCAGGCAGAGGTCCTTCATCAAGATTTAATAATGAAATTCTTAATTTATACTTTTTTCACAATTTATTATTAAACACTTATGACCAGGTTTTAGAACCATCACCAGGACTGATACCTAGGTTATACAAAGACACAACTGGTTTTATGTAAATTATTTTATTATAACCAGATTAAGACTACAAGTTCATCATCAGATAAGGTAACCACAAATGCCAGGTTTATTTGCAGTCAACTATTAAGCAAATAACAACCCATTCACATTCAATTACATGCTTTTCAATAAAAAATACTTTGATAAATTTAATGACTGATGGCTTAATGATGAAGAGAGAAGAGTTTCAGATAATCTTATGGCAATGAAAATAGGTAAGATTAGCTTGTATGATATTGGCATGACTATATGAAATCTAATTCAAATTCACAGACATTAAGTGATAGACTGGAACATTTCTCTAAATCAGGATAGTTGAACATTATTATGCTACAATCCACCTTAGAAGTTTGATTAACCATATAAGACTACAAGAACCACATTAATTGGAGGCCCCATCTTGTATATAAGTAATCTTAGAAACATGTGAAAGAGCGCATAAATGAAAAATATCTACATGACTGGGATTCAAACCCAGGTCTCTCAATTTCTGGACAGTTATTTCAAATACTTAACTACTTTGCTGAGTCAAATCCTCTCTGTTAATGGTATGCTTTGCAAGCAGGGCAATTGGTGCTCTACAAGACTTACCAAGAGTTATCTTGCAGGAAGCAAGGCAGGTGAGGGCATTGAGGCAGAGAGGTGGGCGCAGCAGAAGAACGGCTGCAGCAAACTGCTCTGAGGCATCTGCAGGCCGATCCAGTTCCATGAGGGAGTCTCCAAGCTCCAGACAAAGTGCAGCAGCCGGTCCATTCTGTCCACAGTCTACATGAAGTTTTATAGCACTGTTGTAGCAGCTCACAGCTGCCTAGATAAGTTATAAAGCAGTATCTTACTCATGAGATCACTCAATTCATGTCTCAAAATTTATCTTATGATACTCTAAGAAACCTACAAACAAAATTCTGCTATGATCATATTACTGAAGGAGAATAAGAATGTAGGGGAAGTTGAGTGAATGGTCACAAGGGGCCAGTGCCTCTAGGCATCGAGACTGTTGATATCTCATGTGGAAACAGCTCACAAAAATATAAATCATACCACAAAATAATCACAACATAATCTGAATACACATCTGCTATTCCATAGCAAATAATTTAGTGAGATTGATAAATCAATGATCATCAATAAATTTGTAAGAAAATAATTTGAAAAGAAAAAAACGAATAGGAGAAACAGATTAAATACTAATTTGAAAACAAAGGGAAGTAAGGCAATGAAAGAACCATACACAGAATGGAGGGAAAATAGCATCAAAGATTTAAGATATAGCTTTCTATTGAAGTAAGAGTGAAATTGTGAAATATGCTGAAATCATTCAAGAATTCAAGACATTGCCAGCCTCATTACTTGCGAAAAAAGATCATCTTTAGTAACATCATCTTCTGAATGGATCACAGAACAGAAGAGTTTCCTTGCTCTTTTAAGTAATACATTTAGTTTGACGAAACACAGCAAATCAGAAAAGAAAGAACTTATAAAATTAGTATGGTTAAATTATTTTATGGAAATCTTTCCAATTCTTCACATATTATTTGTAAATAAATTCCACTGTTTTCTATAAAATAATGGTTACATAAAATCGAGTAAAACGAAGATAATTGTTTTAAAAGACAGGGTCCCGAATGGCAACCCTGTTGCTCCAGGCTCCACCAATCCTGTACACAACATAACCTATAATCAACATTAAATGAATTTACCAAAAATAATATGACCAGAAAGAAAGGAAAATGTTCTTAAACAGCTACATCGCTCTGATTTTAGCTCTTCAACTTATTCTAAGATAAGAAATGACACAAATCCATAGGCGATGGAATTATTTCAAAGCAGTCAACATGAAAGAAAAGTAAACGGAGTAAAAAAGCATCTATTCTTTTGAGAGTATACTTCCAGTGACACATACCGAACAAAGGAACAGTAGTGTTTAACTTGTTTAACAGCTACGGTTAAATTTCCCATACGTAGTAGATTAGTAGGTTGCATCAAGTTCCTCACTGTTCCTGAAATTCTTCAACTTATAATTTTATTTTTATTCAATAAGCTTTATATAGCGAACAATAATAGTATTACTTCAATAACTTACCTTATACAGTATCCATACAATAAAATGTTAACAGAATCCTTAGAATTAGCGCATAAACAGTTAGTAGTTAATTCACCTGCAAATGCTCATCGAAGCTTGGGCAACGAAGACTGTAGTTTCTTTTTTCTGCTTCCAAGAAGAGTCTGGCAGCTTTTATCAAAGAGGCCGTTTCTCCAGAATGGTTGCCTAACTTTTTCTCACAACGGGCTACTGCCAAACAACAATATCCAGAGTAATGAGGCTGTCCCTCGGCTTGTAAATGTTTCGCTAAGGATCCTGAAAGTAAAATCTTAAGTCGAGATCATGTGAATTGGAGCGGAAACGCAGTTTCCAAGACTGACTGCGTTAAGCTCGGCTGGTGGACCTCTTCGCAATATTTACCGAAATCTGATTAGAACGCAATCTCTAAACCAAATAAAACGTCAATAATAAATTAACTTTCTTCAGACAATATACAAGAAATTTAAGCTACGTCAACACCAATTCTAAGATTCTTTACTTACCAAATTGCTCACTAGCTTCCTTGACGTTAGGATTTCTTAAAAATCTCCTGCAAGAAGCAAAACAAATCTATTGCAATAACTTGGTATGAAAAAGTATCATTTTACCCTTACCCAATGTAATAAGTACAAAGATAATTCCATGACAAAACAATACTTTCCAAAGTAATTTTCTCACTTTTTCAATTTACAAGAAATATTTCTGTACTGTCCCGGGAAATCACTTATTCCTCCTCCTCCATCTGTCATTTCTGCTAAGATTACAAGGTGCTACGAGGTATGAGCATGGGTTTGAGAGGTATACCATGTATACGATGATTGCTCTTAAACCGATGTTTTCGCCTTTTTCGCTTTCACATCACACGACGCTACCGACAAGTGTGGCAGAATGTAGAAGCTGAAACACCGAAGTTTACCGAAGGAAGTTTAGATTTCCTGGGCCTGGGTCGTTCAAAGGGTTGGAGGGGATATGGACATAGGATATATAGTGTAGGATATGTGTTGTGGTGTATGTTGTAGGTTATGCTGCCATACGATAATATCTATACTTTAAGTCTCCGTCCTCCAGCTGTTCTATAAATGATTTCCACAAAAGGAAATCATATTACTTTTTTTTCATGAATATCACGGAACATTATTCACTCAGCTATGGATTATGATTCATCAACACAAACATCGAATGTCTGCAGAGGAGCAACGGAGCCAGATGATTTTAATCAAGAGGAAGACGATATCATGATACTAGCTCGTGATGAGGTAGTATTAGAAGTTCGTGCATTATATTTAGAAGATATTTGCGATGATAGTAAATTATTGTTCGTTCCAGGTTGTTTCCGTCAACAGTGACGGTAGAGAGGAACAACAGGGCATAAGAAATCGTTTCGATAGAGTACAAGGGACCGTAGAAAGAGGATCTTTAAATGTTCTTTCTGCCAAGTTTGAAGTAAGAAACAGTTCAATTTAATGGTATTTTAGTCAAGATTCATGAGCGACTATTTTAACTACTACAGTTTATTTCCTTTTGCAGAGTTTAGACTATGATATATGCGAGAACAATTTATTACTCGATGAAGACCGGAGTAAAGGTTATAAGTTTGTTGTAAAAAAGAATCTTGCAAGATGGCTGGTGTTTTTCATGATTGGAATAATTACAGCTCTAATTGCCTCTCTAATCGATATAACGATCGAAGAATTATCTGGCCTGAAATATGGAGGTCTTAAGTACTGTATCCTTGTTTTTCCGTGTGGTATACAAAGGTTATTAATATTTAAGTAGTGATGTATGATGCTGCCTGTACAGGTTGAATTCCCTCTTCAATTTGGTATCATTCATTAAAATGTTATATCTTTCATATAAAGAAAGAATTTTATTTCCATCGCATGGGTATTTGAAGTGCTTTAGCCTTCCTTTAGGTGGCTTCTAGGCTGTCATTGAATCTTGAAGGATAAGACTTTCCACTTTTGCATTTCTCTGTATTTAATTGATGTTCAGTCCCTTCCTTGGAGAAGAGAATTTTTTAAGTTGTGTTATCAAAAGGAATAGCTGGAAAAATAACTGAAGTAGCAGAAATTGAACCCCTTACATTTGGGACTATTTTTCTTAATCAATTGTGTGATGTGGAGGGTTGTTTCCCATGCTTAAGGCAGTATATTATCAGTGTCTCTATAGACACACTCCCCAGTGATTGAACATCTGTGGAATGTGTCTTAAGACACTTCAGTAAAGTGGTTCATATCTTAAGTATTTTGAACAGGAAATAATGCAAACATATTTTCTATAGACCTGGGTTGTCCTATCCATTATATCCAGTGAGCCTTGTCTTTAGGGACTGTGGTAGTAAGAGATAATGTACTTAACATGATTAGCTCAAGTAGTTTGCCAAAATGATTTTATTGAAATGATATTAATGGTGAGAATAAAATATCACATTTTTATATAAGTTAAATATTGGATCAAAACGTAGCTAATATCCTGATAAGACATCTAAAGAAAAATACCTTCTTAAAACCAAAATGTTTACTTTTGGGAAATAATGAAATTGGCTGTAGGGCAGTAGGTTTTCCCAATCTCACTTTGCTATGGAACTCTTGAAAGAAATTCTGGAGCCCCAAACTGTTGTTATGTTCAAAGGATGAAAATCATACCTATTTCACTCAATGCATATTTCTCTTTAGAGTTCAGTGCATTATTTGCCTCAAATATGCAAAATACTCCTCTTCCATATCATTGAATATATCTTATGCTTCAGGGGTATATAAATCTCTACAAACATTTATTTTTCTTTTTAAAGCAGTCTAATTCTCTCTTTGCTTCTCATTAGCTTCATTCAGTCAACTTTCTTTGAATCCCTCTCCGATTAGAATCATACTTGGCTTAATGAAGAAGAATTCTTCTATGACCTGCAATAATATATAGTCATCCAGAAAACCCTATTTCTATGAAAAGTTGTCTCATACTATTAATTTCATTATATAATCATCTTGATTGTGCACGCAAATCTTACTAGAAAAGTATCGGTGCTGGGGTTGCAGATTTTGATGAAACTTGGTAACTTCTCCAGAACAAGAATAATGAATTACCCTCCCTCAATCAGGGTTTTTTGAGCAGTAGTTTTCCTGAAAATGGTCTTAAAATTTTACAATAATCTCATAATTGTAAATGTGGAGTAGCCAGTGAAGATATTTGGCCTAATCCACTGGCATGGACAATTTAATGATTTTTTGGTCTTTAGAGTCCAACAACCAGACATTAGGAATTGTTCATGCTCTAATGGAATGGAAAGCCTCATTTGAAGTTATTTAGCTTGTGCTTATTTTGTTTCTACATGCATTGCTGCCAACTGACTTGAAAGTTTTCTCTGCTTTGGAGAAGTGACTCTACAAAATGTCAAATGATATTTCTTAATTAATTCATGAAACATAGCTGTGCAGTTATTTCTAATCCTGGTTTTCTCCTTTTACTCTGAAAATTTGAGGAAATATACTCCTTAATAATGATACAGATGTTGATAAATGTGTTACGCACCAATGTCTTCTTATTCCTTACATGTTATGGATTACTGCAAATGTGATTCCAGTTGTTTTTGGCTCCATATTGGTTGCTTATGTTGAGGTAATACAATTTTATTTATATATAATTGAGAATGAATTTGGTGATGTAGATGGATTTTCAATCATGGATGGGTACAATTGATACTTGGGCTTCTGTTTTAGTCCTCAGAGAAAGTTTTATGATTGTGGTAAGTCTCCTCATATGATTAACGCTTGCTTGACCAAAACCTCTTTTGGTTGACCTTGTTTAAGGAACATTGTGTAGCTAGATACAGTGAAATCTTGATCTAGTGTTCTTGTTTCTAACGTTTTCCCGGCTCTTAAGTTGAAATTTTAAGGTCCCAACTACAACAACGTTAATCTCTATATTATATATTTTCACTTTTAAAGTTTTTCATTGGTAGCGTTTTCCCACATTTTAAGTCCTCGCCTACAATTACTTCTACTTCTAACTTATCAGCATACAAGAATTAAAGTTACGATTGCCAAAAAGGAATATAAAAGCAACAATACCTCTATTAAGTTTCTTTGTGTTATACATTGTACACAAGTTACTCTCTAAAGCCAATAAATTGGTTTCTTTCACATCCAATATGCCTTATTAAGTTACAATGCATTCCCAGAAAAGTGCTGCTATGTAGAGCCCACTAGGTTTTAATTTCATTAAATTATCATCAAACTCCTTTTTCCTCTTTATAGCATATCTTTGTGGCATATATGTCTTCTGAATAAGCAGCACCCTCCTCCCAGAGTATTTACAATAGCAGTACTTTATCAGCTATCGTCTTCAGTGCACATCATGTTTATTCATCTACCTATGGGACTTTTCTCATCTAAATGATGTTTTACAATCAGTGCATTCCTTGTCATTTCATTTTCAGTGAAAGTTGCACCTCATAAACTTAAAGCTATAGATATATATAGACTAACGTAGGTAAATACTCATTTTATAATCGCACTATTGAGCAGTGGAACCCCTTATCTGAGGATATCTTTGAGCCATTCCCTCCTCGTGTGCATACCTTCAAGGCAAAGTTGAGGAAGATGTGGCATGAAAGACGCTGACGACGTGTCTAAAATTATTTTAGATGAAATGTAATTATTGTTAGGTATTATTTAGAACGTAATGATTGATGACTGTATATTTAGACAAAATATTGGGATTTTTGGATGAAATTTATAATGTAATGATTGTTGTTTTTATTTTGGGCAGAAATTAAGGATAGTTGATTACTATTTATAATGTGATGACTGTTGGTATTTATTTTTAATGAAGTGTAGGAGTTGTTGAGTGTGGCTTGTGAGGTAGTGACTGATGGTTGTTTTGCTGGATGGGCTGTGGCGGCTGATGAGTTGTGGATGATTGTACAATTGTGGAACTGTGTTGTCTTTGTGTAATTGTGGAATTTTATTGTCGTTGCCACCGGACTGTTGTCCAATTGTAACGCTTTTATATATAATAATAATAATAGATCTAATCTTTCACTGATATCGATGCAGTTTAGAATATTTTTTGAGAATTTCACTGTCATGGGGGTTAAAGATAACCTAAACATTTCAATGTACCTACTATTTAATTATTAGCCCTTTAGCTGTGGGAGTCTCAGATTTTTCTACAACTGTGTGCAGGAGAAAAGTAACGGGTACTGGAGGCGCAGGCAGGTCCTAGCTGGTAGCTATCCTTTATACTCTGGGTCGACCTTTTTCCTATGGGTGCGGTCAGTGGTAATTGTTTAGAAATAATGGTTGGTATCATATATAATATATTTAATAAAAAAGTATTTTGAATAAGCAGTCCAAATTCACTTTCCTTGCACTTTGTTGATCATTTTGATACCAAACACTTCGCAGATATCTTAATTTTTATCAATTATTACTAATTTCGTAAATCTGCTATTCAGAAATCGAAGAAGAATATTTTTTTCAAAAAGAATATGGTTTGCGTTAAAAATATGAATAGAAAAAATAATTTAAAACATTTTATTGTAATTGTCTAAAACTCTTTAAGGTAGTGTAAATCCTTTAAAAAATTTTCTAAACATAGTGCTGTGCTCACTATCGCACAACCTACTGGATGTATCTCACTATCAAAATGAAATAACATTTCCAGAACGACATCTTCTGCGGATATTTTCTGCTTGTTAGATTGAGGAATCTAGCATGATAATCGCAAATAAAGTAACCAAGTAGAACTTTATTTACTCTATGTGTAGAACGCACTCGAATACAGCCAAAACTCGGGAGTAGAGCGAAGAAAAATAAAAGAGAGCCATTACCAAATTTGGGTTTCCCCCGAAATGTGAAATCCCTTGGAATTTCCCAATGTAGAACAATAGAGAAGAGTGAGCATTTGGGCATCTCATAGAGAGGCAGGGCCATAAAATCGAGAAAGGACAAGAATTGGGAAGAATAAGTAGGTCAAACGTAGAAATATGTTTTTCCTGCAGTTCTCTTAGGAGAACATAGAAGTACATTTCCCGCTGCTAAAGGGTTAAAAAAAAAACCAGACGAGGTACAATTCTGTGCAAATATGATTACGTGGCTTTGTTTTTTGCATTTTATGTTTTTCCGCATCTAGAGTCAATTTCCCTTTGCCTGGAAGAAAACGTTAGATTGGGATTTTGCTGTATCTTGTTTTCTTAATACCTTGATAGATTGATCTTTCTTCCACTGATTCTTCACTTGCTAAACAATGATTAATGATGCTTCAATAACACTTATATGCCCTGAAAATGTATGGGCCTCACATCCACTGACCCTGCTTGCAAAATGCATGCAGGTAACATTCTTCTGTGATGTTTGTTTTTAACCTTAGATAGTTTCACTTATTAATTATCACCAAAGCTGTTACTATGTACTCAGTTCTTATATTTAAAAAAGCATGAAATTTTTGGGATGAGAATTTTAATTATGGTATTGGTTTATTATTTTATTATGGTGTTGATTATTTTTGATGAACTGAGGTTTAGGGGAAACAAGGTCTTAGTCAGAAGAGGGATCTTTGGAAAGTAAACGTATGGTCAAATGAGATACTGGACAGCCAAATGCTCAGTCATTGCTAACCTGTAATCTGTTAGAAACTGAATCGATTTGAAGACAGAATGGTTCTCATCAAATGAACTGTTTTAATGAGAAATTAATTTTCAGCCATGTGCTGCTGGTAGTGGCATTCCACAGGTGAAGTGCTATTTGAATGGAGTCATGGTTCCCAGAGTGGTGCGAATTAAGACTTTACTAGTTAAGACTGTTGGAGTTGTTTGCTCTGTGGTTGGTGGTTTGGCAGTTGGGAAGGTATGAGAAATAATTCTTTTCATAATTTTCTGCATTTTTGAATCTTTAGTTCTGATTGAATGTTCTTCAATAGGAAGGGCCCATGATACATGCTGGAGCTGTGGTGGCCGCTGGAATTTCTCAGGGCAAAAGTACTACATTCGCCAAAGATTTGATGCTTTTCAAATATTTCCGTGAGGATCATGAAAAGCGAGATTTTGTTTCTGGTGGTGCTGCAGCAGGAGTTGCTGCTGCATTCGGAGCTCCTGTTGGTCAGTATACAACTATTCACTTGTTATATTTTACCAAAAGAAGTAATGTTAATGTTTAGGGTGTTTTTTTGTTTCATTCATCATCTGAAATGAATGTTAAAAAATTTTTCATATCTTTCGGATTGAAATATAATTTCTTTATTTAATTCCTTTCTACAAGTTCTTCAGCCTTAAACTTCAAGCTTTAATTCAAGATATTACTCTAAGTTTCAAACCATCGATTACTATATTTGTATATTCCTTGGAACTTGAATCACATATAGTATGAATAATTTGTACACCCAGTTACACAAAATTCTTACCACCTTGGGTGCAACCCACATAACAGGCAGTGAGTTTCATATGAACAAGCCTTGAGAGGTGAGAGAGACAGGAAAAACATGGAGGAGATAGATTACTTGCTCTGCTAGTGGTCTTTGAGTGGATATTATCGTGTCATTACTACTATATGGGAGGAAGCCTCCCTCTGAGCTTATGTTCAAGGCTGAAGTGTCACTGTGACCCTGTGTCACAGGAAAAACAAACTTAAAGTAAAGGTGTGATCTGTAATCCGGAAGCATACTCTGCGTTTTTAAGATCTGATCCTGATTCATTTGATGAGTTGAGGGAATTAATAATTATTTGCACTTTACAAATTTTATTGTCTATGCAGTTAGAATTTTTACTACACTCTCTAAGTAAATTAGAAAAAATAAGCTTGGTTTGATTTTTCTAAATGTATTAGGAGGACAGATATGAGGCATTGCCCTTTCACATTATCTTTGAATTTAAAATTAACTTCCCTCTCTTTGGTGTAATTTGAATGTCACTGGAATAAACCTCTTATCTTTGGAGTATTCCTTTAATTTGATTGCGTTTACAAACCTTTATGTTTTTCAAATGTTCTACTCTAAAAAGTCTTTAATTAAATGCAATNCATATCGTCGATATGAATGTGAACGCTAATGTCACATATAACGTCGAAGTCCCTTGAAATCGACTCAACGTCGCCATGCTCCTCGTCTGCCTGAAACAGAAAAGTTTTTACTTTCGTGGAACCTATTTCAATTGCAGACAATAGTCACCTTCAAACCATTCTAATGGTGCTAGGCAATGCATCTATTCGAATCTGATTCCCTAAAATTCCGCAGCAATTCCTACTTTCCCCTCGCTTGCCTCAAGTTCCACAACACATACCCCCACCACTGTTTACCTTCCTACCTGCAAATCACGTAGTACCAACAGAAATTTTAAGTGCACTGTTTGGCTATAAATTTTTCAATTAAATTTGAATCTATAAAAAACTACCTATATTATTTATATTTCTGTTATAAACGTAGAAAACATAACAAATCGACTAACTCATAGGGGCCTTATAAAATAATTTTATTTATAGCAGCCTTAAATGTAATGCTGGTCCTGTATGTATCACGTAGGGATAGGAAGCGCATAAGAGGGCCCATGTGGAAATTTTGCACCTGGACCCCCTTTGGTAGATGTATATGTCATATTTTTAGACAGAATTTTACTGGTATAGATAAATTGGGAGGTCGCTTGATATAGACAGTCTCTCTGTATATTAATTGCCTGGTGAGATTGAAAAAATATTTTTCCTAACTTCATCCCTTCACATTCTGTGGGTCCATATAGTAATAGTTCATTCAAGTAGTAGTAGTATTTTTAAAAGTGCTTTGACAGCATAGGTAATTTGGGATGTAGGCCCCCAGTGGGAATTGAACCTGGGAACATTTTCACCAAAGTCAAACGTGTTGCCTACTTGGCTATCCAGGAGTCCTAGTTCATTCAAATAAGCTGTAAAAAATTTGAATAGCAAGTTGCAGAATGAATGATTGGAATGTCTGAATGAAGCAGTGATGTCAAGAGGACTTCAAGACAGGGACAGGCTTGATAGAGACATAGAGGTAGAGAGATAGAGAGAAATGGAGAAGCCAGGAGTGGAGACAGCCATAAAACACTACAGTACATAAACATGATTTTAGCTGCCAAAGTCATAGGAGGTCTTTTAATTTCAGATTTTTGGATAGAATTCAAGAGGTAGTGACAAACCTTGTGCTCCTTGTTGCCCAGTTGGTTATTTTGAACAGGAACAGCAAACTCTTTTAAAAGCATAACCCATTCACTCACCTTCTCTATTTTCTCACCCAACATATTTTTTCCTGCATATGACTCCCTTCAGGGAAACAACTTATTTGTCAAATTTTTGTGATATCTCAGTCAAAAATGCTTCCAACTAGAATTGATGAACTTACATAATGTTTTGCCATGTTGTAGTACCAAGAGGATCTTTTCCTTGATGATGTTAGAAATGAATGTTTAGGATCAGTAAAAATATGAATATTTTCTGCAAACTTCTCTACTCCCAAATTCTATTTCCCTAATTCAGGATAGGATAGTTCATGGTTTAATTCTACATCTTACTTTAGTATGGAAATTAAAAAAAAGAATGGAAATGTTAAAGATCGCATTCAGCAGAATGTAATCATTGTTGAATAGCAATAAGGGATAAGAAAGTGGTTGATGAAACCTAATGCTTAGCGTGTTTTAGATGGATAGGAACTGTAGACGATTAGGAAAACTGACTGAGAGAGAATAGAAATGTTTGGGATGTGATTTAGAATTGATACAATTGTAAAAAAAGATGAAAGGAATACATTGAAGGGAGAAATTAAGAAATGAGGAGATTTTTACCGTTTGGAAGAAGAGGGCTATTGATAGGTATCATCAAAAAGCGGCAAAGGAATAGGTTTGGACGCTTATTAATGAAGAAAAAATATGGAAAAGTAAAAGTAGTGGTAGAAAGAGGTTAAGGAAGAAGAGCAAAACTTCTTGACCAATCGGAAGGTGTAGCAGGAAAAGTAAAATTGAAATACCAGGAGGTGGAATGGAGATAGAGACTGTCAAAACTCCAAGGATCTATCGATACACAGAATACCCATTATTGATGAACATTTACAATAAAACTAAATATTGCTCTACGTTCTTGGTTCGACTTCATCACTTTACTAGGATTTCTCTCTTCTCGGCAAAGAAACAATTTAATCTTAAAATAAAGATTTCCGTTAAGAAGTGAAAATTTAATCATTAGCATAAAGTTCCAGATAATTTTCGAATATGTATTTGGAATCAATGCGTCGATTTTTCACGTTCAGGAAAAAGCTCACAATTAACGAATGATTTAAAAAGACTTTTCACTTTCTGAGTACTGCATTAATTTCCGACATTTTGGAAAAGTCCACCCAATATGCACGCTACAAGACGCGCTTTGATGAGGAATATGAAAATAGAGAATCAAATCACGGGAACAGCATATCAAGGAGTAAGCCGAAAGGAAGAAATAAAGATGAACTAAGAAGTGCTGTTACATTATTATCATCGATTGACCGAATTCATCTGAAGACGATTTGGGAGATTAATTTCGTTGCAAAACGGATCTATTCCTCAAGCAGCATAATTTAATTAGAATCTGCGATCATGTAAATGAGAAAGCGATTGATTAATTTGGCTCAACAGCAAATCTACCTCCTTCTTTCATGACGGAACGTGTCAGCGAGTTGAAGGACTCAGATTTGAAGGAGTGCATTTGTAAGGAACATCTGACCCAGCCTAAACAATTCAATGGAAATTCATTTTGATAATGGAGCGTATGACTTCTATGTAATTAATCTAACCAACGGAAGACTTTCACGAAGTTCTCTGGTAAAGGTAACAATTAAAGTAGAGAAGAAAATGACAAAATAGTCTCAGTTAGATTGATATTTCTATTTCCCATGCTTGTGTGATAGTTTTTGATAAAAAAGCATTAATTTGATGAAGTAATAGAGCCAAAGTTAAGGTAACACAAAAATATTATTTCGTTAAATTTTAGATGAATATTCATCCTAAAAATGGCTTAACAAGCGAAAATATCAGCACTAGCGTTCACATTCATATCGTCGATATGAATGTGAACGCTAATGTCACATATAACGTCGAAGTCCCTTGAAATCGACTCAACGTCGCCATGCTCCTCGTCTGCCTGAAACAGAAAAGTTTTTACTTTCGTGGAACCTATTTCAATTGCAGACAATAGTCACCTTCAAACCATTCTAATGGTGCTAGGCAATGCATCTATTCGAATCTGATTCCCTAAAATTCCGCAGCAATTCCTACTTTCCCCTCGCTTGCCTCAAGTTCCACAACACATACCCCCACCACTGTTTACCTTCCTACCTGCAAATCACGTAGTACCAACAGAAATTTTAAGTGCACTGTTTGGCTGCTAGAGCAGCGACAGAACTTGCCCACTGACTTTTGCAAATGAATGTACATATTGATATCATACATGGTAATTGAGCATAAAATGCAGATCAAATTTCCAGCAATAAGAATCTGAAATAACAGCTTAATGGTAAGAAAATTGGTAAATTTGTATTATTGAGATTATTAGTGCATGTATCTTATATTTGGCTTCAACTGAAATTTTATTTCAGTATTAAAACTGAAATTTTAATCTTGGTATTAATGCTAACTCCCAGCAGAAAGTATAATGATGATAAATTTAGTTAAGGAAATGATAAATAAAGGAACAAACTCAAAAAAACATTGAAAATTGATGGTTTAGACTTCTTACATTTAAGATGGCTAGGATGTAAGTTTGTAGGTTTCCGTGGCGATCGGCTGTTCCCATGATGTCTTCCGGGTTCCACCGCAATGGCTGAAGCTGTAGTAACGACATTCTTTGACCTGAAAAAGCCTACAGCAACGTAGGCGAAACATTGTCACTACAGCTTCAGCCATCGCGGTGGAACCCGGAATACATCATCGGAACAAGATGATTAAGACATTTTTGATGGTTTCTTGGAGTTTGTTCCTTTTCTAATTAACTGTACCATCAATGGTTGATTATGTTTTAAGAAAAATTTATTCAAATTATTAATGATTAATATTTGACCAACATTTGCAGTTCTCCAAAGTGTAACTATCCTGTGGGGTTAGTGATTCCAGTGATAGGAAATCCTTCACTATCCTTACAGAAAGTATTGGCATAATGGAATTATTCTATTTGAATATTGTTATATTGCTTAAAATAAAATATTATTGGAAATTATTCTGTCAGCTAGATATTACTGTTTTGTTTTGAGGGTGAGTGAAGGTCATTTGTGTTGAAGAAATTCATTCATGATCTCTTACAGAAAGAAATTTTTCCTTGCTGCATTAAAAATTCAGTTGAAAAGTTGCAATTATGTTAGTATATTGACGAATGAATATTATTTTGTTGGTATGCTTTTGTTTTTAATTTATTCTAATGAAACTGCCAATAGCATTAAGATTTCTAAATGCTTTTATATCCAGTTTCCAAGTTCATAAGCTTTTCAAAAATTCTAGACTGTTATCCTTGAAAAGTATAAATTTGAAAGACATGTCACCTCTCCTGCTTAACAAAAATTATAATAAAGGGACAATATAATGTACAGATATCTTATGGAACGATTTTCGTTCACCTTCAGCTCTATGGGAAGTGTTGTTTTGGTTTATAGCTCAATTTGAAGATCTAAAAACATGGGTGTGAGTGATTTTTAAGGATATAAAAGCTCCTGGTTGAAACATTGATGGGGAAAACTTATCAATTTTGACTTCAGAAGTAATTACCTTTCCAAAAATCTTGAAGATTTAAGGAATGAGATGGATTATGGATTATATTTTATTTTAATGGATTCTTAATATACAGTTGGTATTAATTTAATGATGGTGATTGCAGGTGGTGTGTTGTTTAGCTTGGAAGAAGGTGCTAGCTTCTGGAACCAGAGTCTCACCTGGCGAATCTTCTTTGCCTCAATGGTGTCTTCGTTCACTCTTAGTGTAGTCCTCAGTTCCTATCACCTTCATCCTGGACAGCTCACTTATTCAGGCCTTCTCAACTTTGGTCAGTTTGAATCCTTATCCTATGAGTTCTTTGAGTTTCCCATTTTTCTGTTAATGGGAGGCATTGGAGGTCTTCTTGGAAGTCTCTTCAACCACATCAATTATAAGCTCACCGTTTTCAGGATGAGGTATGTATATTTGACTGACTTTGGTTGTAGTTCACAGAATGTATGTACAAGGGTAAGGTGAAAAGTTCTCGGCCTGACAATGAAAGGCAGCGATTTTCAGTTAAAAATTATTTTATTTTCCTACATAATCTCCCTTGACTTCAACACACTTGGTCCAGCATTTCTCCAACATCAGTATTCCTTCCCGGAAGTGAGAGTCTGGAAGGCTGTGAAAATATCCATCTATGGCCCTCTCAACTTCTTCATTGGAAGTGAAGTGCTTCCCTGAAGAAAATTTCTTCAAGTTTGGGAACAGATGGAAGTCTGAGGGTGCTAAATCAGGAGGATAGGGGGGATGGCCAAGCAAATCGTACCCCAAATCCCATAGTTTTCCCATCGCCAATGCACCTTTGTGAGCAGGTGTGTTGTCCTGATGAAAGATGATTTTTTTCTTCTTCAAGCCAGGCCTCTTCTCGCGAATTTTGGCATTCATCTGGTCAAAAAGGTTGGAGTAATATTTGCCTGTAATTGTTCTGCCTTTTTCTAGGTAATCAATTAACAGGATCCCTTTTGCATCACAAAACACACTGGCCATGACCTTTCCGGCACATGCGATTGACTTCACTTTCTTTGGCGCTGAACCACCGGCTTCCACCCACTGCTTCGACTGCTGTTTCGTTTCTGGCATGTAGTGGTGGACCCATGTCTCATCCATGGTGACAAATCGCCGCACAAAATCAGTTGGTGCCCTCTTGAATCAGTCCAAACATTGCTGCAAAAATCGCTTGCGAATTTGCTTTTGATCAGCATTCAGCAAATGCGGCACCCACCTTGCGCAGAGCTTTTGCATCCTCAATTCTTTGTGCAAGATGTTTCACACCCTTTCTTCCGATATCCCCATTGCCTCAGCTATCTTACTCATTTTCACTCGTCTATCGTCCAACACGATATCGTGCACCTTTTCGATGGTTTCTGGTGTGGTTGCTGTTTTTGGCCATCCTTCATGTGGGTCATCTTCTAGGGATGTGCGACCATGTTTAAATTCAGCTGCCCACTTTTTAATGGTTGACATCGAAGGAGCAGAGTCCCCGTACACTTTAGTCAACTTCGGATGAATTTCCTTAGGGGTTAATCCATTCTAAAGCGAAGAATTTTATGACCGCACGATATTCAAGTTTATCCATTTTAACGAAAAACACGAAAGACTTCTACTGCAACAATACGTGTAAACAAACTACTTGAGAGAACAAGTTGAAACTTGTCTTACGAACTAATGACATGTGCCCCCAGGCAGGGATCATACATTTTCACTGATTGGAATGCCATCTCTGTGTCAGGCTGAGAACTTTTCACCTTACCCTTGTACTGTATATTCTTGAATCTTACCAGGGGAGTATAACCAAGGGAGGAAACAGATTTGTGCGAGACTTTCAGGGTATGTTTTTTGCTCAAAAATAATAGACTTGTGTCTGACTGTTGACTCAACTAGGCATTTTTTTCCAAAATTAGGAACTGAAAATCGGAGTTAGGCAACCATGCCATACACATCCATCACCATGAATATCCCAAAACTTTCCAAGTTGGGAAATTTTTTCTCCAGTTTTTTAAAAATATATATTATTTTTTCACCATTTTGTATTATCTCCCTACCCTCTAAATATTCTTCACCCTTTTCCTCTGCATTTATTCAATAATATGTTGGTCAGAACTCCAGCATTTATTATATTACTACAAATAGGATACGAATTCTCTGCCTTAACCACAAACGCCACTGACTTGGCCCTTTTATGCCATATGAGCCCCAATGGTGGTGGAAATCACCAGGAACAATGAGATATCCATCTTAGCTATTGTAAGTTCAATCCCAGAAAGTCCCAAATTCCTGATTTTTCCCATTAGAATGCTATGTGAGGATTTTTGGGAATTATTTTGAGTACTTCCTGGGATGGTAGAGGATTGAAAATCAAGTTGTTATTAGAAGATGTGCTTCTGTATTATAAACGGCAAAGATTATTCAAAATGGTCTTGGGTTCGACACCAAGCCAATATAAAATTCTTCTGGAAATGAATGCATGGTACATGAGCTGGTTTCAAATTGTGATGTGTATTTCGATTTGCCTGAAGAACACCTCTCAATTTTTCCTCATGCATCATTTAAAAATTTATCAAAAATATGTCAGTTACATTCTCAAATAAAGTTTCAAATTGTAATTTGTATCCTATACATAGCAATATAATACATGCTGGAGTTCTGACCAAACATATTATTGAAAAGATGTTGAGGAAAATGGTGAAGAGTATTTAGAGGGTAGGGAGATGATACTAAATGGTTAAAAAAATATTTAAAAAATAGGAGAAAACATTTCCCAACTTGGATAGTTTTGGGATCTTCATGGTGTTGCACATGTATGGCATGGTTTCCTAACTCCGATTTTCAGTTGCTAATTTTGTGTTAAAAATTGCCTAGTTGTGTCAACAGTTGGACACATGTCTATTATTTTTAAGCAAGGAAAATACCCTGAATGTCTTGCATGAATCTGTTTCCCACAGAGGTGGTACTCCCTCTGTAAGACACCTGAATCTGAGATGCACTAAAGTTTTGAAAGTCATGTATAAGGATTAAATGATAATGCAATTATGAGACAAGTTATTTGCAGTGATATTTGTCCCAACACATTCAGACTTGCAATGCAACAATAGTTTTTAATTGGTTACTAGTATGCTTATTTTTTGAGAATCCTTTAATAAAGCAAGAAGTGTGTTTTTTATTTATCATAATCCACAGATATGCTGATAACGGACAATATGAGCATTAATTATTGCTTATGAAAAACATGTTAACTGACATGAAAAAAACTGAATCATACCTTTAAACTTTATAGTTAAAGTAACTCTTCTCTGATTTACTTAAATGCATTTTAAATTTAGAATCTAAGACTCATCTGATTTTTGGAAGCTCTAAACAGGCCCAAGAGATGTATCTTATATATGAGAATATATGTATATTCTTTATGCTTCGAGGATAGTTCTCCTCATTTTTTGATGAATGTTTTTGGGGAAGATAAAATTGTATGCAGCAAGTAGCACACCTTTTATGATTTACGCTTGAATATTTCACAAATTTTTGCTGCATTATTATAACCTTTATCCAAGTACATATTTCCATTGCATTATTTTACAACACAGTAAGACATGTATTGAAAAAAATTAAATATTTTCCACATTGGTTCAAAAAATATTTTAATAATTTATTTCATAGGCTATCTTATAGATGGACTCTAGTGAAGGGCTTTCAATTGGCTTATTTTGTGATATATGAACTCTTAGTGGCAGCAGTCTTGAGTCTACTTACTGTGTGAGCTCAAATTTTCTTATACTGGTTGGTTGTAGGATACCATAGAAATTATCTTTGAAATCATAGATAATCATCAATAATCTGCATCTGCAAGAAAAGCAAGAAGTTTAAGAAAGCACATAAATCATCACAAATTCTATCAGTAAAATTAGGGTCTTTATTCACAAAAGTTTTTGTTATTTTTTTGAGCCTGGGAATAACAATAATAATGAGTTTTATTTAGCACAAAGCTATTTGTTAATATAAACATTGTAGTCATGTATAACATTTTTAGAATAGGAAAGGAAAAGTGCTTACAGGGAATGAGAATACATTCAGAAAAATATAGGGAAATACATTGTAAACATAAAAAGATCTTTGAAGACGTTTACCTCTTAAATATAGTTTATTAAATATTGTAAGTATATTAATTTAAAAATGGACTCACCAGATCTTTCTATCAATAATGTGTGCCTTATCTACACAAAATGGTTGTCAATGAAAAAAAAACACGTGTGCATTATCCAATGCAAACCAAAAAATTTCAAAAACCTTGTTTTAGCAATCTCATTTATTTTCTTTAATTAATATATCAATCTTTAGTATATATATTAATTCTTATTAGTATGCTCATTTTTAATTTATTAAATATCTTAAATTCTCACATGCATGTCTATTTTTATCTTTCAGATGTATCAACAAAAAGTGGTTGAAAGTAATAGAAGCAGCAATAGTTGCTATGATTACAGCAACCATTGGATTTGGCATGATATACTTTTTGGATGATTGCAAACCACTTGGTAAAGATCCTACTAAATATCCAATTCAGGTATGTTTATGTACTAGAAAATTTTCAGGAAATTTGAGCTCTCATTGGGATGAAACCCAGGGGTGAATTTATCAAGAACTTGATGCTCTAACATCTAGGCTAACTGATGGCCTATTTTGTGTAACCTAAATTTGCTGGAACATATTAATTAACTGTCAAGAGACATTGTGGAGCTTTACATTCCATAATAATTGGCACTTGTGAGTTCTTCCTTTTGATATAAAAAAATTATGTTTTCATATTTACAGAATTTCAATTTTGAAGGTGTAAGGTTAAAGACTGGGGTTTATTAATTACTTTTAAATTCAGCCAAAGGACTTAATTTAGTCATTTCCATAATTTTTGTTCCTTTTGCTGACTATTGGTAGGCCCTCCTCATTCTTTTATTTAAATCATCATAACCTTTCTTCCCTCCCTATGTTAGTATACAAGGGTCTCCTCTATATTATACTGGCTTACGTGTATTTTGTTTTATTTTGGTGTCATATTATGGTTGGCATTTAATTGTTTTATGAATAACTATAGATAATTGCAAACAACTTAGGGAGGTTACTCTTTAAAAATGGAAATATTGTTCCCATCAAAATTTTACGATGCTCTAATTGAACGATATATTTTGCAGATGCATTGCCACGATGGTGAATACAATGCTGTAGCCGCTATATGGTTTCAAACTCCAGAGGCTAGTGTTCGTTCTCTCTTCCATGATCCACCTGGTAAGCTTCTTTAGCACCGAAATATCGATGCCAAGCAATGGTTTTGGAGGGTTTGCAGACAATAGCTTCAAATCAGAAATCACAGGAAGATTTATGTTGAAAGTTGAAGGTTTGAACCAAAAACGAATTTATCAAGACTTACACTCAAATTGGAAGGTTGACTTACGGAAACTTGGGTAAAATTTGATACTGGTTTGGCTTTCCTCATTAAAGATATCCTCAGCATTGATTCCAACTTATTCTACTAATCAAAGTCAGTATTGTAAGCCTGCAAATTGCTGCCCACATCCTGTCATAAGTAAATACAGAGCCGCGCTGTCCTATGGGTGCATTGCACCCCAGTGGTGGTATATTAAAGGCGACAACAGAGGTAAAGCAAACCATTATTATTATTATTTCAACATCATTATTTGTTGTTTTCTTCATGATATATTTCCAATTCATCCCATCAAGAAACATTTCTATGCATCAATGAGCCAAGAAAATAAAAATTTTGCTTATTCAGATGTTTAATTTTTAATTATGTTTAGTCACCAATGTAAGCTGGGAAACAAAGTCACAAAACATTAGTTTTTCATAGTCTTAAAAAATAATTCTTACCTGCAAATCAGAACAGGACAGGAATCAGGTTTTGGTATTTAATTTGAAGTGTTGACAAATTATGTCTGCACCCAGGCGGCAGATAGGCTGGGCACGGCTCTGAGAAAGTATACGAAATTTATTTATGCTCTCTTGGGCCCATTTCCATTATAAGTGAAATAATTACAAATGGTTCCATTCTGCATTTGGGTTCCACTGTGGCTTATGATTTACTTCTGTATCTTCTAGGCTCTTCCAGGTATCTTCAGGTGAAAGACTGATGAATTCTTCCTAAGGAAAAACAGACGTGAAAAAAGTGTAACAGGACCAGGACTTGAACCTGTATTCTTTTCTTGGTTAAAGCATCTTTCTGGAAGCAGAAGATCCCAGGTTCAAGTCCAGGTCCTGACAGACTTTTTCATGTCCGTTATTCCTGGGGATTTTTCCTAAGTGCAGGCCTTCACATGCAAAGTTACCTCTACCCTTTTCCTTGTGTTTTTCATTGATGAATTTTTCTGAATAGGATAGATTTCATTTACTTAATCCCTCATTTTCTTTTAGGCTCCCACAAAGCTGTCTCCGTTGGTCTTTTCTTTGCTCTCTACTTTTTACTCTCATGTTGGACTTATGGGCTAAGTGTATCCAGTGGCCTCTTCATTCCAACTCTTCTCACTGGAGCTGCATGGGGACGTCTCATCGGCATGGGTTTGGAATTTGTGTGGCCAAATATGGCAAGATCCTTAGTTTTGTTTGTTTTTGTGAATTATAATGGTTTGCACTCTTGGATAAACAGAGGTGTCAAGTTCAACCACCACTTTCTAATTTTGACATGAATTTGAACTAAGATACTCATGTTGCTGAGCAGCTACTATAACAGTAGTATTAGTGTGTGAGTTAGTTAGTATGTAGTAACTCAGTAAGTTAGTATGGCAAAGTAGTTAAACTCTGATTGTAGGGAAGCGTATGTGAAGTGAACTGTTGCTCCAAATCATTTGTACTTGCCAAATAATTGGTTCCTGCTAGTGGTGATTAATCTAAATAGAAATTAATAAGAAGCTGAATGCCTTAGGTAATTTAAACCAAAGGGATTTTCCTTGCATTTGTTTGTTTGCAAAGGTATTAATGCTTACTATCCTAAAAGTGTTGTTTTATTTTCTATTCATTACAAGATTTATATTCATTTAGCTTTTTCATAACATAAGATTGAAAAGTAACTGGTTGAGAATGAGTGTGATGATATTCAATAATACATAGTATTTGTAACAATTTACTTTTCTATATAATTTAATAATGATTAGTACTCATTTGACAGTAATTTTGATAGGATGAAATCTATAAGAAAAGACAAGCAGGAATTAAGGTAAAGGGGTATTGCACAAATTATTGCTCATTTCTTGTTGATCTTTGTTTCCTGATTCTTGTTTTGCACGAAACATATCTACTTAGTTATCTATAATTGGTTCATTGAAGGAGTTTTTTATCCATATAAGAATAGACTTCAAATTTTTTGAGAGATAGAGAGAGGTTTGAGAGATGTCCAAATTGTTGGTTCTGTGTCTGTGTCATTTTTAGTTGCTTACTTGGAGCCATCTATAACTTTGCATTGGAAAAAAAATCTCCAAAAATATTGTGAATTTATATTGTAGTCAAAGCATACATATAATTCTATTGTGCTTGTTGATGATGCAGGTATGCAAAATGTAGAACTTTATGAGACTGCCCTGTCAAGTATTAAATGTTATTTTTCATCCATCCTCCCTTTCTCCCTCCTGTCATCCTGGATGAACATTACAACTATAGGAATGTTAAAAACCATGGAAGATAATGGCTTAAATCTTACAGCTGAAAGAGATGCTCTGTTAGTTCGTAAAAAATGCAGAGTAATATTTTCTGAATCACATTACATGAAAAAAATATTAGTGGCCAGGGTGTAAAGCCATGCACTCAGTGTATCCAGGGAAAGCAAAAGGTTCAGTAACCAGACCAACTCCACTATATTAGCTGCTTATCTTAAGTATGTTGCAAATAAGAGAAGTACAGAAAGTGAGACTTGAGTGGTTATTAATCCTGATTACTTTTTAACGAATATAATGGAGACATCCCTTTCCAAAATAGTTATTTTTTGTGCATTGTTATAGTAGTAGTATTGTTAAAAGTGCTTTGAGAGCTAAGGTCATTTTGTGTATAGGACCCCACCGGGAATTGAACCCATGACCACTTTCATTGAAGTCAAACGCGTTGCCCACTTGGCTACCCAGGAGCCCCTGTATTGTTACAATAGTTTAATTATATAGTTAGTTGTATCCTGAAATCTCATTTCTCGTTCCCAGTCTCTCTGTGTAAGAAATGTATGTGAGCAAGAAGAATCTAAATGAAATAAATTTCCCTTAGAAATATTGTCATTTTGAGAGCATTGTTTGTATTAGATTGTAATAGATAATCTTTACTGAAATAGTGGAGGATGTATATTCGATTATCTGTCAGGACTTTTTCCCCTCAGTTTATCCTTGAGTATTGCCAGATGCATGCATTGACTCACAGAATTATCTTCACTTCAATTTCCTTGTTTTCTTATTGTGGTTTTAAATTAAAATAGGGCTGGGCAAATCCTGGGAAATATGCTCTTGTTGGGGCTGCAGCTCAGCTTGGAGGTGTTGTAAGGATGACCATTAGTCTCACTGTGATATTGATCGAGGCTACTGGAAGCATTTCATTTGGTCTTCCTCTCATGATCATCCTCATCACTGCCAAATGGTTTGGGGATTACTTCAATGAGGTCTGTGTTTATTCATTACTCATTTCTGTTTATGCATTTAAATATTTCTCCAAAATATTCTTTTTCAAGTTAAAATTAACTAAAAATTTATTTGATTATCACTTTACCCTAGGCATTGGTTTATTTTTATTATAAAAAGTTGTCTGGTTTACTTGCTTGGAAGGTGTGTAATTATGGCCCCTATTGTTTTTGAAGATTTTTTTATTCCATGAATAATGCCAAAAATCAGACTTGCAAATCTGCTTAGGGATATTGAATATAAGTGAAAGTTTCCTGCCTATTCTGGCTTATATGTGATAATTTCTGATAATTCCTCAGAGATTGTTGCCCTATATAGACTTCAAAATTCTATTTGGTGGTCCATGGTGGGGTATAGGAATGCTTATTACCATACTTCATATGTGATAATTTCTGATAATTCCTCAGAGATTGTTGCCCTATATAGACTTCAAAATTCTATTTGGTGGTCCATGGTGGGGTATAGGAATGCTTATTACCATACTTCAGATGCTATTTTGAATGTTTGGGGTCTGGTTATAGACTATTGATAAAATAGATTGATGATCTCAGAGGATGTAAGACTGTATTTAAAAAAATTCAAAAATTACCCCTAATAGGCCACAGAGTCATTTAAAATGGTCCTGGTATTATCCATCCCTTACATACATAAGTTTTCTACCATTTTGTTGGTTCAAATGCCCTAATATTCCCACTCTATGCCCTTTCTTTAGCTTCCTGGTAATTTACCCCACCCTTTATGTCATCTAACAAATTTTGTCTTTGACTTCCCCTCTGTTTTTTCCATTGTATTCTCCCCTCGACTACATTCTTTAGCAATCCCTCCACTCTTAATATTTCACCTACCCATTTCCTCTGTCAACGTTTATTTACATTAATTAAAACCCTCTCCTCCCTGCCCATTTCTGGTACCTCTGTGTTTGTTTTTCTAGCAACCCAACATACCCTTTCTATTCTATACCATACCCTCATCTCTAAGGCCTCTAATCTTTTGATGTCCAGCGATACTGCAAAACACTCCACACCAAGGATTTTACCAAACTTTTCCTGATTCCTTTATCAAGACCTCTAGCCATCAGTTCCCTTCGTTTCATGAAAGCTTTCATGGCCAATGCCATTCTTTCCCAAATCAAATCTGTACACATCCCATCCCAAGATAGAACACTTCCCAAGTAAGAGAAATCATCTACCTGTTCTAGTTTTTATCATCTACTCTGATTATTAAGTTAGCTTTCTTTCCTTTGGATCCACCCCTTAAAAAACTTTGAAATAATTGTATGAAGAGAAGAAGTTATCAAGTCCCATAAGCCCCAAACAAACCTTTACAGATTGTCATTTAAATTTCATGCTATAGACTCCAAATTGATTGTTTTAGGAAGAGCATTTCTATCAATGTGGGGTCAAACTCATGGTTATTTTTGAATATGTAGAATGAGAATACCCAAGTTATTGATGTCCTCTATTGTTAAATCTGGTTGCAATTATCTATTTCTTTGGTAAGTTCTTCTAAAATATTCTTAGGCTCACCTTAATATATACTTGTGGGATAATTTGGAACCATTCTAGAATAGAACCCAGGATAGTTTGGGAGATGTCATTGCAAACTACGTTATAGAAACACCTAAAGTAGTAGTATCCAAGGTTTTAAGGTGACCTCATATCAGGAAGTGCCTCAAAAATAACTCAGAGTTACCCATGGACTTCTTGTCAGTGTAAGAGATACAGTCGTAATTTAGGTTAAAGAAGCACCTCCGGTATAGATGTCTCAACTATTGATAAGATCTTTAAATTTCTGAAATTTCTCTCAATGCTTTTCATGGTAGTATTATTTTGGGCCTCCTGTTATTGAACCCATGATAGCTAGGATCAAGATCAAACTATTTGAGTTAATTTCCCAATAGGGTCTACTTGCCCAAGGAGAAACAGACATGTAAAGTCTGATCGGACTGGGACTCGAACCTGGGTCTTCTACTTTCTCCATGCCATTTTGGGAGACTTTGTAGGCAAGGGCTGGTAGTTCAGCATGGAGAAATGTTCTGGCATGATAGCTCAATGGTCAGAGTATTCACCCAGAAAGCAGAAGACCCTAGTCCCGATTCAGTCTGACTTCTTTCATGTCCATTTCTCCATGGGAAATATCCCTAACCACATGACTTTTCATGCAACACCATTATCCTTGGAGTCTACTTGTCAGAAAGATTTTAAGTCACTAATAATATTGGAACATGCTGATAATTTGTATTCTATATACAAGGTCTGTCTGGAAAGTATCCAGCCGTGTAATATTTTGAGAAAAATAGCCTATCTAGAACAACGAGGCCTTAGTCCCTTTCAAAGTACTCCTCTTGTGACCTCACACACTCATTCCAGCATCTCTTCCACTTTTCAATTGGGTAAGTCCTTTTTCAGAATGGTCATCAGCTGCCTCGCCGCATTCTCCTTTATCTCATCAACTGACTGAAATCTGTGCCCTTTCAGTGGTATGACGGGACTGGACAGTCCATATCAGGACTGTAGGGTGGCTGAGTGACCTGTGTGACACTATGTTTTGCCAGGAAATTCTGTACCACACGCTATTAATGGGCAATTTGATTGTCATGGTGAAGATGCCAGTCACCACTTGCCCTACAACTGCTTCAGTTTCCTCCTCACTGCATCCCTTACCTGGTGAAGAATTTCTGTATAATATTCCTTAGTTATTGTTTGACCTGGAGAGGCATACTCATGATGGACCACACCTTCATGGTCGAAAAAGACAGTCAACATGACCTTGACATTGCTCTGACTTTGCTGTGCCTTCTTCTTCAGAGGTGGAGACCCAGGCGACTTCCATTGGGAAGACTGGGCTTTTGTTTCAGGGTCATAACCGTAGACCCATGACTTATCTCCAGTTAAGACCTTTTTTAGAAAACCTTGGTCATCGTTTGCGGCTTGGAGCAATCCCCTGCAACTGCAGCATGAAATTCTTTCTGCTCTTGTGACAGGAGGCATGGAACGAATTTTTCAACCACACATTTCATGCCAATATCTTCTGTTAAAATCTCAGAGACAATAGTTTTTGGAATCCCTAAATCTTCTTCTAACTCTTGCGATATCAATTGTCGATTTTTGTTGATTGCAGCAATTGACATTTATTTGACAGCTTGCATGCAATTGACATTTTCAGCAGTTTTGCTGGTTGATGGTCTTCCAGAACATGGATCGCTTTCTGCGGATCATATCGTGGTATCATCGCGTTGATGTCACGTTTTATTTGTGTGCCACTCATAAAGTCCTCCCCGAAGGCTGTGTGAATCATACAAATGGTTTTTGCAAATGAATGATTCAATAACCTTTGTTCTCCAGTTGAATGTGACAACTAAATCAATTTGTCTATGATTTTGTTCATATTTGGCTATTGAAAATGGAAATTAGTTTTAATACTATCTGTAGCCTAGGATCATTACAGAGGTATTGATGAGCACAAAAATTTAAAATCTCCAACTAATTTTGAATACACAATTGATTCAATGAAATATCCTACTATATTATTTATTGTTTGCTTCATAAATATTTCTTCTATATATTATATAACTTCATAATAATTTTGCCTGCTGCCCATCTTTGGTAAAAAGGGAAAGTTAAAATTTGAAATTAAAAGCCTCAGTTCTATAATGCATGAGTTAATATTGTGTTGAAGAATCTAAGCACCAAATTATCTCATAACAAGTGGTTCTATGAAATCATCTTTGAAATTCACTGTGGTATTTTGCTACAGTTTAGTAATTTAAGAATTCAAATCCCTTGAAAAGTGACAGAGTCCACAATTGTCATTGGGTGATGAATTTGATGAATGGAAAATGGAATACTTATTTTAATTGGTTAGTAAGGCATTATAATCTATTTGTATAATTATGTAATTCTTATCTTCTGGACACTTGCAGTATATTTTAAATTATTGAACTTTTACAATGATATCCAATAATCTAAAGTTCAGCTCAATAGTTGTCCTAAAATGATTCAAATCTTACAGTTTATTGATCCATTTAACAATAGTTTTTGTTTCTTTGCTTTTGGATCTGTTCTAGCCTTAATTCATTCCAGGTATAATGGCAGTTGTGTATATTTCTTAAGATATTTAGTGTTGATCTGTGTTTGTAGAAAACCCCTTTGAGATGGGGTCAAAATTTCTTTGTCAAAATACTCAGATGTTCAGTCTGGGTCATTCTATTTAATGAAAGAATGACTACTCTTTAACAGTAAGTATCACGTAAACAAA
This sequence comes from Ladona fulva, assembly GCA_000376725.2. Lineage (NCBI taxonomy): Eukaryota > Metazoa > Arthropoda > Insecta > Odonata > Libellulidae > Ladona > Ladona fulva. The sequence goes on along the minus strand of KZ308920.1, from coordinate 183,801 downwards.
ATTGAAAACTATGCAAAAGTGTTGTAGTTTTAGTTTCTGTGAGATTTAGAATGTTTTAGTAATAGACATGCTATGTTGATCTTGTTCATCTCTCATTTTGCATATTTATTCTTTTGAAAATGCAACAACAATGATGAATCTTTACTGATATATACACTTCCTGTCCTCCATAAGTAACTTTTATAAATTTTTTACTGGAACTGTAAAACTCTAAACTCCAATTGTCTAGCTGTGTCTGTTAGTATTGTGTTTAAAATGTAACCCATTATTAGGTGTTGTTTATTGCCATATACACTTGCAAATAATTTGAGTGCTAAATTTTGATTAAACAATGTAAAAGTGACTTATACAGTAGAAAGGTGTTTCTAGTCAGGTAAAAAATGTTATTTGAGGTTTGAGTCTTCCTCATTATCCCTCTTCTGGGTAGTTATGGTTGAAATAATGATAATTAATATTCATTTGATACAGCTGGATTAATATACTTTATAAATAGCTCAATGATGAGGTTTAGAAACAGAAATTTTCTGTGAACCTTTTGGTGTCAATGTATGCATGAAATCAGCCTTCACACATGTGTATATGTTATTTCTTTGGTTGTAATGTATGTAACTAATGAATAAACATTTCACTGAGTATTGATGTAAAAGTTACTGATAATTAGAATCTATATTTATCAAATGTCCTTAGTTATTTTTTGGTCTTATTTTTACAAATTTCAGGGAGTATATGATATTCATATTCAACTATCTGGTGTTCCAATTCTACCATGGCAACCACCTCCATTATCAAACAATATTTATGCCAGTGAAATAATGAGTCATCCAGTGGTAACCTTTAAAACTGTTGATTCTGTTGGATATATTGTGGATGTCCTTAGGAAGGAAACATACAACGGTTTCCCGGTTGTTGAGCCATCTTCAATACCTGAGGTTGGTTATACTTTTATTAACCTTCAAATGTGTTTCATAGTTCATACCTGTTGAAAGTAAACTTGTGATAAAAGTACACTTATACAGTGAAACAGCTAATGAGTGACCCTGCAAACGAATTTTCAGCTAACTAAGATTTTTTTGCTGTTTTTTGGACTCTGCTAACAAATATGGATTCAACTAACAAATGTTTATTGGATAAATTCACTAACATAAAGCAGCAATCCTGAGCAATCATGTCATTCCAGTATCTTATCTTTTTAAATTTACTTGTTTTGGACATTTTTTTGGAAATAACTCAAAAGAGTCCTTTATGTCTAATTAATAATTTATTCACCAATTAACAATTTGTCCTCATTAGACTTTGAATGAGTGATACATGGAGTTTTGACCCTCAGTATCTGAAAGCTAGTAAATGATACATTTAGTACAGATTACTTGCACATATTTTATGCCTTGAATGATTTGTTTTTGTTTTTAGAGCGGCAGCAAATCATTTGGTATGTTCAGAGGTCTTATTCTCAGATCTCAATTGATTGTTTTACTGCAAAACAAAGTTTTCAATGAATCTCCTGAGGTTTGGAAATCAATGAATTTTAACATGAAGCTTTTCCAAGATGCCTACCCTCGTTATCCCACAATACAGGTATTTTTAATTGAAGTGGTTTTGTATTCACTTGAGAAATTCTCTTCAATAATGTAAATCATGGGCACTGTTATAATTGCAGCAAATACATGTCTCACAGCAAGAGAGGAATTTTACCATTGATTTGAGACCATTCATGAATCGGTCTCCATATACTGTTCAGCATGTAAGTTAAAATCCTTTATTTGTGAACTAGTTGCAGTGTATGAAACATTTCAGCATTGACTCATTATTATTTATTTTCCAGTCAGCATCTCTTCCTCGAGTGTTTCGTCTCTTCAGAGCACTCGGATTGAGGCATTTAGTGGTTGTTAATGGCACCAATGAAGTGAGTTTTTAATCATCTTATTTAAGGATTAAATTTCTTTTCTAATTATTTAATTATTTAAAATAAATTATTCTTTAACTTAAACATGTCTTGAACTTATATATGAATAAAATTGTCCTTCTTAATTCAAAATATAGTGTGTTTTGGATTTGATACATATAATCTGTGGATTTTGGCCTCTAAATAATGTTCCCATAGGGTGTAGCAGATATTATAGCTCTGTACTATTTCATAGGCGTATAAGAAAATTTTTGCGAAACCAGGGAAGTGTAAACTAGGACTTGTTATCTTAAAAATTGATTTATTTGATAAAAATAAATGAAATTCACCTGTCTACGAATATTTTCCAACCATGTAGCAGAAGTTGGCTTGCATTCAATGTTGGATTGCAATGAAGTGGATTATGTTTGTAATCCACTTCATTCTTATATTTTGTTAGAATATGTGTTAACAAATTTTCTTCTTCTGTTATGTAATTGTTTCATCTATAATAATAAAAAGGATTAATTAATACTTCAAGTACTGACTTTACTGGTTTCACATAAAGTATCCTGAAAGATGCAGACTTTAAAAACAATACCCAGTGATGATATTAACCATTTAAGTAAGGAATTAATTAATATTAAATGTAGACTTATTTTTACTAACTAATTTAGTATGTAGTTGAATGATAAAATATATGAGTACCATCTAAAAATGAAATTTTGGAGAGCAGTTATTTAAACAGAAGTAACGATTGTATCAATGTACATGTTTAGTTGTTTTGATTTTTAGTGTCTTGGAAGAATGATGACATTGTATCTCAATGAATAACAGGTGTGACAAAGAGTGACATGACTGGGACACAAACCCAGGTCTCCCACTTTCCGGGCAGGTACTCTAACCATTGATCTACCAGTCCCAGTCTTGTCACTATTTTTCACACCTGTTATTCTTTGGGTTTCAGCCGCATGGCTCTTCCATACTAAGTTATTTACCTTTCCCTTATCCCAATGTATCTCAATGGCATTCTTGGGAAACTGTCTTTGTGTGACATTGTATTGTCCTCTCAATTAAATCAAACTGTGGTAGAGTACACTGCCAGGTTACCCAGTAAACAGAATGCTATTTACTCCATTTAATTTGATGTTTTCAATAAAGGCATACATCTGTTGTTGATTTGACATCAAATTTGATTATAGGGATTGAATGGAAGATATAAATCTTGGAAAATTATTCTTAGTGATTTTTTATGGAAATGTGTTTCTCAGGTCTCCTGAGGCAAAGTGTAATATATTTGGAATAACAAGTGTGAAAAATAGGTTTTACAATCTACTAAGTTACCTTCCTTTCCTTTATCCTTGTAATATATTTTTTAATCATTTAATTGTTATTTTTCTTATTGAAAGATTTTTACATCTTAATGTCATTCCAGTTTATGCAAAGTTTTTTTATTTATCAGGAGTATCAAATATTAAGTTTCTATTAGCTAAAGAAAATCAAGACAGTTTCAAAATTAAAATATCTATGTATTCATCTGATGTAAACCAAAGTTGGCAATTTGGTCCATTGTGATTAGAAGTATGCATCAAACGAGGAGGTGACGGAGGTGCTAGGGGGGCACTGAATGATAACCGTAAGCAGTTGTCTTTGACAACTTTCCTTTAGTACATTGTTCTCCACCTGTCTTGCATTACATTGTGAAGTAAGGACACAAGGTGTGGAGTTTGTAGAAAAGCTTATCTGAGTATATATTCAGGCCTATCTCGCATAAGGGAAACAATTTAAGGAGATAAGACTCATTCTGTTTGTTGTTGAAGCAGTTTTGGCATTACTAGTTCTTCTGCTGTTGGTATTAAATGTGTGTGAAGAGGAATCAATCTAATAATTAGATTTGACATTTTACGTGAAATTATTACTCATTTCACAAACTGATCAGTTCCAATGGTGTCATCAAGGCTGCATTTGGTAAGTTATTTTTCCTTCACCAATTTAAATGCTACATTTATATTGTAGAGGGTCCTAAATTTCATGTTAAGTGCTTTCTTATCATCTTAAGGATAGCTTCTATAAGAATAATCTTTAACTAGCACTCTTCAAAGCATCTGCTTTGGAGATGTCTAAGGGAGGTTATTGGGAGGCCCACATCACTATTGCACTGAGCCTGTTATGAGTTGGCCTCACAGTGAAGCTTTTCATGGGTGCAAAGTCCTGTTGACCGATAGGAACGCATTGTATAAACAAAATAAAAAAGTGACAAAGACAATTCAGTCAGTCATACGCAATCTTGGACAGTTGATCAGGATGAGTCAGTCTTTGGGACAGACCCCTAATTATTTCAGACTCTTTTGTAAGGACGAGATAAATTTATTGCATTAAATATTAAAAATGTTGAATGATTCTGAAAAAATTCTCTAGGCTATAATTTCAATAATATTTTCAGGCTACCTGAAATTTATAAAGAAGCACTTCCAGAAAAAAAATGAAAAATCGTTGTGTTCAAATCCAGATCATCCTAGGTATGCAAAGCAAATGAAAGTTTTCAGCTTTGTAAGTCTATTTGAAATTATGGGATAAGCATATTAACAAAAAAAGTAGGTAGTAGCTGTAACGCTGATGAAACTATCGTCACCAATGAACAATGTTCATTGCTACCCAAGAATGCAGCCTCATTGTAAGATAATACATTCTGTTTTAAAGATTTTCATTATTGATATTAGTCATTTTCTTAAAAAATTCCACTACTTAAAGATCAAATCCACTTCTCATACAAACATTTAACGTTCAAATTTGAATAAATTTATTTTTAACAACATTTAATAACTAAACACGTGTTTTAGAAAAATAATGGCAGGCACTGAAACATCCAAGAAGAAATATACACAATGTAATGTGGATTATCTGAAGTATTGGTTTATAGAATCACCTACAAACAAGCACATGCCAATGTGCTTAATATGTGAAAAGGTATTTTCTAATGAAACAATGAAACCTTCCAGACTAGGTGAACACTTGAGAAAGGCACATCCTGAAAAAGCAGAAATAAGTTTAACATTTTCTCAATCTCTTTGTGGCAAATTACTAAATTGTTTATCATTCAAAGCAAATCACTGACGTTTATCACATAATATTTCAGTGTTGATTGCAAAGTCTCGAAAGCCACATACAGTTGGTGAAGAACTCATATTGCTAACAATAAAAGAAACTCAGAGCACTGTTCTACATAAGTTACCACATATTATATAAAAGAGTATTCCTCTGAGTAACACTTCAGTGCAAAGGCGCCTAGATGAAATGGCTGAAAGATAAGTAGTGCAGAATATTAAGGACAGCTGAATTTGCATTTGAGCTAGATGAGTCAACTTTGCCATGCAATGAGTTCTTGCTTCTAGCTCAAATGCACTTTATCAAAGATGAAAATTTAGCGCCTGAGTTGTTGTTTGCAAGACAATTGGAAGCAGATACTAAGAAGTCATTATTGTGTTGTTGAGCTGTTCCTCAGAGACAAAAAAATTCCACTCAGCAACATACATACTTAGAGTTAGATAAAAGCTCCAAATAGCTGTTGTCCCAAACAATGGCTATTTGGAGCTACTGGAGCTTTTATCTAACTTTAATGTCTTACCACAGCCCAAGTTCCTTTTCCTTTTAGAATCGATTACGGCTTTCCTGCCCAAGGATTTATAAAATTCAAACAACAGCTATTTGGAGCTTTTATCTAACTCTAATGTGTTACCACAGCCATGTTCCTTTTCCTTTTAGATTTAACATACATACTTGCTGTTGTGACAGATGGAGCTCCATCAATGACTGGTTGTTATCAAGGGTGCATTGCATGCTTGAGGAAATATATACCAATTCATTTTGCCATTCACCAACAACACCTGGTTGTCAAGAAACTCAGTGATTACCTCCACAAGCCATTACACACTGATTACTGCAGTTAACAAAATCAAAGCCCATGCTCTTAACAATTGGCTATTTCAGGATTTGTGCTTGGAAAATGATGAAGACTTTCAATGCTTGCTTCTACACATTGAATTTCATTGGCTATCAAAAGGAAACTGTATAAGGGACTTTTATAACCTTATTGATACTGGATGAAGAAATCGAAAAAGAAAAAGTCTGCTGAGGCTAGGAATCGAACCTGGGTATCCCACTTTTCTCACTGAGCAAGTGCTCTGTCCTCTAAGCTACCACGACACTCTAAGCTACCACGATGCTCTAAGCTACCACGCTACCAGTTATGGTAGCTTACTTTTCTCTTTCAATTTCTTCATCTAAATTCAAGCATGTGACCCATGCGTTTCTCATCGATTACCCTCTTATTGATACAATTGTGGAGTTTTTTGATAAAAAAGATGTTATGCTCAGTGACAAAGATATCAACATGGTAATACATACGAGGATAAGGTGAAAAGTTCTCGGCCTGACAATGAAAGACGGCGATTTTCAATTAAAAATTATTTTATTTTTCTACATAAACTCCCTTGACTTCAACACACTTGATCCAGCGTTTCTCCAACATCAGTATTCCTTCCCAGAAGGGAAATATCCATCTATGGCCCTCTCAACTTCTTTATTGGAAGCGAAGCACTTCCCAGAAAAATATTTCATCAAGTTTGTGAACAGATGGAAGTCTGAGGATGCTAAATCAGGAGAATAGGGGGGATGGCCAAGCAAATCGTACCCCAAATCCCATAGTTTTCCCATCGCCAATGCACCTTTGTGAGCAGGTGCGTTGTCCTGGTGAAAGATGATTTTTTCTTCAAGCCAGGCCTCTTCTCGTGAATTTTGGCATCCATCTGGTCAAGAAGGTTGGAGTAATATTTGCTTGTAATTTTTCTGCCTTATTCAAGGTAATCGATTAACACAGGATCCCTTTCGCATCCCAAAACACACTGACCATGACCTTCCCGGCAGATGCGATCGACTTCACTTTCTTTGGTGCTTCCACCCACTGCTTCGACTACTGTTTTGTTTCTGGCGTGTAGTGGTGGACCCATGTCTCATCCATGGTGACAAATCATCGCACAAAATCGGTCGGTGCCCTCTTGAATCGGTCCAAACATTGCTGTAAAAATCGCTTGTGCATTTGCTTTTGATCGGCATTCAGCAAATTTGGCACCCACCTTGCACAGAGCTTTTGCATCCCCAATTCTTTGTGCAAGATGTTTCGCACCCTTTCTTCCGATATCCCCATTGCCTCAGCTATCTCACTCATTTTCACTCGTCTATCGTCCAACACGATATCGTGCACCTTTTCGATGGTTTCCGGTGTGGTTGCTGTTTTTAGCCATCCTTCATGTGGGTCATCTTCTAGGGATGTGCGACCATGTTTAAATTCAGCTGCCTACTTTTTAATGGTTGACATTGATGGAGCAGAGTCCCCGTACACTTTAGTCAACTTTGGATGAATTTTCTTAGGGGTTAATCCATCCAAAACAAAGAATTTTATGACCGCACGATATTCAAGTTTATCCATTTTAACAAAAACACGAAAGACATCTACTGCAACAATACATGTAAACAAACTACTTGAGAGAACAAGTTGAAACTTGTCTGATGAACTAATGACACGTGCGCCCAGGCAGGGATCATAAGTTTTCGCTGATTGGAATGCCATCTCTTTGTCAGGCCGAGAACTTTTCACCTTACCCTCGTATTTATCAGAACTATTCCCAAAGTTCATTGAACTGAATTTATAGTTGCAGGAAAATGAGATCAACCTAATTAAGGAAAAACCATGGTATCTATTCTTATTTCAAAGTTAATTTTATTCAAATGCAATATAAGCTGCCTTTTACACTGCTTGCCAAAATTAACAAAACACCTTGCGGCATGTCGTAGTAGATCTAGCTACTAACTAAGCTGAGGAGTTTACATTGCACTCTGATAACAGTGTCAGAAAGGCGGTGGGGGGTACAGCGCATTGGGAAATTGGGAGGGTGAGGCCTGGTTATGCTTAATGTCGAGAATATTTGGAAATCAGTATTTCTGCATATCTCTACATGCGATGCATTCATGAGACTGGATATAAATATGTACTTTCTCAATATCTAAAAATGGAAAATTAATCCATTTTTAGATATAGAGAAAGCTGGAGTCCATGAGGAAAAGTTAACTGAATTACAAAATGATATTGAACTAAAACTGATGTTTAGGAAAAGCTATCAATAATTTTGGTTACAGAAGGAAGTTTCTGATTGCTATCCTGGACTATGGATGGTGGTTAAAAAACTCCTAATTGCTTTCCCAACTTGCTATTTGGTGGAACACGGTTTTAGTGAGTCATTCAACTTATTTTGAAGCAGAGAAATCAACTTCAGGTTTGTGAACGTGGTGATTGAAAACTCTTGCTTAGCAACTTCAAACTGGATGTTGAGAAACTGGTATCATCCATCCATCCATCACATTGAAACTTTATTTTACAAAAATTTGTTGCTGAATTTAATTCCAAAACTTTTCATAATTGACTTTAAGAACTTGAAAATATATATTGAATAGTCGCTTAATATGTTAAACTCATTTAAATAAGACGTTTATTGGTGAGTCTGTTTCTACAAATTGCAAAAGTTTATAGAAGCATGGTAAGATAAAGTTTAATATAGGAAATGGGTAAGGATGATTTTGCACAAGATGGTGTGCATCCAGGAAAAATCCCAAGGAAGAATGGACTTGAAAAAAGTCTGACGGGACCGGGAATCAAACACGGGTCTCCCAATTGCCGGTCGGGTGCTCTGTCTGTTGAGCTATCCCGGCAGAACATTTCTCCAATCCATTCGGGAGACTGGGCAAAGGAGATTGTGAGTTTGTCCACATGCATCGTTCACAGTGCTTCATAGAAGCACACACAAAGAGTTGGAAAGGAAACCCCCTTCTGGTTAATAAATATAGGAAGGAGAATTGGAGGATATATTGGAGAAATGTTCTGCCGGGATAACTCAACGGACAGAGCACCCAACCGGCAATTGGGAGACCCGGGTTTGATTCCCAGTCCCGTCAGACATTTTTCAAGTCAATTCTTCCTTGGGATAAAGTTTAATTTAAGAGAGAAAGTATTATGTCAACTTTTTGAATTAATGTATTAAAATAATTTTTTGGATAATTTATTTTTATTCAATGTCTATAATTGCACATGAGTTTCCTTATTTCTAAATAAACGTTGCCTTGTCTATATGTGTGCATACAAGTCCTGAGATAAGTAGCTGTTGGATTTGTAATAAATATCAGAATAACCAATATTTTACTTAATTATCTTTCTAATTTTTTCATGTAGTCTATCATTCTGATTATAATTTTTAGGATTACAGATGGGGGGCATTGGGTGTATGTTTGTGGATTCAAGGGTCAGTGGTTTGGAAAAGTTTGGGAAATTCTGATTTAAATTAATCTTTTAATTCGATTTCTTCTCATCGATGTGTATCTTTGAAACACCACTCATTTATCTCAGAATGTGTGTTCTCTGCATGTAAAAGATGAAGTTAAACATGAATAATACTTTTGCCCTATTTTTATGTACAGATAGCAGTTTTTCTCCCCTATAGCACGCTCTGATTCTAGTGGTGCATACTTCTAATTTTTGTTTAACAAAAGGTTAAGTAATATCAAAATTAATGCATTCTATGCAGCAATAACAATTAATAAAGACAAATCTCAGCCCTCCCCAACATCCAATTATTTGCAGGTAATTACTAAATGGCCATAGCTATAGTCAAGAGCAAAACAATAGGTGCTTCAAGGTCACTGATGAGTGGGGGCCCCCCATTACTGCCCAACCTATAAGCTCCTCCCCCTTATACACCTTATTGGTGTATACTACTTAATTCTTTACCTTTACTTTGTAGTGCCAGCATTCTATTCATGCCTCTGTTGCATTTTGACACATTTTTGCATGTAGGGGAAGGCAAGGGATTGGTGGGGGGATAGGGCATTTGTCCTTGAAGTGCCTATTGCTTGGCTCTCGACTATACAAATTGTTGCAAACCAAATTGTCACTAACCAAATATCCAGGCATCGAAGTATAAGATACATTGGACATGAGTGGTGTTTGAGGGTGTTTGTATATGTCCTGTGGCAGACTATGGTGATCTTCAGCACAAAACAATATAGCAGAAGGCAATTTGTTTTCAGGAAATCTTTGAGCCAAATATAAAAGGATAAGAAAAATATTGAGCTAACCCCTCATATCATGGGTTTGACCCCAGAAAATTCCAAAAGTAAATTTTCTCTTTAGAAAGAGTTATGGCTTTATATGAAAACAAAAGTAACACCCTTCATTATTTCTTTTGAAAATTTAAATTATGAGTAATGTTCATAAGATATTGTGTTAGATATCAATAAAATTAATCTATCAATTTGTGTTATTGTGTAGATATCAATAGAAAGACAACTAAATCAGAGTTTTCATTTTTATTAGAACTGATTTCTACTGTTGTTTATTATGTACTCCTGGACATTTCTCAAGATGAATTTCACTGATCTAATATTGCTACTATTTTTTCTGTGATCAGCTATGACTTGGACGCTTTACTGAGTACAATCCATATAGAATTTGTTTCTTTGGTCTTATCATCTGACTTTGTCAATCAGTCATACTTGTGATGATTTCAGATTTTTTCAGAACTCAGTTGTTTCTATTACAGTTGTTGTCCCTATGGTTGTTATTAGATCTTATTCCGTGAACACACAAAATATATGGAGTCTATAAAATAAGTTACATGAGAAATTCATTGTAATTGAATAATTCTTCTGATTTTTTAAAAGCATTGCATTGGTGCTATGAAATGAAATGAATGAATGCAACCTTGATTATTCATTGTGCGTAAATGATAATCTTATCTCAAAGAAGCTTATTTTTAAGGGAGAAGTAAGGTGATATTATATTGCTTTTGCTAACTTTTATTCTTATGCTGTAGGAAATGATAAATCATTAGTAATTAATGAATGGTTTTTTTAAATTTATGGTATTTAGTACTTTAGGAAGTTTTTAAATTTTTTAAAGGAAACTCATTGGGCAGAGTACATCTATTCTGTCAAATTTTAAATTTGGAAGTCATTTTTATTAAAAGATGATTTTGAATTCAGTATTCCATAAGTCCTTTCCTGTGTATCAGCATTGGATATGCTTAATTATATTATTACAGATTAACTCCTAATTTTAACTTTATATTTTTTCCTATTATTTAAAATAATAAATTGTTCACAGGTTGTTGGCATGGTTACAAGGAAGGATCTGGCATTGTTCAGAGTATGGAAACATAGAGGAAAAATGGGCGTGGAAAAGCTGTTGATTTCAGAACAAATTTAAACATTTGAAAAGACTATATGACGATTTTTATGTAAATAATATATAAAATGTATGATTATTCCTTTAAATCAGTATTTTATTCTTTGTACACATTGTCAAATAAAAGTATTTTGTTCAATGAAAGCCTCTGATTTTATCATTTGCTCTTAAAGTTGTTTGGTGTGACTTGATCAGACCGAGATTATAATTTTGTAGGTTGGCTTGTGCCTTAATACCCAAAATTACTGCTTTAGGTTATTCCTCGCCCTAACAGAAACATTGCATAGTTGCATGCTCTACAATAGATTTGCAAAATTGTTCATAAATAATATGATATAGGGAACCAATTCAGATTATAAGCCCAAAAAGTGGCATAATAAAATTCCATATTATTAATTCTAACTGCCTATAATAGAGTAGTTCTCAGTAAAACAAGTGTATTATAAGAAATACGGTAATCCCTCACCAATTGGTTTGTAAATTTGTGGTTGGTTACTCCAGGTTTTGTGGAAAAGTAGAGATCAGGGAGTAAAAATTTAAAAGGCATCAAAATCGTAAAAAGAGGAAGTTAATCATTTTATTATTATACATAGAAATAATTACAGATGATATTATGATAGACATTGGAATTTAAAATGGAGTGTAAGAAACTTATTTATCCCCACAATAATTCCTTGTATCTCGCATCTTAATTGTGAAGCTGATTATTGATTTGAAAGTTAGCAGTCATTTCCTTTTTTGAAAATTAGAATGGTTGGTTGGCTCATTTTCAACCTCAATATTTGTGTACTTCCGTATAAGGCCTCATCTGTATTTCTAGCCCTCATTTGCAGTTTAAGCCCTTCAAAAGATCAATTTCAACAAAGTGCTGCTGGAAAGCCACTAAATAGTAAATAGCCTGTGCATTAGCCTTTGGAAGAAGTGTTCCCTATATGCAAGGCATTGTTGCACACCCTCAAGGGAAACCTGCAATGTTATAGCTAACAACTAGACATTCTTCAGATATATTAAGACATTGACTTCCAATGAAAAATTCATTAAATTTACGCAATCAAGGTAAATAGCTGAACTTTATTTTTTTGTGAAAATTTATGCTTGCGGGGAAAAATTGAAATAACTGATGTTTCCAACATGTTAATTCCCCATTATAATTACAATACGAAATAGGTTCCCATTCGTTGATATGAAAGGAATAATAAATATTCGATTTGTAGTTTTTAGCTTTAGTTTACCTTTTCATACCATGCATTACATGATGTAAGCCAAAGATAAGTGATAATCTGTTTATTCTCTCTTTCCTTGAAAATTGCAAGAAAAAATGTATGAAAAAGATGATAAGATGGAGAAGCCAATTGAACCTGTCAGAGCATTTCTAGTTGGCTTTTTCTTGATTATGGCCTCTACAGGCCTTAGCTTTACGATTCACGATTGAGGAAACTTATTCTTTGGGCCATTCCATGTCAAGTGGACCAACGGTACCCGCTCGACCATCACCGATTTCAATGAAATTTTATGTGAACATAACTTCATATCCTCTATGAACATTTACCAAGTTTTACATCCATCGATGAAATATTTGCTGAGATATAGTCATTTGTTTAACCCACTACTGCAGCATTCTACACTTAGACATCGATTTTTAGCAAACTTGAGACACGTCATCTCAGGCAGTATTCCGTTGAGCAAACCAATACGTGGTATAATTACACAACCTATGTTGCTCTATTACATAAAACAATAATAAATCTTTTATGAGCGAAATCTGCGAAGAAACCTTGAAGCAAAATCGGCCCAAAAAATTATCGCTCGAAAAAAATTTAAAGTTTGGCATTTTATATCTTTTGAAATAAACATAAGATAAACACGAAACTTTGTGCCTTATAACTGCTGTATACAAAGTGTTTGAATAAAAAGTTTCATTTTCTTAATGCCGTCCGTTAGTTTAAATTATATTGATATAATCACGAATAAAAGTTGCGTGCTGCAACCGACTAATAGACCAAGATGGTGGAAATTTTGCTACCGGATACCAAAAAAAGATCGCCCAAGCCAAACTCCCCTCTATGCAGTGTTCCCATATTCACGGATCTCACGATAACGCGCAATTCAAAAGAAATTAAGGCCTAAAAATAAGGAATCTGCTGAATTTTCAGGAGGAGTCTTTTGCGTGGGAAACTGGAGGGAGGATGAGGCTCNCCATGTCAAGTGGACAAATTTTAGAGAAGTGCCCCACTCAACCATCACAGATTTCAATGAAATTTTGTGTGAACATCAACTCACATTCTCAATGAACATTGGCAAAGTATTACATTCATCAGAGCAATACTTGCTGAGATAAAGTCATTTGTTTGACCCCCTACCACAGCCCTCTACAGTAAGACATCAGTTTTTATCAAATTTGAGACGCGTTATCTCAGGCAGTATTCCGTTGAGGAAAACAAAACTCAGTATTCTTACACAAGTTTTGTTGCTCTATTACACAAAATAATAAGAAAACTTTTATGAGCGAATTCCGACAGGAAAATTTGAAGCAAAATTGGCCCAAAAAAATGTAGTTTGGCATTTTGTATCTTTTGAAATAAACATAAAATAAACACGAAACTTTGTGCCTTAGAACTACTCTATACAAAGTGTTTGAATAAAAAGTTTCATTTTCTTAATGCCGTCCGTTAGTAAAAGAATTAATTGTAAATATTGCGATTTTCGTTACGACGCCAAAAACAGGGCATTTTCAGTTCAGATTTACAAAACAAGACCCTCTCGCAACTCTTCTAATTCTCTTTATAAGAAAGAGCATACTTTTATCCCTATAAAAACCTAATTCTGGTTTTTCATCGCAGGCATATAAGAAACCTTGCGCCTTATATCTACTTAATACAAAGTGTTTTAATAAACAGTTTCATGCCTTCCGTTAGTTTTATTTAGTTAGATTGAATATTACTAATTTCGTGCGACGCCGAAAATAGGGTATATTCAGCTCACGTTTACACAAAAAGAACCTCTCAAAAACTTTTTCAAATTACTTTTAAAAGAAAGAACATGCTTTTATCCCTCTAAAAACTTAATTTTGGTTTTTTATCGCAGGCATATAATCCCTAAAAATAGGGAAGAATGTTATGATGCTCTATTACAACCTCACATCCAATCTGTCTTTCTTCGTTTGTCTTATTGACATCCTAGTTACGTAAGTAAACTCACAATACATAAGCTATAAATAGAAAATCTGAAAAGAGAAGTTAATGAAGGTTCTGAAGTTATGACCAAAAATGAGTGTAATAGACCACTTCAGAAACCCTCATCCAAAACATGCTAAAGTTTCGGATTCTTTATGCTTCATATAAATTACAATTGTAGAATGTATAATTGTATTCATATGAATTATAATTGTAGAAGGCTGTGGTCGGGGATCAAACAAATGACTATATCTCTACATATTTTCTATCGATGGATGTAAAACTTGGCAAATGTTCATAGAGAATACGAGTTTATGTTCACACAAAATTTCAATGAAATCTGTGATGGTCGAGCGGGGCACTTCTCTAAAATTGCTCCACTTGACATGGTCCTACTGTAAAATTCCTTGAATCATTCTTCCTATTGAGACAACTCGCAAGTAATAACTGCTGAAATATGTTTCATATTAGCAAAGTTCTACGGACAATTTCTTCTTGTAATTTCATCCATCTACAAGTACGCCATGACAATGTCTTCCTTATCGTTTGAGTTCGAGATTGCGACTGGAAAAGTGATAGCGGGGCTCTTGCCACCGCCCAAATCATATCGATAGAAGCACTCCAAGGAATTGTCTGGAGATTGATACTCGTTCGCAGAAATTTACTCATTTTTGAACGATGCCTGCCAATTTCTATGCAGCTTTTGAGCAACAGACCCTTTCCTTTAGTACAAGGAGACAATACCTCCATCCAAAATAACAGTCGTGAGCACAATGTAAGTCTTCCAATAAATTCTTACCTCGATTTTGCTTATCCTATACTTGCCCCAAGAAAGTTTTTGCAAAGGACATCATGGTAGTTTTCTAGTAAATCGTTTCCCATCGGATACTTTTTACACAGCAGAGACTCTCTTGCATGATGCTAAAATCTTGTTCGTACTTATCTTGAGGTTGGTTTGAGAACAGTCGAAGCATTCGTATCACATCTTTGAGAGCGGTGAAAATCGTAAACAAACTTATTTTAAGATTAATTTCTGCAGTATTTTTAGAGCTGTTTCGATTTCGAGTTTGTCATCGTAGTTTGATATTTTCTATTCAGATCGTAGTAGCTCTTAAGCTGGGGTGAGATGGTGCCTTTCAAAGACTTGTATACTAAATACAACTGATAAAAATGTCAAAGCTTTTTTTGCCGAAGCCTATGCTACTGTGCGATGTAGGATACATTTTTTATCACCTACTAAATCATCTACACGTAATCATTTTCCGATACCTTTCAATCTATACCAAATAATTGGTTCTGCTTAAAAATTTGCGAAAAATAACTTCAGCACGTCACTGAAGCAGAAATAGGTGATTCGCTTCAAGTGAGCGATCCTTAGTTAAGCGAATAAAATAAATGACGCTATATGTATCTGTAACGGAACCGCAATTTGGGTTGCTATAGAGGAATTCGCGTTCAGCGAGTACGTGTTAACGAGGTTTTACTGTATATGATAAGAATGTATCGGAATACGAGCACGATTCCGTAACGAATTATTCTCGCAATCCAAGGTTTGACTTTCTAAAACTATCACAGAAATCCAAGGAAGTATACTGTGTCAGTAATGGACTAATATAAAATTATTGATACAACTTCATGATTGGCAGGCGAAAATCTTATACCGTTTCTGATACTTATAACTACATTTTAAATATTAATGGTATTAATAATTTATCAATTCTGGCGATATTTTGCGGAATTTATGCATATATATTTATTTCGTATCAAATACAAAGAAAATTGCTTTAATTTTAATATCACATTCTTATCTCTCATTGGCATTGTTCACATATTGTTCATGTTCATGAATTATCTGGGTTTGTCCGTGGAGACTGACGAGGAGGAATCCTGAAAATGAAAAAGAAAGCGGTCGTCAATTACAACGGACAATACAGATAGATACATTTGGTCAAAACTACTCCGCAGTTCTTCCAGAAAATCCTACAAGAAGAAAGTAGAATAAATTTATGAATTTCTTTGCTTTGGTCAACTCAAGACTCAAGAAAAATAATAGCGGAAAGTCGGGTGAAGGAGACGGATGGACGTTTATTGGCGATGCCACTCATTTTAGTCTCTCCTTTACCTGAATTCCATCGTTTTTCGTGTATTTACAGAGGTTAATAAGTTAATGAAACGGTAGAGCGTTTGAATCATCCTTGCAAGTTTGAAAGAAAAATAACACACTTATAAAGACCACAGAGAAGTGAACGGAAACCCTAGAGAACAAAAATTAAGAATTTAGCAAAAGTGAAAAATTAAGAAATTCAATAAAAAATAAAATTCAAATGTTTAATATTCAAAATATTAGGAAAGCTTTGGGAGACAAAATAAATGCCCTAAAAAGGGCAATGATTATTTAGTTCCCTTTTATTTTAGATAGCAATGTTTAAATGATTATGCTGTCCATATTAATATTCCAATGCTATTAAATATGAGAGCCAAGAGTAACATAGAATGTGGGTTGAAATTTGCAATATCAGAAAAAGATAAATTGCTGAATCGAGGAAATGTATATCCTTAAATAAAACATAATTAACAGTCTCAAGTGAAATCTGGTGAAACTTCATTCTAAAATATAATTTTTATTTCTTAGTGCAATCTCAGATAAAACCTTTTGATAAATGGAATAAGTTGAACTTATTTCGCTTGTTCGTTGGAATTCGATGATCGATACTTACCTCACTCAACTACGACAGCGGTCGACTCGACACCGACCCAGAATTTAGAGAAAGACTCGAGTATGGTGCCCCTGAGGGAAAACGAAATTTAAATCAGTTCTAATACATTACTCCCTTTGAATTTCAACTATCACACAATATGTTTCCTATATAGAAGATATTGCACCGTGAAAAATAATATCCAATCTATTCCAAAACATAGTAGCCAATATGTTTAGAAACAGTATAAAACGTTTTTTATGATAGATAATCTCTTCATTCATTAGCAAAATTGTTAAGTTTTTTTCCTGAAATAACTACCTGAAGTAAACAGTTCCGGAGAAGCTCTCTGGTGCCTCCCATTCCAGAGTTAGGGTTTCAACTGCTGTGCGGGAGACATAACTTATAGCATTCTGAAAGGAAGTTGAACACAGATAGAATCATAAAAAGACCTTCAGGCTATAATCTTTTATGAAGATTCTAGTCTCTGAATACTTACCTCTGTACCAGGAGGACAGGTGCTGACTCTGATAGCGGGATTGACATATAAGTTGCTTAAAGTAAACTTTCCAAGGGCTTCGCTGCCTCCCTCGACTTTTCTAACTTGCATGTAAAAGCCCTTGTAAACCTCTCCGCTCTTTCCGGTTATCACGACTGAAAAAGAATTCACACTTGAGTCAATTGGGTTAGTATATTGTTCAGAGGAAAAGTAATACGTATGTTGAATAAGAAAGATTTTTTACAGCTTATTTTATTTATTTATTTATTTATTCACTTATTTTATTTATTTGTTTATTTACTTATTATATTCTATTTATTTTATTAAAATATTTTNTACGTCCAAAAAAAGCAATACGAAAGTCAATATTGTTTATTGTCAGCTATAAAATGGTCAGAGTAAGATTACAAGATAATAAAAAATAAGTAATATAATAAATTATTCGGACATAAAATTTTTGATGGATATTTCTCTGCAAGGAGCTCAGGATATAGCCTAAAGTAGAATTACCACGAGTTTATGATATTAGAATCAAAATCTCTTAAAACTTAAAAATGTAAAGTCGTCTCTTCGATTTTTTCAAGGAAAAGCATTTTAAATGCGCCATTATGCTCCAAGAACGTTACAATAAAAAATCGAGATTATTCTTTAGAAAAAAATGTCATACAATTAGGAGCTACCTTCGAAGGTATCCTTTCCAAATTACCGGTCATAAATATTTAAATGATAACTTATCGTATTGAATTTAAAATGTTTCATTTGTCTTTTGGAACAGGATAGAGGAATATGTATGCAGCGCCCATCTGCCGCCCGGCTGCGGAGATAAATTGCCGCCCCTTAAAATTGAATACCAAAACTATACCTTTCCTTATTTGCTAGTAAAAATTATTTTGTAAGAATTTGAAAAACCAGTGTTTCACGACTTCATTCCCCAGCTTATGTTGGTCACAAAACATCAGTAACAATTAATTATGCATATTACGTATCTTGACATAGTGAATTGGCATCTTGAGTTAATAGTTCACATTACTTTTGAGTTTCATTATCTTAGCAGCAACAGTCTCCGGAAGTGTCAATAAAACACGCAAAGCTATTTGAAAATTAGAAAGGTCTCCGATCAAATCTCTAGAGTGTTTTCAAAACCTGAACAGGATTTTTTCTTGGTACCAGAAAATCTTTTAGTGATTCAAATCCTTCGATTAAATCTGCTGACATAATATTCCTTTCCCGTCTTGGGTTATCCATAATTTTTTCGTCTAAATGTTGCCAATCTTTAATTTCTCATTATAATCTTTTGTAGATAAGTCGTGTGTGTCACACAGAAATCAACATAATGTAATGCAGTAACAATGGTTGTGTACGCTGTGTCCGCCGTTTAGATGCCGCCGCCCGGGCGCGATGCACCCCTTGGTCCCATAGGCTCTTTATGTATGTTTTACTTGTTACTTCTCTGTCAGATTAATTCAAGTCTGTGATAAAATGTCAATCTCGTAATTCCAGGATCGAATAATCTCTTTGGGATCCTTAAAGAAGGACCTAAAATTCAAGACCTTACCTTGAATAACCTCTCCTGGGGAGACGTTGGTCTTCGAAGGAGTGATGGTGTACGGAGCTGGGTCTGTGGAAGGCTTGCTGTCGTTGTGAATTGGAACCATACTCTCACACACAGAGGACGGCACGTGGTTGGGATCCAACGGCCTCGCATGTTCGGGGATGGCGGCAGAAAACGCAAGGGACACGAGGCACGAGGCCACGCACAGAACCACGGCTTGCTTCATTTCGGAATCTTTACGCTGAGAAGTGTGAAAAAAGAATTGTGTTATTACATTAGAGAAAGAATTTGCAAAAAAATTATTTAAGAAGGTTTTCGGGTGAGAATCAGGATTTAATTTTTGGGAATAGGGTCTTGTTTTAGCCAAAATAAAAATATGCAGTAGCGAGTAAAAATGCTTACCCATTCATGTGGGATGGGGAGCAGTTTTTGAGACACGATCTCGACCGGGCGTTATTAGTTCTGTTAATATAAATCTATATTCTTTGGTAGCAACTAATTGTAGGATGAGAACTAGTGTACAACCATTAAAATTTTCTTCTTATTTTACAGTAACAGAGTTTTTTCGCCGTTTCGCCGAACCATGCTCCCTTTTTATTGTGACGAATTTAAGGATTAAATTTAACTGTTATTAACTCTTAAAATAGTTGTAAATTTCCATAAATAAAAAACTATAAGTTGCACAAATTGTATAATTTTGGAAACTCATATACACTAATTACGTTTAATCCCATCGGTTCAATTTACCCCGATAATACCAATGGGGGTAATAACCCCAACGCAGAGGGACGCCTCTATATTTTACGTCCTTCTAGACATCGACTAAGTTCCTCTGATGCGCTAATGTGAGCAACTTCTAGGTGAAGAAACAAAGTTTCTTCAGAAACTGAATAGAAATACAGTTACACCTCGTAATAACAGGTTTCTTGCTGTTTTATTTAGCGTATACAGCAGCAAAGTCTCCCGTAACATATTTTTAAAATATTTATTTTCTTACATAATTTTATCATTAATATATGAAAAGAGGTATTTTACGGATTAATATGGAAAATACGGAGGAACACCTGGTCAAAGAAGTATTGCAATGTAAATGCTGTGGAGCGATTAGTTACCACGTATTCATTATAATTTTATTCGACGAATTGCAAGTATTCTATATCAACATGAATACCCTGCAAGCCGCCTTTCGGCGTGTGGCAGGTGTAAACACCAAGCGTTCGAATTACCTCTTTAGCTTTTCTTACTTTGTTACTTTGTCTTTAGCTTATTGCTATCGCGTATCGTTTGCGGAAGGAAAAAGTCCCTAAAACGACTTGTTCTCGCATCTATTTACTATTTCTTTTATCTTACGCTCATTGTCGGGTCGGCCGAAGTACCAGAAGGGGGGAGCGTAATACCAATATTACAATATAATAGAATTTACAGAACTCAAGTCTCAGAGGTAATAACATTTTCTTCGAAAAAATTCGATACAATGAAACTTGAGGAAGAAAAGCTGCGTAATTTAATAATTGACCAGGAAAATAATAACTTAATTAACTAATAAGAGATGTGGGCTCACCTGTGGACGATAGAAGGAAGACCGCTTGCTGGCTTCGGCAGGGAATTGTCCTGATGCGGCGGGTCGAGGGGGATGACTGCATGCAAACAGCTGGACTAGCGCGATTTTATATGCCCAATTGCAGGGCAATTTTCCGCTATGTTGTCGTCATCCGACCTCCAGTGAACTTAGAGGAAAACCTGCATCTTTTCCTCCTCGGAAGCCGATCGAGTCATTTATCGCAAGACCTCACGTTAATCGCGTTCGGGGAGAGGAAAACCAGCAAAACAAACAGCGGCCGTACCAATTGGTTTCCTTACGATATCGGGGAAGTTTGTGTGTCATTTAAAATGCATTATCAACTCATAAAAAGTTATCTCCTTTTCGAACATCTTTGGATCCCCCAGTTTATCCGTTTTAACAATAAGTTTCGTGCGATTGCGTACACATCAAAAAGCAGTGTAACCATAACATTTAGTTACATTATTATCGTATATATATTATATATATAATTTATTTCCATACCTAATAATTATTCAAAAATAATAGCAAGTTATATCAAAGATATTTGCATCAGAATGCTTCCTGATATAGTTTGTGAACATAATAGTCAATTCTTTTGCAAATGCGTCACGAATTGAATAAAAATTCATAATTTTTACTCGTTTTGATTTCGCCATTTCCACATATTCTTACGGCATTCATAACAAGCACTTATGCGGAATTCTCTGCGATTTACAAAAGTTTTGATTTAACTAAAATTATAAAATATTTCACGTCTATATAAATACTTCACGACAAAAATAAGAATCTATGATCATTTTCCTTTCTTTTGACACCTCCTGATTTCGTAAGACTATTTTTCTGATTTAATTCTGTAATAGAAACAACCTCTGCAGGTAACGAAAACTTACTTTACGTACATTTCTTATGGAAAAGTATACTAACTGATTATCCCCGTGTATTTACATGGGATAACTCATCAAATCAACATTCAACAATTGCCTTGGTCGTCAAAGGGATGGGTTGCTTATTTCCGAAAAAAATTACCAATTTTCCGCGCATTTTATGAAAGTTCTCGTAATTTCAAATTTGTTTCATGACTAAAATAAGATTCTATGATCATTTTCCTTTCCTGTGGCACTTGTCTCAGTTTCGTAGGACCATTGTTTCTAATTAAAATTTTGTAAAAGAAACAACCTCTGCAAGTCATGAAAACGTACTTTACGTTCATCTCTTATGGAAACGTATTATGGTCTCCTGTGTTCAAACCTAGGCCTTTACAGAGATGAAAATAGTTTTCCTGGGGGTTTCAGCATCACAGAAACACAATGCAGTTTGTTTCAGATCTCTAAAACAAGCCGTTTCTTAGATAAATAGGAGGACGGACGGACGGACGGACAGACATTTGCTTTTTATATATATGACGATGATATTTATTGATTATATATACAAAAATAAAAAATTCTGTCAGTCCGTCTGTTCGTTTCCCCCCTCTATCTCAGAAACGGCCTGATGTTGAGATAAACTGCATTATGGTTCTGCCAGGTTGAAAGCTTGAAATTATTCCTATCTCTGAGAAGGCTCGAGTTCGAGCCCAGGAGCTCATTGTACGTTTCCATAAGAAATACACTTAAAGTTCGTTTTCATATCTTGCAGACTTTGTTTCGTTTGTAAAATTAAATTAGAAAAATGGCCCTACGGAATCGAAACAAGTGTCAAAAGAAAGGAAACTGATTATATATTCTAATTTTCGAAGTGAAATATTTATATAGATTCGAAATGGCGAGAATTTTGATAAAATTTACTGAAACTCTGAACATTTGCGGTAATTAACAAATCATTCTCTTAGCGTTATTGTTGAATTCGAGTTCATGCATTCTCCTATTAAAGTACAGGGGTATTGTAAGTCCATATAGAATTAATGGTTGGAACTAATATACACCGGTGTCATTTATACAATATAAATGACACCGTCGTGTTTAGGAGGGTTAATGAATACGATAATAGATACATTTTCAAAATAAATTAAAATTCGAAATGCTTAACGGGGGCGCTTACTAATAATTATATACTTAGTTTAATTATTGTAATCAACATTCATCTAATAAAATACCGTCGCTGTATCTTTATTGATTCATTTTATAGAAAGTAAGTAACCTCAAGAAGAAATGCAAGTAACTTCAGTTTTGTTGCATAAATTTTTAATGTTAAAACAATTAGAAAAATATGGTGACACGAAATCAGATGGAATGTCAATAGAGGAGAAAATTTAACAGAGATTCTTACTGACGACCTCATCAAATGTATATTTCTATTCGAAATCACAAATAATTTGGTAAAAAATATAGTATTTTTCGAAAAATTTAGGTGGCAAATTTAGTAAATTAAATTGTTCTCAATATAATTTTGGTTGCTATAACATAAGCTCCATTCTTGGTGTCATACATTTCGGTTGCTAAATCAGATATAATGGCAGTAATCTCAGTAATTACCAAGAAGAGTTATTTACCAAAATAATTACTGTGAAATTTCCTGCGCATTTCGAAACGAATGACAAATTAATCCAACATTCGACCGCAAAATACGAAAACACCGCAAGAATAAAATGTGGAATTTTAGCCGCAAAATAAACCAATTGCGAATGAAATGAAATCCGTTACCATTTTTCTATCAAATGAATGAATGAATCCTTAGACTGCGAAAAATGAAAAATCGCGGGTAAACTCTCCGAAAATTATCATACACTCCTGAGTTCAAACCTACGTCTCCTTGAAGACGACAATAGTTGTTCCGGAGCTTTCTAACACGTAAAAATCTAATTTGTTTACTATACTGAAAATTGCGGTCATTTTTTGAGCCCGGGGTGTCATAGTTTAAATTCGTCCCCATTCCTTGTAAAGTCTTTAGATTCAACCCTATGTGGAAAAAGGTTAATTAAGAATGCGTTGGGAATTAATTAGTATTTAAATATAAAAGGAGACATTTATAAGACATAAAAATTTTAAAGAAGTATTAGGCTTCAAATGAGAATCATTAAATCTATAAAAAAGTTACATTCCTCCGTTTAAAAAAGAGGCAAAAATAACTTTTTGAACCGAAGTTTCGATTTTCATAGAATTATTTTGAATGAGTGTTACTGGGCTTCGGTTAGCAATAATTATAAATTAAATCGAGATTCAAACATGTTGGCTATAAAAGGAGAAGGATATGTGAAAAAACTTCAGAATCAGAGGAAATCTCTTTACTCTTTAAACAGTCCTCCACTCTTGTTTCCTTTAACCTTCAAATAACATATTCGAAACGCAACAGGAAAGGTGAATTGATCTTTTTGGACTTGCGGTGGCTTCCCGCAGAGCTAGGAAAACATCCTTTCTGGCAGTGCCCTTTTGCAAGAAAAATGTATATAAATTTTCGCTCCTTCCGCGAATAATTCAATCAGTTAATGAACTATCGAATCGTGTAGATTTTTAAAAATGAGACGATGTCTTCCTTAAAGAAGAAAACGTATAAAATCTTTAACACTTAAGATCCAAATAATCATAATAATATATTTTGGATATTGTATGTATGTTTGAACTTTAATTATTTTATACAATGTAATTGTGGAGGATTGTTTTTTTACCTTTGTATTTATAACATTAATTACATATTGTGACGCGTTCGACTTCAGGGAAAGCGGTCCCGGGTTCGAATCCCGGTGGGGGCATAAAAGCGAAATGACCTAAGCTGTCGAAGCA
>KZ308920.1:120529-144118 GCA_000376725.2 Ladona fulva | reverse complement strand
TACGTCCATACGATTTGTCCTAGCATCGAACCTGGGTCCACTAGGACAAATATTCTTACGACATACGATAAAATCCTTATTTTCTATAGATGTACCGAATTTTAACCTTCTACCTGACCGGGAAATCCCGTAACGAATTTTTGAAAATTCGGTCATTCGAATGGTCCTGGGATCGAACCTTGGCCTTTAGAGCAAAAAGCTTTACGGCATACGATAGACAATCATCTACTCTAACAACACCGTGGATTTCAAGTATCTATCTTAACGAAAAATACCCTAAATGAATTCATGAACTTCAGACAGAAAAACCTTCAGGGTAAAAACCTCAAGGTATACCATAGAGGTATTAGCTCGCTATCGATGACGTGAATTTGAACGTTCTATCTTACCTAGAAACACCCGAAATGATTTCTTGAAATTTTGGCATAAAGAATTTACCTAGCATCAAACCTGGGGCCATTCGGGATAAAACTCTTGCAAGAAACGGAAGATAAAATCAGTTTTTAACGATTCCGTAAATTTCAACGTTCTATCTTTATGCTAACTACGCTAAACGAATTTTTGAAAATGCGCTCAATGCATTCTTATGGGAAAATGGCCGTTTTTGGGGCCTCCTAGAATCGAACCCATGATGCGTAGAATGGATGTCCGCTTCATTCCATAGTGTCCAAACCCGGGACTTTACGGCAAAAAAATGGTTTTAAGACAAAACCAAATTCTTTATGTCCAGAACTTACCGATAGTTAATTCTTCAAATGTTGGCAATTTTTTACAAAAATGAAAAATTTTCGTTATTGTCAAGCATTTTGCCAGATATCCTACGAATAAACTTATAAATGATGCATTTATTTTTAATAAATTATAACGAAATAAAACATAATTAAATATACTATANGATGTAATTATTTACGTGTCCTATTAACATAACCTTGTATTATTGTTTCCTGGGATAAATAAAATTATTATTTATTATCTGATGATAGGATTATGCTTACTGTATACAGACTCTTGACCAAATTCTAAATTTATGATTGAATCCTACTATAATAAAAAGTCAGAGAAAATCATCCTTTAATACGCTCACACATATGAGCACCTACAGAACAATATTATTTGAAACACTGGTTGGCTGGTTGTCATAACAGATGTAGAATTCATAAACTTCGTCAATTCAATTAGAAAATTTCCTAGATTAACTATTATTTTAAATAGGCTGATTCAAATGCACATCATTTACTGAAATGAAATTCCATCAAAGAAATGAGATAATAAATTTACATATACGCTTTAGTTTTATCCCTGTATTTACAATACTTCTATTTGAGGTTTTATTGTGTTGTAATTTAAGTTAACTTTTATGCTTTTAAACTAGATAAGAACTGTAATTAAAGACCATGGTGTTGTAAGAGTATGACTCAGACAAATTTGAAGTGAACTTTATTATTATAATTCAAATTGTGGCTTCATTAATTATTTCTTAAGTTTTAGTTCAAGAAAATTTGGGTGTTGAACAATAATTTCTAAGGGGATATCATTTCTTGATATTACAAATACTTCCTGTAATAGGATAGCTCACATATTTAAGCAGTTACATTTCTACATATACGAGGGTAAGTCAATAAGTAAGTCGCAAAACTGGATAGAGGCAATAATAATCAAAGTAACTTTCTNAGAAGAAGGGTCTAGCGCACCCATCGAGGGTCAGATGGAAGAGGAGACTCAATCTTTTAGTTTCAATCTCGCCCAAATTAAGACATTTATTATTATTATACGCATAATTAATTGTCACTGACGTTTTGTGACCAATGTAAGCTAGGTAACGAAATCATAAAAACTGGTTTTACAAAGTCTAACTAAATAATTTTTACATGCAAATCAGGAAATGTATGGTCCTGGTATTTAATTTTAAACGGCAGTATGTTATGTTCACACCCAGGCTGCAGGTAAGCTGGGCGCGAGAAAGGCAAATGGATGACCTCGGATTGATAAAGGATCATCCTCTATTGAGAGAACTGAGGTCAAAAGCCACGCATAAGAGGTCAGAATGATCTCGTAACGGTTGCTGCGTTAGAAAACGGGAATTCCATTCTCTACAGGGATTCCCCATTCTCTTCGGAGATTATCATTTGTTGGTGTTGAAATCCAGGATGCCGCTCTACAACAAACCTCGTGTTTCTGTTGAATTAAAAATTTAATTTTTCCCAGAAAATCTGTAGAAAGACCCCTATTCATAACGCTCTCTGCATTATTGCTCTCATAAAGTGGCGATTATTTATTTATGCGTTACTTTTCATTAAACATGACTTATTTCCTTCATGACTCGCATGTTTTTATGCTTCATTCCTAGGGTCAGTTTTCATTTACACATATAGGCTATATGTGTTGATTATGTTAATAAAGGTAGTCAGTCGAGTGACAAAGAGGTGGATTATTTCTCGCTTGTTCGTCCATTACTTGAGTATTGTTGCGCACTATGGAATGCGCACGGGAAGGGAGATTATAGTTGCGATAGCAGGGTATTAGAAATTATCAAAACTCTCGGCTGGGAATCTCCATATAAGGATAGAAGAATCGAGTATAGGCACAATTTACGCCAGAAATTTTTAAGTACCGATTTGCAGGACGAAATACGTGGTATCGTGATTCCCGTACTCAGCGAGAGCGATTTCCGAGAACAGACAACAAAGAAAAACCGCGAGATTATAGAAGGAACGGATACCTATTACTTGTCTCTTTTTCCTGATAGTGGGTTGTTATACTTGTTTGTGTATTACTTGTCTCTTTTTCCCGATTAGGAATACCAATCAGCTTAATAATAGGTTTGGTGTTTCCACACTCCCTGGCATACGCTATACGGCGGCTGGCGTGGTTCTAATATAAATGTAAATACTCGAACCTTGATAATCCACATTACCCGGGATTTAAACTACCTAGGTATTTGAGTAGTAATTTTTATTTAAATACCTGAGCAATTGGGTATCCAAGAGATACTTTCTAGAATTCAACAACTTTTACAGAACTTTATAACTGTATGCAGAAGAAAAATAACGTCTCTTCTATAATTTTGTTCGTAATTAATTTTANCGATGCACTTCTTCTGTGGACAATCCTTTTGCCCACAAGAAACGAACAACCGCACGCTGTTCCTCACGTGTACACTCATTCAACACACCCGCCATCTTGCACTGGCTGCCACTGACAGACTGACTCATCGCAAAATCTCACGTTTCCTCTGCAACAAGCATACATATGCTGCTATCTGCTGGCAAAATATGTGAGCGAAATTTAAACATGGTATAAGGTAAACTGACGTTTGCGACTTATTTATTGACTCACCCTCATATATGCATTTACTCTGTTCATTGCAGTAACATCAATTGATGGCTAGATAGAAAATGTAAGAATCTTACATCTTCTCTTTGTCTATTCAATCTGGAGTGGAGAACAACATTTTCTCAGTAGGTTCATGAGAAACATTGCATTAACTTATTAAGAACATTACATTAACTAATTAAGAACTACATTAGTTTGGTAATGTCCATAAATCAAAGAGCAGGACATCATATTGTGCATAGGAGAAAGTGACTAACTACATGTAAATGAAAGTTTAATGTCTCCTGTAATACAAACTTATAGCATTGAATATAATGGAAAACATAATTCAAATTCAAGTTTGCTTACAAAGAAAAGAAAGGTGAACCTCCGAGAATTAGCTTCTAAGCTACCAAAAAGATTAGAAGGCAAATGTAGCACAAACCACTGCCTACTTCAGTTGAGGAAAGCTTATTTGTGAGGTTAACTAATATCAATTATAATTTCCCTCATGTCCTTTTCCTTAATTTGGAAAAATAGCCCCATCGTTCAAAACTTGTTTAAACATTGAAACCATCATTACCTTAGGTGGAGTAGTCAAACTGAAGAATATACCTTTACATAACCAATGTGATTACTTTCAACAAGAGAACTCAATATTTGTTTTGATTCTGCATAACTTTTGAATCAAGAACTACAATGGATGAGTTTACTTGTAAGAAAAGTATATTTATTGCCAGTTCTCAAGAACTTTATGAAGAGAGAAATGAAAAATAATTTCCCACCAGCAAATGCAGCTCTTATGATATCAATCCCCACTAAACTGAAGTATACATACTACACCAGAAAATATGAATGTAATGCACATTGGATCATATTGATGATTGAATGCAGCTGCTCAGACCCTTTACCTATGTTTCTCTTTTAAACCAGTGCATTTAGCAACTAAAGGGCATAATTTTCAGCAAGGTTACTTCTATGATTTTCCAACAACTGATGTAATAATAACATTTTGTAAACCATAATGGAAGGAGAAAGGGCCATTAAAAAAAAAATGGGACTGGTCCCGTTGGGGACCTTAGGACCTTGGGATTTTTCTTAGGTGCACACCTTATCATGCCAAGTCACCTAAACCCTTTTCCTAGTGAACCATAATGGATATTGTTAGAATAAATATACTCATGAGGGAATTAGAATGATAATTCCTCAAGGTCACCATAACAATTCATTTATAGGATACAAAGGTTTAGAAGTTAACTAGTTAAATTTTACATGATTGAATTTGTGGCAAGTATCACACTAACTGGTAATGTATTAGAAAATTTTATAAATAGGTGGTAATAATAGTTTTATGTTGTGGTAAGTCTGCAGATGCTTTTGTTTATTTTGTTACTATTTCTTGTAGTATACTTATGATCATCAGATCTCATCTTAATAGATGTAGGATTTTTTTTTTAAACCTAAGATTACTTTGCCCACATGAAAGATGAGCAATCAGTAAAACAAAATTTAGTGGTGAACTTTTGGCCAATCTCTATAGCTGCTTTTAAGTGTGGCGCATAGGAAGAAGAAAGTGGGAATGGCAGATGTTGTTATTCTCAGGCGCTGCATAACTGAGATGATTCTCAGGAACCTTGATTTCCAAAAACTTCAATGTTGATTTTCTCCCTTATTTGAAGAGCTAGAGCAAAAAAAAAACATCGTATTAAGGCTCAGGAGGTCATTCTCTGTTGGAAAAATATTTGTTATTTCAGAAAATTTGATTTTCAAAAACTTCAATGCCTTATTTACTTGAATGCCTTTTTCCCTTATTTGAAAATGTAGACTTTAGACTAGCTAGACTTATTGACAAAAATAACGCCAGATTTGAGGTTCAGGAAGTAATTTTCACTGTAATTCGATAAATTTATTTGCTCTCATGAGAAACTCTTTCATCGAGGAAACTTTATTCTAATATTTATCCATGTAAGACGTATGATACATGGAGATGTAAATATTTTGCGTGTCACATTTTTTTACACATACTTGTGGTGTCCTTATAACTACATAGCGTCTGTTGCTACACTGCCACGATGTGACAGCGTCAGCCCTTTCATTGACTATGTGTGCACGTGCACTACATGAATACATAACATCACTTCCTTCCCACACAAAAGAAAATGAACAACATCATGAGAGATAGCAGATGAAATAGAAGAAGACAAGAAGACCTTGGAAAAATAAATCTCAAAAATATGAAATAAAAAATTTGTAGGTACAAGACAGTAAATATAACAGGTGAACTGCAAATAATACAGGAAATACACACAAGACAAATTGTAAATTTCCTGCTTCACACAACAAATTATATTAAATTTTCACTGCATTAGTAAATGGTACGAGGTGCATGATTAATTTTCATATTTACAAGTCCAGAATCACTCTCTTTTTCCTGTCTCTAGTTGGATACCTTTTCACAGTCTCAGACACTTCACAGTTTTCCTCACTGTTCACAATTTCCAAATTATTGTCTGTATTTTCATCATGTGTATGCACAGAAAAATGGGGATCACTTTTACTCACTGTTGTCTGGTTATTCAGTTCCTCTCTGGTGCTTTTCACAATCAAATGTCCAGGAGTACTAGACCCACAATTTCCTGATGGTGTTGTGACTTCAGCTCTCCTTCCCTCAAATTTCCTAAGTTGGTCTATGTGCCTATGCCAGATAAATCCACTATTAATTTTATTACATAATTTCTACTACCTTTCACATCGACAACAGTACCCATTACCCATCTTTCTTTGCCCTGAAATTGTCTAGCCATAACAAAGTCCCCAACTGAAAGTGCTCTGACTCTGTCATGTTCCCCTTAATCCCTAGCTGTTACATTTTTGTTGGANGGAGCCGAAACGTCGATGACCACGATCGCCCTGACCCGGATGGAAACCCGAGAGAATTTTCTACGTGCAGTTTGCCGGGAAAACACCAGAACTTTTTTCATAAAGTTTATGATACAGCATCGTTTTTTACCCGATGATTTTGCTCATTTGGGTTTATTTTTGGCTTGAAATTGAAGAAATTTGTGGAAAATCGAAGACCGGATTTTCTCGTAAAATCTGGCCAACTCTGACCCCCTGTAGAATTTTAATGCAGCGGAATAAAAGTTAACGATTTGGTAGTAATATGCAGAATTTATTTAAGGATATCCATGCGAAGTTTCAAAGTCGGCAGTTTTCTTATTTTTGGCCAGCTTTTTTCTCACTATGCGGTGGACTGATTATTAGTTTATAATCATTTGCTTGCGTTTCCCAATTGTGCTTTCCCTGAAGTTAAATTATCCTTGATAATAAATGCTCTCCCGTAGATTTTTGTTGACATAAAATGTAGATTTCTATCGTATGCTGTAAAAATTTTGGCCTACTGGTCACAGGTTCGATGCCAGGACACTTCTAATTGCGCATGTAAGGGAAATACAGGAAGTCTTTTTCAACGCAGCCGGAACTTTGGTCCGCGGAGATTTGGTCCGCTACGTTTTGGTCCGCTACGATTTGGTCCCACGACAATTTGGTCCCGCTACGATTTGGTCCGCGACGATTTGGTCCGCGGCGGCTGGGTGCTACGATGATTTAGTAANCTCATATTCCCTATTGCTGAAGGGTTTTAAGTCTTCCCCTACTTCTTTGGGCCAACCAAACATGCAGTAATCCATAACTCTGCTGATTGTCTGATCTTTTCTAGATTCTTGTTGAATATTTTTAACAGTCACAGGTAAAAATTCTATCTCACCTGCTTGTAAAAATGATAGTTCCTGAATTTCTGGCTCTTCAATGGGAAGAGGTAGCCTTGACAGACTGTCTGCCACCTTGTTGTCTGTGGATCTAACATACTCAATTTTGTAATTGTATGCCTGGAGAATAACAGCCCATCTCTGTAGTCTATTTGCAGCCATTTGGGGAATACCTCTCTTCTCTCCAAAAATGAAAGTCAATGGCTTATGGTCTGTCCTTAGTGTGAAATTTCTACCAAAAAGGTAAAGCTGAAATTTCTTCACAGCAAAAATTATAGCCAAGGCTTTCCTCTCTATTTGTGAATACCTCCTCTCTTGCTTATTTAGGGACCTAGATGCAAAGGCAGTGGGACTTTCATCACCATTTGGGAATTTGTGGGATATAATTGCACCTATACCATATGGGGAAGCATCACACTCAAGAATTATTGGTAGTGATTGACTATAATGGGCTAAGATTTTAGTTGGAGAAACTAGGTCTTTGACTGCTTTAAATGAAGAATTGCATTGCCTTGTCCATTCCCTTAAAAATCTTTTTATCAGTAGCTGATGTAGTGGTGCCAAGGTGGATGATAAATGAGGTAGAAACTTAGAGTAATATTCCACCATACCCAGGAAGGCCTGTAACTGAGAGATGTTTTGGGGAATGGGGGCTTTCAAAACAGCAGCCACTTTGCTCTCAGAAGCATGGAGGCCATTCATATCTATTGTATGGCCTAAGAAATCAACAGAATCCCTCAGAAATTTACATTTGTTCTTGTTTACAGTAAGCCCATGGTCCTGAAGCCTCTTTAAAACTGCTTCAAGATTTGATAAATTCTCTTGATTTGTCTTATCAGTTATGATTATATCATCCTGAAAACATGCAACCCCTTTTAATCATTGCACAACATGATCCATTGTCCTCTGAAAAAGTGCTGGGGCTGAAGTAACTCCAAAGGGAAGTCTAGTATATCTAAATAACCCCCTATGAGTATTGATTGTACATAACTTCTGTGACTTTTTATCCAACCTTAACTGCTGAAAAGCTTGAGATAAGTCAATTGTTGAGAATTTCTGCCCCCCTTTAATCTAAGAAATAGTTCCTCCACTCTTGGTAATGGTTAATATTCTACTTCCAATTGTGGATTTACTGCAACTTTAAAGTCACCACAGATTCTCAATTTTCCATTAGGTTTAATAAGTGGGACTATAGGGGTGGCCCATGCACTGAATTCAACTGGGTATAGGATTCCTTGCTGAACGAGTTTGTCAATTTCTATGTCAACCTTGTTTCTCAAGGTAATTGCTAGTGACCTCGAATGACAGAATACTGGTTTTGACCCTTCCTTGAGATGCAATTTAAAAATACCTTTGTTTAAAGCCCCTAGTTTTTCGCTAAAAAGTTGCTTAAACGTTAAACACAATTCATTGATAATTTGGTCAGAGGAAATTGACAGATTGTACACCGGATTTGGTAACTTTAATGATTTAAACCAGTCTCCACCAAGTAGTGGAAGCCCTCCATTTGAAATAACATATGATGGCAATCTTATAGTTTCACTTTCTCGTGTGACATCGACTGTCAAGATGCCTAAGGGAACTATTAAATCATTTGAATATGACCTTAGTCAAACCTTTGTTTTCTGTAAAGGCAACTTCGCAAAATTTTCTCAATAGCACTTCACTGATATGGCCAATATTGCCGATCCCGAGTCTATTTCAGGTAAACCTTTATTTAAATTTATTGTTCATAGATTGCAATTTTGCAATTTATGGGTGTAAGGGGATGTGATGTGTCTCAAATAGCCCATCACCTTCACGTAGTGCACTCTGTTATCACTAAAGAGGACATGGTGTTTGAGTGGCCCCTGGAATAAGGGGTTTTCCCTCTACCAAGTGTCAATGGCCTATATTAGAGCATTAATGATGGAGATGGCAAGAAAATTAAAGAAAATTGAAAAGGCAAAGAAGGTTATAAGTAGAATCTAGTAATCTAATTAAGTAGAATGGAGACATTGAAAAATGTGGGCAAAAAGAAAATGGGTGAGTTGTTAACTGAGGCAATTACTGAAGGTAAGAAAGAAAATGAGAGGGTAGAAGAGACATGGATAGGAATAAAAAATATTATGAAAAAACAGTAGAGAAGGAAATAGGGCATTACGAAGGTAGAAGATCAAAGAAACCTTGGGTACCACAGAAAATAAAGATAAATAAGAAAAGTAAAAATATAAAAAAGTTAAATAAATAGTAGTAATATTATAAAGTTAAATAAGATAGAAGAAAGAAGGCAATGCAAAACTAGAAGTAGGAAAGAGAACAGTGCAATGTAATGCAAATTAAACAATGAACTAAGGAGAGATACCCAGAAAGCTATGGAAAGGTGACTAAAAGAGGAATGCGATGATATTGAAGATCTTGAGAGAAAATGCCAATACGATATGTTGTATGAAAAGGTAAGAAATTTTACAATGGACGGTAAATAAAGAAGCAAAATGAAAGTGATTGTGGACAAAGATGGAAAAGAGATACTCGAGAGAAAAGAAATAAGGGAAAGGTGGAAGGAGTATATGGCATACCTATAAAGCAAGGGAGATACAGGATATATTGGATACAGAAATAGAGTTGGAGATAGCAGAAGATAAGAGAGGCCCTAGTATAGCCCTATTATTCTGAAGTCTGAGATAGAACAGACAATGAAGAAAATGAAAATGGAAAGGCAATGGGAATAGAAGAACTTCTTATTGACTTCTTTAAGTGTTTCGAAGAAGAGAGAGAATAGGGAATTGTAGAATTTTGTAATAAAATATATTATTGATAAGGGAATATGGTCAGATGACTATATAAAATGAATTATGGTACCAATTTCTAAAAAAGCAGACACCAAAAAGTGTGGAGAATATAGAACTATAAGTTTGATAGTACAAGCAGCTAAAATATTGTTAAGAGCTCTGAAGCAGTGACTACTAGGAATAATGGAAAAGAATGAAGGAGAGGAGCAGTCTGGATTCAGAATAGAAAAGTGTACTAGAGAAGCTATTGTGCTTCTATGGATAATTGGTGAAAGATATAGGAAAAGAGGAAAAGGAATAAGTTTATGTTTTATAGATTTGGAAAAAGTATTTGAAAGGGTAAAATGGGATAAGTTGATGGAAACCCTTAAGGCAAAGAAAGTAGTCTGAAAGGATAGGAGGCTGATCAGGGAACTGTATAGGATCCAAGAAGTGGCCATAATAGTTAATGGAAAATTTACAGACTGGATGGATCTGGGTAGAGGGGTAAGGCAAGACTGCTGCCTCTCACAAATTTATTTAATATATACATTAGGGTATGGTGAGCAAGCCTTGGAGAATGAAAAAGGGATAAGTATTGGAGGTTGGGAGATGAAGTGCATCAGATTTACTAATCCTAGCTGATGACAACCAGACGCTTCAAGGAATGATAAAAAGTTAAGAAGAGGAAAATAAAGAATATAGAATACAATTAAATGTTGGAAAAACCAAAGTTTTGAGAGTGAATGATAGAGGAAATGAGAATTTGTAAACGAGGGAAGAATAGAGCAGGTTAGAAGGTACAGATATCTGGGGAGTATGCTGACGGAAGAGTGGAACAGTAGTGTAGAGATTAAGTCAAGAATAGCTATGGCAAAAGAAGCTTTTATGAAGAAATGTATTATTCAGCAGTATGGATCTAGAACTGAGGAAGAGACTGGTGAAATGTTACGTGTGGAGTTTTGTGACGTACAACTGTGAAACAAGAACCTAAGGAAGACGAGAATAACATGGGTGGATGGAGTAAAGAATGAGGAGGTGCTAAATAGAGTTAGGGAGGAAAGAACGATATTAAACACAATACAAAAGAGAAAAAGGAACTGGATCTGACACATTTTTAGAGGGAAGGGGATTTTAACTTCGGAAATTGAGGGAACAGTGGAAGGAGAAAAGAGGAAGAAGGCTAAAAATGAAAGATGAAGTAAAGATAGATGGCTACAAGGAGACCAAAGAAGAGGCCCAGGACAGGAAAAATAGGATACAGCTGTGGTGCATAGGACCTGCTGAAGGCAGAATACATGATGATGAGATTGCAATGCTAGAATTACCTCATAGAATTTTTAAATCATCGTTTCTATTTTCTTACATTCTCAGATTCATTTTTCCTTACTATTAGACTTTGGAAAAATCATTCCATGGTCATTTATAACTCTCTCTATCATACCAAAAGAAACATCCTTTTGACAGCCATGGAAGGAGACAAGGCCTGGAATTCAGAAGAAGAGAGAGCTAATTATTCAACAATGTTAGAAAGTAAAGTGACTAGGTGTGCTAAAGAATGCAGCAAAGAAAAAACTGCTACACAGTAGAAAGGATCTCATGTACCTTCTTGTTATAAAAGGTTCTCTAAATTGTTGTACTTCAGTTGTGAGTAAAATTGTATCGTAAACACCTCTTGTCAAACGTTTATACAGTGATTTAGGTTGTGTAATGGAGCTCCATTATTGAATTTTCTTTTCATTCATTATAATGTCTGAATATTTTCTTAGAAGATTATTTTAACTTCCATTTTGTATTGTTGGTCATTCTTCTCCTTTTAAACAGTTGCTACTTTAAAAATATGGTTGGCAAAGATTTTGGGAATGCATTATTTATGAAAATGGTTCATCCAGTGGGGACCATCCTGTCCTCCCAACAGTATGAAAAAATGAAGAAGCTATATGATTCTGTAAGTAGAATCATTGAAATCTTGAATTGCCAAAGAGGTGGTGTGGTATTTGATGTGCCCTCTCCATTCATCTAATATCAATTCTAAAACCTCAGCTCCATCTTAGGGGTATTCAAGACATGGATTTAATTTTATAGCAGTCAGCTCAATCTTTCATTTCATAAGGAACAGTTTGTTTCTGAAAGTACTGTTTTCTTGTTGCATCTTGGTTTGGCCTCATAGTGCTCCCTTCCAAATAATGCTGAGGATATCCTCCAGTCCCATTGATTTTTTTCAGTGCTAGATCACTAGCTGTATTTATTCACTAATTACTACCCTATCATGAGCATAAGTAATTTAATTAGAGCTTCACCTTACTCAAGATATATTAGTGCACCTCAGATATGTACAATCATTCATGTTAGTACTTCATTATATATTTAGTGCATAATTTGTAGTATTAAAGTTGTAGAGATGTACACTGGTTTATCTTTGGATGTTTGTGGCTTTTTTATTATATAATCTTATGTTATTAAGTGTAATAGCTTCTGTTGAATTCAATGCCTTTGTGTGACATCGTATTTAGATACTTCCTAAGAACGATCAGTTCTACCTTCACTGATATGGCCAATATTGCCGATCCCGAGTCTATTTCAGGTAAACCTTTATTTAAATTTATGGTTCATAGATTGCAATTTTGCAATTTATGGGTGTAAGGGGATGTGATGTGTCTCAAATAGCCCATCACCTTCACGTAGTGCACTCTGTTATCACTAAAGAGGACATGGTGTTTGAGTGGCCCCTGGAATAAGGGGTTTTCCCTCTACCAAGTGTCAATGGCCTATATTAGAGCATTAATGATGGAGATGGCAAGAAAATTAAAGAAAATTGAAAAGGCAAAGAAGGTTATAAGTAGAATCTAGTAATCTAATTAAGTAGAATGGAGACATTGAAAAATGTGGGCAAAAAGAAAATGGGTGAGTTGTTAACTGAGGCAATTACTGAAGGTAAGAAAGAAAATGAGAGGGTAGAAGAGACATGGATAGGAATAAAAAATATTATGAAAAAACAGTAGAGAAGGAAATAGGGCATTACGAAGGTAGAAGATCAAAGAAACCTTGGGTACCACAGAAAATAAAGATAAATAANACAAGACATATTGTTAAAGTCTCTGCAGTTACGATAAATGAAGCCAAGAGTTTTGTAGGCTTTAGTAATTGAAGCATCAATGTGTCTGTTGAAAGTTAAGTTAGATTCAAAGAATACACCCAAGTCAAGTTTCTGGTTCACTCTTACAAGATTTTGTCCAGACAGAGAATAGTCAATAAATACAGGAGTCTTAGATTTACATCTAATATATATATATCTAATAGGTTAATATATATAGTAAGACACCTGACTTTGAGAACCATAACACAAATTATTTTCATTGATTTTTTTACGTAATTACACACCTGTTTTTATAATAGTTTCTAGCTAATATATTGAATGATAAAATCTATCATGTTGTCACACTATTGTAAAAGAGCATGTGTGTAGCCATGCACGGAAACTCTAGCTATCATGTACGTTATGAGAGTTCCCAGATGTCTTATAGCTACATACAGATATATGTAGTCTCAATCAGTTTTCTCACTGAGTGAAAAAAATACGAAATAGTTTATTTTAGTTATGGAAAATATCTTTCTCTTCAGGTCGGGCCACAATGCTGTCATACTCCTCTTCCTATTTGTTTCTTCTTGTCTCAAGCTATCCACTTGTATCCATTGGATAACATAGATCAACGGAAATTCTCAACGTAACACACATTAACTTTACATTATTTAAGTAAAATCTGAACAGCGCATGGTTCTGAGGATATGAACTTACTTAAAAATCGGTATTTTTCGGTCTAGCACTCAAAAATTTCGTGTTAAAACGAAAACAAGTCCAAAAGAAATTACGCATACCAAGAAATGAGGTAGATATAGATTACTTTTTAGCTCGTCATACATCATAAATCACCTCTTATTGTATTGCAACAGAACAGTGGTATAATTAAAATGATCCAGTTGATACTCGCTCAAACGAAACAGCTAAGATCTCATCGCAACAAAATGTACGTATGTAATACGATTACGAGAAAACTAGGAAGTTATCAGCGAAATATGGTTAAAATTAATGATAAAGGTACAGTGTCGTTAAGTAAAAGATGCATATGGAATTCGTAAAATCTAAGAAGCGAATTATATCTCTTGCCGATTAAATAAAGTTATGCATGCGTTCACACCACGATCGTTTCAAGGTAATGCATAACATAACATTTCTGTCTTTACCGCTAAGATTGCGACGTGCTTGGCGATATTAGTTTGTTTTACTCGGTCCATGTTCAGATTTCGGTAGAATGGCTGATCTGAAAACAGGTATGAAGCTTCGTATTATAATTTGCCAAAAGGTGGTTATCAACCCTACTCTTCGTAACCTTAAATTTGTCAATGACATATTTAATCAAAATATGTATTCAGATGATACATTTATGGTTACATTGAGCGTAACAGATGACAACTCATGCGATCATCAAATTGTGTAGTTTATTACACAACTAGTCGATGTTGTATTGTTATACTGTTTTGTTTATATCTTCTATTTCCTTATCGTTTTTTAATATACTGTCTGACTATCGTAAAGTAAAATAGTCGTTCGCAAGTATCAAAGGTTGCGCATGATTTTCAAGCTTTAAAATTCATTTTATGAATAATTTTTGAATTTACTTAACGTTCTTATTGCCGTAGGTTTTCGTTATTATGGTGTTATTGCTTTTATAGAGATGTCTAAGTCTTTGTGTGCTTTGACAGACGTGACGTCTCAGAAAAATTCATGCCAATCTTCTAATGAAGATGCTTCCTGTGAATTGCCAGAGAAAGAAGAACCAGGCTTGGTTGGAGGCGAACGTAATGTAATTAAATGCCCTGATTGTAAGTAATTCAACCCCAATGCATGCACAACTGATGATTGGGATTATAGTATACTGCTATTATGAATTTCAATCGATACTGTTCTTATACATTATTTATATGATGATCATAGTTAATATTACTTGCCGTAATGAAGCCAGGCTTCTGAAGTAAAATGACCAATATGGAAAGAATTAAGGAGCTAAGTGAATGGATCACGGAACCTCAAATGGATCAAATCACCTCATTATTTTAGTAGTTCCTTTTTTGCGCGAACTTCATAACATGTTCTATGTTTCGTGATTGGCAGTTTCAAATTTTGTTAAGTAAGTAATCGTTCTTCCATCTATGTTTCAACACAGTGATACGGAACACGACAATAGGATAAGTTAAGCGAGTTAAGATTTTACTGTTTTGTAATGAAATTAAATTTTAAATCCTCGGTGTATATAGCTGGTATCATAAGTTTTTCACGACATTTTGTTTCTAATTAAACTGTAAATGTATGATTTAAATATGATAAACAATAGTAAGTTAAGTTTCTCATTAAATTATAAAATCCAATGAGAATTGCATTAATAATTGAAATAACACGAGTAAAGCATGAAATTGATAAGCAACAAGCTCAGGCTAAAACACTCTTTCATAATTTACGTTGAAGATAAAAGAAAAGTCAAAGACTATGTTGTCTCAAGTAATTAAACATACTACAAAAAGTATAGATAGCCTTTTATGGTTCTATTTAACATGTTCTAGGTCCAAAGAAGGAGATCTATTACAAGTGTCATTACAAGACAGCCTATGTAATACAATCAATCCGGAGAGTTATATATCCGGAGAAAATAGTTTTTAGGTTGGTTGGGGCAAAAACGGCTCAGAACTGTGTTTGGGCACAGGGAAATTTTAAAGATAGGAATAATTATTTATATTATTAATTAAAGATAAAGGGATAGGAGGTCAGCTCAGAGCACCAGATTATTTAAAACTTTGTTAAAGAATATATCATCAATATCTCCTTTTATACATATACTCCTTAAGTCTTTCCAAAATCACCATGTGAAGCCCAGCATTCTGCCTATGTCTATCCCATACTTGGGTTGTATATTTTCTTGGGAAAAAGGTTCACAGATGAAGTTAGAGGCAAGTGTAGCCACTTCTTTGATTATAATCTAGAACTGATGATGAAAATCATTGGTAAGGGATTCAAAAAAAGATCAATAAATTTATTGGTATGAAATGTGTTGTTA
This sequence comes from Ladona fulva, assembly GCA_000376725.2. Lineage (NCBI taxonomy): Eukaryota > Metazoa > Arthropoda > Insecta > Odonata > Libellulidae > Ladona > Ladona fulva. The sequence continues at coordinate 128,182 of KZ308920.1, read as the reverse complement.
TATTGATGTGAAATGTGTAGAAAGAAAAAGAAAGTTGGAACACGATTCCTTATGAATTTGAAGTTTAAAAACACCACGTAAGCAGTATGTTGGCAGAAATTGTTAATCGGGAGCTCCCTTTTTGTCTCTAAATGCTAGTTCTGCCTTCCGACAAACAGCTTACAGATTTTTTTTAAACCACTAAGTGAAATGTGGACCCTGAGATAGGAAGATATCAAAATATTGAAGGCCTTAAAGCTGTGATTGTGGCGAAGAATGGAGCAACTTAGTAGAGTTGATAAATGTCTGTTTTGTTTTCTCTATATATAGAGAAAAATATGTGGAGGTGCTTTAGGTGATTGATGGAAGGATGGTTTTCACTTTATTAATAGAGTAACAGCAGAGGAAATATTGGAAGGAGATAGATAGTAAGGAACAAAATCGGAACATGGTCATTAATTGTTTAGAATTTTTCCAAAAGCTCTTTTGCTGGCAGTTTGCATCTTACCCTTTACGACCAAAACAGGAAACAAGGGTAATGAAATGGATTAACAGCCTTCTAGAAATCACCTAATGCACTTTTCAATAGCAATGCTATCATCTTCAGAGGAAGAAGAGTACTAGAAGGAAAACTGTCAATAACTTTCATGTTTCTGGAAATGTGAATTCTTTGTGGCATTGTTGAAGAACATGATTTCTTCTGTATAAGTCGAAGACTGCTATTTAAGTCATTGAAAGAAGACTGCAAGCTATGGGAATATCCACCTTTTTGTCCATAATTGATTCATCTTCCAGCTCAATGGTATACTTCTATTTTTTGTGCATAATTTTTCAGTCTTTTCTTGAGAATAAAATATTTGGAAAGGGAAAATTGTAGAGAAAAAATGATCCATCGACTAATGAAAATAATTTGTTATGGAATAACATTTGTTTTCCTGAACAAAATTTCCCATGAGTTTCCAAATACTGAAATAAACAGATGCCAACCTTGGTGACAGAATGGTTAATGAACTAGTTTTCTAACACTTTCTAAGACCAGGTTTGAGTCATGCCTAAACAAGTTTTCCCAGCTTAGCTAATGGATGTTTGTGTTTGTCATTTGTATCTGTGATTGTCCAAATTATTAAAATGGATATAAGTCAGCCAAAACATTTGCAAACTTTGAGAAAAGAAAAATGTATATCTGTAGTTTAATGTTGAATTCAACAAAACTTCATGAAATTAATATCAGTGATCTCTACAATTAATAGAGGTGCTCAAAGTAGTGAGTTATTATTTTGAATGATATTTTACTATAAATTGCACCATAATTACTGATATAAATTGCACCAAAATTTCAAAAAGGAGGTTTTGGTAAAAGATTCAAATTTAATAGGATTGGACTCCAAACTTCTTTAGATAATTCAATAAGAAAATCCATTAATACTCATAGCATTTACATAGCTTTAAGAAATTAGATTTAATTTAAAACACTGAAACAAAATACATAAAGATTGGTAAATTGAGTTTTATTCAACTGAGATTAAATGAAAAGGTAGTATATGCATATAACAAGAAGGTAGAATTTTGGCCCTTATTTTTTTTAACATAGTTGTGGGTTATATGCCAATAAATATAGTACTTTATTCAAGCTGTCTCATTGAACTGTTGGGTAGTGGTTACTCAAGCAGTTGTTACCCATAATGATGAATGTCTTGAAGCTAATTTGTGTAAATCTTGCAATTTTAGACACTGTTTATAACTTGTATGAATCTAAGGAAGAGGATTGAAGATGACTTTGCATGTCAAGGTGTGCTCTTAGGAAAATTCTCCTCACCAAGGAAAATGGCATGAATCTCAAAAATATACTAGTTTTTGTTTTCCAAAGCTCATATTTGTTGTTTTGGCTGAATGTACGAATAAGAACAGGTAGAGCCACTTTGTTTAGTCATCTAAAGATTTTGCATGCACAAGTACATATGAGAGTATCCACCAAAACATTTCTGACATAAGGAAAGCTGCGAAAAGATATTTATCTGTCAACATTTTTTCAGCAGGCCAAAGAATCACTTTATCATGCAAATTATTTCTTCTAGGAGGTTGGTCTTCTTAATAATAAATATTTGTTAAATTTTATCATAAAATTAATCTTAGTCACTGATACTTGGTGGAACTCCATCTTCAAAATAACATAGTATTAGGTGATTAATTAGCAAAGCCCCACTCCATTCCCATTTCGCCAACCACCTCATTCAAAATAACCATGGCACTGGTTTTTCACCTGCCTTAGTCATGCTCTAATGGACCAAAAATGGATGCACTAGAAAATATCAAATCCTACATAATCTGCATCTTTCAAATCCTACACCCCCATCAATGAATATGTGTTTTCCGAGAATCCTTCAATCCTCCTTACATGCATATTACCTTCCTTACCCCTGTCCTCTCCTCTCTTGTGACTTTGTTGTCCATTTGAGCCTCCGGCACTCAACGTTCCTTGCCCTTCCCTACATCCTTGTGGCCTTCCTCCCCTTCGCCCTGTTTTCACCCTCCCCTCCTCTTTCTTCTATGGGTATTTATGCTATAGTTACAGTTCCTGAGCCACATTACAATGACGTGAATATGTCAAAACTCGGTTGTGCTTAATAAAACTTTTGTTGAATAGTACAAATCACAACACTGTATGTTATTTTGAAAGCATATTATCTTAATTATTTAAAAATAGGTAAAAAGCTTAAGATTCCTTGATTGCCAGTCACAGTAAGTGAAATGTAAGAGTGATAAATTATTAATATATTTATTTATGGTTTCAGCTTCTTCGAAAGAGAACCCATCACTACCTTCAACTTCTAAGAGTTGTCCGTCTACAAATAGTTTTGGCCAATCCAACGCATGGCCGTATTTCAAATCTTGTGCTCCAGGAAATTCGTCTCTTTCCAACTTCCGTGATTCCCGATCCTCCTTCGCAATGGCGCCTTCCAAATTTTCATCTTCTCCCTCTTCAGGTATGTTGTCAATGTTCAATCTGCTCTGCAACAATTGCTTCAGTAATTTCTGTAGTGGATTGTAGTTTATAGATTCCTGCTGATGTTTTAACTTTTTGCAGTTATTCTATATTTGTTTCATTGGGTTTGTTTGTTTTAGGACTTGAAATTTCATTAGGTTTTTTATAAATAGTAGAGGTTCTTTAATAATTTTGTTGTAACTTGATGCATTTACAGTCGAGCAATTTTTTTTTTTTGTATGATGTGGTTAATACAGATTGCCGCATTACTGTCCAAGTTTCTTTAATATTGAGTGCATTATGCAAGGAAAAGGGTAACTTTGAACATGCCAAGAAAAAGCGGTCAAGAAAAAAGTTTGATAGTAGCAGGACTCTAACTTGGAGTCTTCCACTTTCTGGGCAGATGCTTTAACCAATTAAGCTAATCGACCAGAACATATTTCAGCCACATTAGAAGACTTTATAGACAAGGGCAATTAATTGGTTAAAGCATCTGCCCAGAAAGCTGAAGATTCCCAGTTTGAGTCCTGGCACTTTTTTCATGTCTGTTTAACCTTGGGATTGTGCATTACAGTATTTAAGCATTCTTTGCTTCACTTTATTTGAAATCCTTATCTCAATCAATGTTTTTCTCATCCTTCTAACTTTTACTCTAATTGAGCTACATATGTCTCTATACAGACTTTCTGGGCTGCAGAAAATGTGCATTGTTAAAGTTTGTAATTAGTAGAAATTAATTTAAAATCATAATTTATATTGATTTATTACAATGATAGGTTATGTATAGTGGTTCTTTCTTATGGTGGATACCAAACAGGGTGTTGTTATTTTAACTTTATTTATCATGACTGAATGTAAAAAATATTAAGAAAATTTCAGAAAAGAGTGATCTACTTGGTTGTAAGGAAATAGTTAAGTTTAGATGTCGCTTGGAATATTGTGAAGTTAAGGGTATTGCGCAATATATGACTGTCCGTTAAAATGACCCTTTTAAAATTTTCCTTTCTTGGTTTATTTTTTGGTAAACCTTAGAAATGGGTAGTATATAATCTTTTGTACACTTTGGACACAGTTTTTACATCTATTTTGGATCGATTGCTTACCTTGACTCAATGTCAGTGAATTTTGCACAAGTTGTGACTAGTTAACTTAAGTTAGTTAGTAACTTAACCTAGTTAAGTTACTTAGAGGCAGGTGCTGCTTTCTCATTTTATTATGAGTACAAAGTGTAAATAATTATATGCATACAATGAGACTTACGAGAGCTGTGGTCTGTGGAGAGAGAGATGTGGTCTCCAACACTGTGTGCAACTGCTCATGAAAATTTTAAATGTTGGCGGTAGGAAAATCATTATAAAGTAACTCATATTCAGAGACATCATACTTAGTAATTTGATTCAAAATACAGTGGTAACTCAATTTATGAACTGCTCAACATAGGAACTTTTCGAAATATGAACTTTTTTGTACTCCATTATGTCCTTAAGATACAAACTTAGTTTTGACATATGAACCATGGTGCTTTTATAACCCCAATTTCTGTAGTGTGGTGGCACCAGCACATGTAGATGGCCATGCAATAAACCTCTCCTGCAATTTTTTGTCTAATTTGACAGAACCTACAAAAACACTATTTGACAAAATTTGTCTATTATTGTAGAAAAGTAAAAGAGTTAATTTGATTCCTATGAGATATTCTTTTGATAAAGATGAAAAGCTACGGAGATAGTTCTTAGGGAGAGGGACCTCTCTGTGTGAGATTTGCTACTTGCATTAGGCTTATTTCTTGAGTTCATTTTGTACGCAATATTCAAGGCGATTATTTGGGAATTAAGGCAGGTAAGATACCTAAAATGATCATGTTGTCTCAGTGTTTAGAATCCAACTTGATTTCACACTCATAGCCTTGAGCTTATCTGGCTCATTTACATTTTTCTGTGGCATTTTCAGAAGAAGAAATTCTGTTAGTGATAGCAAAATTGACCTAAGAGATTGGTCATAGCTAAGTCCTTTCTTACTACATATTTACGTTAATGCTTGAAGATTATAATTGTTTTAACTATGTATGACAAAAATTATTAAAATGATAATGGCCAAATTTGTTTTTATCTCATGCCTCTGGAATCATATTGCAACCTGCAGATGTTTAAATAATTCTTTTGATAATATGTTCTTTTTTCAAAATTTCTAAGACATAACAGATTGATTTACTGTAAGATACAATGGAAAACTGGGTTTTTAGATACAAACACTGGTCTGGAATGAATTAGGTTCATAAGTTGAGGTACCTCTGTACTCGGCTGATAAGGTACTTAAAAGCCAAGAGAAAACATGTTATAGTTGCAAATGATGGGGCTAACTGGTCTATTAGATCTTAACCCCTTAAGGGGTAAATGAGAAAACAAGATTTTTATGAGACCAGTTCTTTCTTTTGAGATATTTTTGAGATTGAAGATAGTTTCTCAATTAGGAACAGGCTTGTCATCATCCAAACCTGTCCTTCGGCCGTCACAGCTCCTGGGATCCTCTACTTTTACCTCTCCTTCCCCTTTCAACTCAAAGGGTGCTTACAGCTTAAGCCCATCCAGACTTGGAAACCCTTTTGCTAAAGGTAAGTGTTCCTCTGGTTACATCTTTCTTGACTTTTCTATGGTGAAAATTCATTTTTAGTTAATCAGATTACTAGCTGAATTGCTCAATTATTTACTGTGTGTGAACTGAAACTTAAGCAAAATCTGTGAATGGTACAAAACTGTGTAGTGGTATTAGACTGTTTGTAAATGTGTTGAACTAAAGTATTATTGAAGTAATGATTATTGCAGGGTGTTCAAAAGGAGAAGATTTCATCATTCCTTGAATTCTATTCATTCATACTGTCCTTTGTTAGTATTGAAATGATCACAGTTTCCAGTTCAGCTAGCCTTTTTAATATCTATTTATGAATTACAAGGGCAGTCAATGAATGTATGTAGTCTGTATTAATCTTGATAATCCTTGTTACTCTCATGGAATATGTGAATTCTTTAAATATTTGTATGTCTATCTAGGGCCAGAAATGTATAGTAATTTCAGAATCTGTCTTCTTAAGGAATGTAGAGAGATCTCTAGATAGAGAGTGGAGAGGATAAATTAATACTGTTGCACGACTAAGATAAAATTATGAAATTTTTTGATGATTGGCAATTAGAGCTAAATATTGACAAATGTTCAGTAATTAACTTCTTTGAAAGAAAAACTATTATTAATGATTATTTGTACAGTTTCTTTGGGATAAACTTAGTAGCAATTGAACCAGTGAAATATCTTGGATTAACCCTCATGAATCACTTAACATGAAGTACCTACATCCATAATATATGTGGAAGAGCACTTAATTAACTCGACTTCATTAAGAAAATAGTCAGTTGAAGCGAAAAAAAAAAATTTGCGAGTGATGTTATTTTGCTTTAGTTAGATGATGTGGCAGATATGATGTGTTACATAGGCATTCTGATACTGCGAGAAAGATCAGGGATATAGAAGGATGAGAAAGTAGCAATTCAGTGAACACAAAAATGACAGGAAACGAAAAATTATAAATTATGGAAATTTTTTCTTTGCTGATGGAAGAAAACTACCTTTGTTTATGATTTTAAAAAGGGATAATCTTCCAGAAAAGATGATACCAAGTGAAATAGTGTTTAAATGTAATAAAAGTAGGTGGATGAGTTAAGAACTAATGATCTCTTGGTTGGATGAAAAATGATGACAGAGGGCTTCATTAAGGCAAAGGGGTGCATTGACAATAGATTTTTTGATGCTGAAGAAAGAGGAGAATCTTCAAGTTAGAGTAAACATGATAGAAATGATTAGAATAGATGAATGCATTAACAGTCTTCAAATCTACAGGATTTAGTATTTGTTTTTAAAGTTACAGTTTATCATACATTCTCTAATATGTATATGATTCTTGTTCAGATGCATTAGTTACTAATCTCAATTTATGTAAAGGCAATAATCTAATTAATATGACTTACATAATTAAAATTTTTGAAAAAGGTCGGTATTATAGTATTGCACTATATGAATATTTAAAATTAAGTTTCAAAGTCTTATTATGCATCATCTAACTAGCTATACCTGAAACCCTAAATATCTGAAAAATTGTTATTATTTTCTACATTTTTTAATATTTAAATGTTATTTTGAAATATTCTAAATTTTTTTAAAATTGATAAAAACTATTACATTCTCACCTGAAGAGCTGAGAATATAAAATCGTTTTATGTTGGGTAAATGTGTTTGTTAGTTTTATCATATCAACTGTTTGAATATTGCATGTTTCATGGCAACCACACCATGGTAACAATGCATTCCCTTAACAGTGTGGAAGAGACAAGGCATGGTAGATTAGTGGTTAGAACACTTACCCAGAAAGAGGTAGACCTTGTTTCTACTCCCTGTTATATCGCTATTTTTCACTCCTGTTTAGCCTTAGGACTTTGCTGCATGGCTTTCCATGCTTTGTTACTTACACTACCTAGAGTTAACCAGAGGTATTCTTCTGAATGAACTAGTTTCAGGAGTTTGTGACTGTTATGTAAGTCATTAAGTCAATGTACACTCTAACATAGGAAACCTATAAACATTAATGTTTTTTGTTTTGCAGTTAATACTGATTCCAAAGTGAGTGAGTGCTTGGAAGAGGAAAA
>KZ308920.1:90734-101857 GCA_000376725.2 Ladona fulva | reverse complement strand
TCCTTTCCATCACTTTGTGTGGCCGGTGCTTCAATGAAGCCGTGACTGCGAACGATGCCGCCATGCGGACGAAATCGCAAAAGTCCTTGCCCACAAAGTCTCCCGAATGGCTTGGAGAAATGTTCTGCCGGGATAGCTCAACGGACAGAGCACCTGATCGGCAATTGAAAGACCCGGGTTCGATTCCAGGTCGTGTCAGACTTTTTTCAAGTCCATTCTTCCTTGGGATTTTTCCTGGGTGTGCACCATCTTGCGCTAGAACACCCTTGCCCATCCTCTATGTAAACACCATGGTTATTATTAAAATATATTAAGTAAAATAGCATATAGGTATGTAATGAATTATGTATTAAAATTCACAGTCTCAGGTGATGTCTTGTGGAAGTCCATCACATAGAAATAAATATGATTTGTACTTTTTTGTGAAAACTACAAATCACATTTATTTCTACGTGAATTATGTATTGTTAATTGAGAATTTATAATAACCTATTTCTTGTTTTTACTATGATTCGGTGATTCCTTGGTCATCTCTGTACATCTCATACACCTTAGTTGTTGCACTACTTTCTGGAGTGAGATTCTTTTGTTCTTGAGATTGGGGTTTTTGATTCTATTGAGTATTTGGCTCTTTTCATGCATTCAGACAATGATTTGAAAATTTTGTATTCTAAGAAAATGTTGTTGTTACATAACACAATTAGTTAATTAAGTACAATTAAGTGGGAGTAATTCTGTCTTATTCCTTCAGTAAGACAATGCTCAAACTTCCATGTCTGTCAGACAAATCAGGGTGAGAATAATTTGGTATGTTAGTATGGGCATGGACATAAATAAAGCAGGTTTCTCACTTCCTGATATTCTGTGACAATACAATGTTTTAAATGTAATGAGCTGAACCACTCACAGAAGCTGGTTGAAATTTGTTATTGGTGGCTATTAGTTGCTTTAGTTGCTTGCTGTTAATGCTGGACCTATTCTTTATGCTTTTGATCAGCATTGAAAGTGGTGTCTTCATTTAATCTCTGTTTTCCCATAAATGATACTTTTTTGAGTGAATCTATGGTATTGTCTTGAATCTGTGCTTAATTTTAGCACACTTAGGTCAAAAACAGGGGGTAATAACATAGGATGATGGAAATAACCAAGTCTTTCAATGACGTGGGAGTTGGCACAATTGGATTTTATGACTAGCAAGTCGAGACACTGAGCTTCCTCAAAAATGAGTAGTTTCGGAAGATAAAGCATCGGCGCTGACTGCCATTAAACAGGCTACCAGCTTTCTTTGTTTTGCACCCTATAAATGGCAAGCCAAGAGAGATTTACCTTCAATAAGTCTTGTTCTATAAGCATCAAATAATGTCATATTCATGCTTGATTGCCTCAAGTTTTATGAAATTACTGTTTGAATAGGTAATATTTATGTTACCTTATCTTCATAAATGAAACTTGTCTTTAGGTACATGCAGTAGATGTAAGGAAATATACAATTAAAATGAGTATGTGTTGATTCTGTTCATGGCTGCATGAGTATGAATACTACTGAAGCATGAAAGATGCTGATTAATGGAATTCATTTTTGTGACTTTTATACAATCCTCTGTGGTACACCTTAGATGTTATTTCACAATGGTCAGGCCCCATCTGGAATATGCATCAAGTATATGGGATCCAGCAGATGAAACATGTACCTGCTAACTCGACAGCAAAAGTGCAGTGCAAGGCAATACTATTTGTTAAAAGATGTTGCGATAAAAACTACAAATATGCTCTCAGAGGCAGGTTGGGAATCCTTGAAAGAAAGGAGATTAGAATCTAGGCTGTGATTGCTTGATAAATTCAGAGATAGTACATTTGCAGAAGACATAATCAGTGTCAAGCGACCCATGTCATTCCCTCTTTTCATAACTAATGGAGGAAGAATTTGAGGCTAATACTGCCTTTGGGGATAAGTACTTTATAGACAAACATAGGTCACCTGAAATAATCCATTATTTTTTATTTCCCGTTATGTAATGTGTTCATCATTTTCTATTGTTTGATAAACTTTTTCATGTAGATACTGTTCATGAGGTGCATGGAAAAGTATGTCTATTGAAAAGTTAATCATAAAAAATGCCAAGTGGTGAAGGTAATAATTGTTGATATTTCAGGATGGAGGGCAATCAAAGAGTTTAAGTGAGGCTGCGAGGGAGTATGAAGAAGCAAGAGCTGTGAAGAGGAAATACGAGGAAGTTACCATCATTACCGGAGAAGAAGATGAAGAAAATGTATTACAGGTGATTGTTTAGTCAATATACTCATTTAATGACAGTAATATTATTCACTTGGTCTCATTAAAATTTTGTATGGCGTATGACATACATTCAAATCAGGTAGAAAGGTACAGTAAAAACCCCTTCAATTAAATAATAAATAATGTGAAGTATATTTAATCCAAATTCATATCTATTCTTTGAAAATATTTCCTTTTATTTTTCAATAATATTGTATTTTTTCCCACTGGAAAAGACAACCAGCGACTTAATAATAATGTAGTAGTGTAAATAAAGCTTCAACAGCTGAGGTAATTACGCACATATAGGCTCCCCATGTGCAAAATGATCAGGAATCCAACCCAGGGCCTCTTTCACTGAAGTTGAAATTGCTACCCTCTTGTCTATCTGGGCTCAATAGACCCTTCTGGATCAGGGGTTCTCAACCTTTTTGGTTCTCCCCTTATTTTTTGAGTGAGTAATAACCAATATCCCATCTTTGCCATAATATTAAATAAATAACAGTATGAATTAGCATGATTAAGTTTGCTAAGGAGCACCAATGTGGAGTAGTTTGGAAATTAATCTAAAACAACTCCTGTAGTATTTTAATAGCTTAATATAATCATTTAACCATTGTTCACCACACATCCAAGGAGTTGCCCTCAGAAGGTTTGGGATTCCTTCTCCAGATCATCAATTATTCTTATATGATAGTTCACTGAAAATGACTATTATACTTCAGTAATAAAATATTCACAAGCATTCTCATTTTCCTTATTATACACATTTTTATTTCTTTATTTTCTCTTATAGTCAAAAGCCAAATGTCGTGATTAATTAGTGATTAATTTGTAAAAANCATGTTCCATGTATAGATAAACTGGTACATGTATTGATGTTAGGTCATAGATGTCCTTCACAGAAGCTGTTACATTATGATGTATGGAAATTAATAAATGAAAAATGGCATAAACATAATGAAAATGATCGTAATAGTAGAAGACAAGTTCAGTAAATTTGTCAATATTTAAATGTTATTTTGAAATATTCTAAATTTTTTGAAAATTGATAAAAACTATTACATTCTCACCTGAAGAGCTGAGAATATAAAATCGTTTTATGTTGGGTAAATGTGTTTGTTAGTTTTATCATATCAACTGTTTGAATATTGCATGTTTCATGGCAACCACACCATGGTAACAATGCATTCCCTTAACAGTGTGGAAGAGACAAGGCATGGTAGATTAGTGGTTAGAACACTTACCCAGAAAGAGGTAGACCTTGTTTCTACTCCCTGTTATATCGCTATTTTTCACTCCTGTTTAGCCTTAGGACTTTGCTGCATGGCTTTCCATGCTTTGTTACTTACACTACCTAGAGTTAACCAGAGGTATTCTTCTGAATGAACTAGTTTCAGGAGTTTGTGACTGTTATGTAAGTCATTAAGTCAATGTACACTCTAACATAGGAAACCTATAAACATTAATGTTTTTTGTTTTGCAGTTAATACTGATTCCAAAGTGAGTGAGTGCTTGGAAGAGGAAAACGAAAAGAGTGCTGTGGATGAATCTTCCAAAAAAAGTGGTGAAAATGTTATTGCTCCAAAATTTGTTCCTCTTGGGAGTCGAGTGGAGAATGTGGAGAAGACAGAGGCCCCTGTTGCAGCCTCCAATGCAGACACTGCTGCCACTGCTAATACTTCTGGAAAGACCTCATTTACACCACAGAGCACAGTATCTCCACCTTCGTCCTCTCCTGGATTTGTATTTGGCCAGAATCTCCATGAAAGAGTAGTGAGTTTTTTTCTTTTAGAAATTGCAATACAGTGACAAGATTAATTACTAATGTTATGGCATTCTTTCATTTTCAAATTGTGAACATAGCATTAATTCTGGTATTGATTTATAAGAATAGAAGCAAAAGAACAACTAGTGCTACTAAATATTATATTCTATCATAAGATATAAATCAATAAAACAGAAGCAAGTAGCTTTGACAAAATAAAAATATCAAAATCATAATATTTGCAGTTCAAGAAAATATTTGTTTGTATTTGATTCAGCAGTAGTTTTTGTATCAGCCATGCTATTTTCTTTGTATCTTTTTATTTTGATTGTTAAATTGACTTAATTACCAGTCTAAGGATTTTCGTCTGGAAAATCATAGGATGTTTTTTTCCCCTTTCCGCGGCGTATCTGGTGTTGCTGTTTTGCTGAGCGCTTCATTCCATTGTAAGCTGCCGCTCTCTCATCCCACTTCATATTACTATTAATTTTGAGTTCTGACCATCTACTTGTGGCTATTCTAAACACTTCTTTGATATCTCTCATGCTTATCCATCTGAAGGGATATGAAGCATTTTGTCCATGCAGCATCATCAGCTCTCTTCTCCACTGTAGCTCTTTTGCTATTGCTTTTAAAGGACCGCAGTAGTTCTCAAGTTCTCTTTTGTAATGGTTTTTTTTTTGACTTTGATTATTTAGTAAAGGAATTACATAATTGAAAGTAATAAAAAGTAAGGTATTTCCTTTCCTTTCAAAATACTTTCTGCATTGTTTCTCGAATTTCACAAATTTTCTCGTATTTCACTAATTTGATGTAGTTCATCATAATTTTTTTGCATTTTAGAATATGTAAAACTATTTAATGTTTAACTTTTATTTATAGGTTATTGTTGTTTTTCTAATTAATAATTGGCATTTACGAGACAAAATAATTGAAAGTGTTCTATTTGAACTGTGCGATGACAGCGATTTTTCATCGGTAATGGATGATGAAGGCGTTAGTCCCATCATCCATTACCGATTACTTTGCAGGGTAAATCTGCTTTCTGCAGCCAAAGGTATATTCATGCAGAGCAGATATATCTGCTTTCCGCAGCCAAAGGGTTAAATATTCTTATAACTTAGGGTTAGATGTAGAAGAGACCAACTAGTCTCAATCTCATCCTGAAATTTATATNAATGTTTTTGTTTTAGATACCCTAATGCTTAAATAGCCGTATTGATTTAAATTTGAATGCCTAAATGGCTGTATTTATTTAAAATTTTTTTAATCATTTAAAAATTTAGCATATGAACTATAAAAGTTTTTAGTGATATCAATATTTAAAGCAAATCCAAATAATAGAAATGAAAATGAAATAAAGATTGGTGGTTATTCAAATAATGAGGAAGAGAATTGAAGTTCTTTGACAGTCTGAATTTTAATTGGGTTTTATTTTTATTTTCATGATTTTTGAACCCTAGATGATATTGTGCCATAAAAATATGAATCTATTATGTTTTCTTCCCAATCATACATATTTCAGTTATCTCTTGCCATTATATCTAATTTATTTTACTAAAGTGAAAAGGTCTGCTTACAAAATGAAACAACGAAACAAATTTGATTTTAGATGTATTTCTAATGTAGCTGCTGATCTCAGATAAATAACTATATAAATAAATAAACAAGTGAGATCAATATAGATAAGAGGCCAGCAATTGTACTTAAATTTGATCAAATTAATTGCATTTTAAAATGAGCAATCTTATTTCTCTTAAAGATAACATGTAAGCTGTTTGCATTTAATATTGAGAAGTCGTCGTGGGTGGAGAGAGGCAGAGGGCAGCTGCGAGTGAATGACAAAAATGACCAACGGAGAAAGCAGTCGAGGCTAGTGATGAGGATCCAGGGCAGTCTGCGTGTCGTTCTCAACACCAAGGTTCTTCTCATTTACCATTTCATGCTTAAATACAATGGTTACAATAACAATACAAGGTTACACAGAACTATTTAAACATACTATCCACAAAATACTTTAAACTGACGCAACCATGGTTTCGATGTGTACCAAGGGGCCAAGTCTAGGCATCAAAACCATTGTCGTGTCAGTTTAAAATATTTTGTGTGTAATGTATTTAAATAGTTCTGTATAACCTTGTGTCATTATTTCATGCTTAAACTTATTTTGTGCTCTTCATTTACCCATCTCTTTGTGTTGATAGATGCTATTCATGTGGTGCTGCATTTTAATTATGCAGCTGTTTTTGCAGACCATCTATTTTATTGGCAAATATTTTTGAGATTAGTTTGTCATTTTATTTTATGCTTAATATTAGAAATAAACCTCATATTCCAATTTATATTAATATTATGGATAGAAAAAGATATTTAAAGCTAACTGAAGAGTGAAAGTTCATGATGAAACTGTCAAAAGGGTCCAAATATTTCAAATATTTATTGCATTAATTTATTTTTGTGATTAATGATCAAATTACAGAATAATAGTTTATTTTGAAAGCATTTTAGTGGATGTGTGTACTTGTGTGTGTGTGTAAAACAAGGGAACCTTGACTGCTGTGGGAAACAGCCCTCAATGACTCAATCAAGAATAGGTTCTTTGGCAAATTATAAAGGCCATCACATTCCAGTTCATCCTAACATTTCCTAGTTTCTGAGTAAAATGAGTTTAAAAATCCTCTATTTTAAAAATTTGAATAAGAGCTAACACATCAGCGCGGTGAGCAACGCTAGCTGTGGTGTAGTGGTTAGCACCCAAGGCTGTAAGTTATAAGTTCATTACTTCGAACTCTGGCTGGAGACGTATTTTTCTTCCACAAATTTCATTCCTTTTCCTAAGCATTTTATCATTTTAAACATTACATCCTCTTTGCCGTTTTTATGCTTGATTAATTTTTGCTGAATTATACTTATTACCTATCCAATAGATAAATTATTCATCGACGGCAATGTTTTCAACGCAGATTCTAGCGATTTCATTGTACGCTCCTATTTGGAATCACTTCTCCAATTTCTAACGACCTACGCCAACGCTTGCTTTGAAGAAGGAAGGGGATTCCCCAGCCAAGGAAAATATTATTGCCTTGCCAAAATAGACCAAAATCAAAGATGCCGTTCTTGAATATTTTCTTCTTAACATTTAAAATGTGTTTCTTAAAACTCCATCTGCTTTTTCCTTTTCTTCAAGTTAAATATATTTTAACAAATTAAGAACAATTTTTTCGATCTTGTTTTTAGTGCAAGTTTCTGTTGGTTTCCTAAAGAATATCTTAAGCTGGTTATAATGTGTATTTATATTTATACATCCAATGAAATGTTTGTCCTTGTAAAACCATTTCAATAGCTCTAAGTAATTACTGATTTTCAGATATGGGCTGGAATGTCTGTGGTACGTGCAAGTCCAAAGAGCATCAGGCTAACTGCAATGGATGATAATCAGATTAGAGTGTTCCTCATTATGGTAAGTTGTTTTCATTTCTTGCCTTAAATTCATTTAAACCTTTGTTTGATCTTCTGAAGACCAGTTTCTCCTTTATTATTCATATCTGTTACATTCCTACCTGTTTTTATCACTTTTGTACATTATCAAGTAATTTTGTTTTTGTATATTTATGCAAATACATGAATGGATATTTATAAACTTTTATCTCTGCATACATGCTAACAACTTATGGAATTCTCTCCTTATCTAAGAATATTATCCTTGTTAATTCACAATGCTCATATTTTCTTATCTTTTATCTCCTACAATTTCATGCCTCTCGGTTGGCACATTTCCATATCCTTATGATTTTAATGGATGACCATTTATAGAGACCTGTAGTTGAACCCAGGGTCACTATTGAGTGTAAGCAATGCATATACATAAGAAAACCATGTCTTCCATCATCATTCCAGGCTGCAATTATATGTTGCTTCAGAAAGTGTTTTTACATTATTCTTAAGTTTGTTTCTGTGTAATTCTTATGAGAGATTACAATATTGCCCCACTGTCAAGCTCAGGGTCATATTGTGAGATGTCCTTACAAATTATATTTCAAAAGCACAGCCATTAACTGTATCCAATATTTTTTAAGACAAAATCATTATGGGAAGGGCATAAAAAAAAACAGTTCCAGTCTCCCAGAGATTTGTATCAATCTGTGTAATATGGTCGTGTGTGTTTGGAGGAACCTCCGCTGTAGGATTTAAATGTCTGAATTTTCAAGACAAGTTACAAGAACTGTAAGAACAGTTACAACCATTGCTGACCTTTACTTTGATACTCTTCCACATCTGCCTTACTCACCAGACCTCACCCTGAGTGATTACCACATGTTTGGACCACTCATAGAGGCGACGGGAGGAAAGAAATTTTGTTCCGATGAAGAGGTACACAAGTGGCTGCGCACACAACTATAAGATTTATTTTTTATTCGAATTCAAGCACTTCCTACATGCTGGAGGAGGTGTGTTGAACGTAATGGAGACTATTTCGAGAAATTATACACTTATTTTCCAATTTTGTTCAATAAATTAAATTAAAAAAAAGGTTTTCATTTTACTCCCCCTCTTATAATTAAGTTGTGTATTACCTGAATAGTTTGGTTTCCGTTCCTCAAGATTTGGCCCAAATAAGCGGCTTTCCCAATAAAACGGTGGCCCAATTAAGCAGACTTAACTGTATAGTACTAAAAAAGAAGAAAGGTCAGATTTCCTCAATAAGGCCTGAATCTGACGATTATTTTACTTTTCCCCAGACGTATCGGGTAAAATTGTTTTTGCTGCCTCAATTATCCTCTAATAAAAATATGACATCATTGTATAATTGAAAGTGCATAATTAAAACTTTTACATTACGTTTCATGCTCTTCAAATTTGTAGGATAATAATATGGAATAAGAAGGCAATAAACTGTATTTCAACTAAATAATTTTGCAGNGTAATTTATTTTAAAAGTTACTTGCAAATGTTACTTCTTGTAATACTAAGGTTGAAGAATAGAAATGCACAAGATGCAGTAAACAAATAAATATATAAGTGTCCTGAAGATTAAGTGATACAAAAATAATATTGCTAAAATGTCAGGCATGGTAAAATATAAGCAAAATACAGTTGGAGAGTTCATTAAGATAGCCAGGATGCAAGAACAAGGTTTTGTGACAGGTTAAGGTTGGGAAACAATTGACTATATATATTAGCATCAGCTAATGCATAAATACATATAAATTACTTAACAGTATAATTATAAATAGAATTTAAGGTACAGATTTCAGTCATACCTGCTAGTCATTAAAAACCCTTTCACATCATAAACAAACATATTTACATTGGGAGCCTCTCTAATGACTGTTGGCAGTGCATTATATAACTCCACTCCCTTTATGAATACACTTCTCGTATTCTTTTTGCATGCTCTTTTGATATGCAAGTTGTCCTTTGCCCGTGTTTCATGTTCACGTAGATCACAGTTTCTTACTATGTAGCAATCAAAATATTTCGGTAAGTCATTGTTTAAAAACATATAAAAATATATACATTGACATTAAAATATTTTCATTACAACTAAGTAACCCTAACATTGTCAACATTTTTTTCACACATAGATTTATCACAATTTAATATGGCCTCATTGCTCTATTCTGCACCACTTGCATTCTATCTTTATCATTCTGGTTTGCTAAAAATAACACAGTTAAGCAATAAACTAAATATGGACAGATAATACAATTGCACACAATTATTTTAGAATCTTTAGATAGACAGTTTCTGAATCTAAATAAAAATCCAACTTTTTTTGCAGTTTTCCTTGTAACATATTCAGTTTTCTTTAAAATTTAACTTATTGTCTATTATCACACCAAGATATTTAAAACTATTCACAAATTTCACATTTTCCCCTTCAATGGTAATTTTCATATCACAATTAACATCAACACAGCTCCCCAGTATCATTGCTTTAGTTTTGCTTCTATTTAACTTTAAACAATTTACACTCATCCAATTTGCTGCATTGTTCAAGTCTTTAGTCACTGCTTTCACTACATCTACATAATTTTTTCCTATCATAAATATTAACGTATCATCAGCAAATAAAAATATTTTACCATTCTTAACTCTATTTGAAATGAAATGCGTACATATCAGATATGATATTCTGCTATAAAAAATGATGATATATAATTCTAAATGCTTTTGTAGTAGGCCTTCTATAGTAGTAGTATATGTGGTACTTTTCTTACTTTGTGCTAAAGAATCATTGTAATTTATTAGGCTAGCCCAGCAGACACGGATAGATTACTGCAAATATTACTTACGAGAGTGGAGTTACAGCAGCAGCTTGAAGATGAAGAAGCGTCGTCTCCTTCCAAGAAGCTGTGCAATGACAGAGCGTCTTGCAGTGGTGAGGAAGATGATAGAGGAGTTCACTCTGCTGCTGATAATGAATCCTCCAACAAAGCTGTGAGTATCCAAATGGTTTTGCAATTTTATTGATGACCTTGGGAAAGCACTTGCAAACTAGGATTATTTCTTAGGATTGGGATGCTAAAGTGGAAGCTGTTAGATTTTTTATTATGGGTACTCAAGTTTGGAATTGGATAAACACTAAACTAGGGATCCCAAAGGAAAAAAAGTTACACTGAATTTTAGCATGTTTCATCCTGAATTTAAACATTTACCCTAGAGTCCCACTTATCCAAACTAATTGGAATCAGACACTGTTGGGATAGCAAAATTTTCAATTTATTCAAAATATTGCATTATTATGGTAAAAAACCGTTCTAATCACTTTATTTAATAGATTTATAAAACCATGTACATATTTCTGTACTTTGTATGCTATCTTATAACAGTAATTTTTAGTTTTGTAACATGGCCTATAATATTCATTTGATACAGTGGAGAGTAAATTATACAAACTACAGTAGTTTTTTACCCCAATGTTGTAGAAGTTAATTCAAAAGTGCTTTTTTTGTTTTTGTTTTGTTTTTGTTTCATTTATCCCAGTAATGTAGCTTAAAACTATATTTTAAAATTCCAAAAAATTATGTTTAGAGTAACCAAACCTTTGGTTTATCGGTGTTCAGTTTATATTTATTT
>KZ308920.1:72934-90200 GCA_000376725.2 Ladona fulva | reverse complement strand
TACTAGTAAACGCCCCCGTCAAGCATGATGGAATTTAATTTAGTTTAAAAATATATCTAATATTGTATACTTATAGTCCTCCTATGCCAGAAACAGTTCGTCGGAAGATCATAATAATTCAATATATTTCTTACCATTATTTATAATATTTATTCTACTGTTTCCAAGACATGAAAGCCTATTTGACGAAGATTTCTCATAGAAAAATATAAAAACTGGTTATCCCCGTGTACTTATACCAGGTTGTTCAATAAGTTTTCTCGCTCGATAAGAAAAACACAATTTAATGGTTTGAAATACATTTTATCATTCAGTATAATCTCCCTGAACTTCAATACACTTATTCCAGTGATTTTCTAATTTATGGATTCCATCCCTGAAGTGAGAATCTGGAAGAGTGTCGAAATATGCTTCCACGGCTTCTATTCTCTCTTCATTCGATGAAAATCGTTCTCCACGCATGAATTTTTTGAGATGAGAGAATAGTCAGAGGGAGCTAAATCTGGCGAATAGGGTGGATGTTGCAACAATTCATACTCTAATTTACTGATTTTTTGAGCTTTGTGAGAGGGTGCATTGTCTTGATGAAAAATGGTTTTTTTCTTCTGTAAACTGGGCCTTACCTCACGAATTTTTATATCCAGCTGGTCCAAAATGTTACAGTAATAATTATAAACAATATAGTTTTACCAGTTTGGATGTAATCCAGGAATAAAATTCCTTTTGAATCCCAAAAAACTGATGCTAACACCTTTTTGGACGATTTCTGGACCTTAACTCGCTTTGGAGCCGAAGTACCGGGTTCACTCCACTATGCACATGCTCTTATATGGAATATTCACGAGGCTCGAAATCCATTGTAAATCTTTAAAGAATCGAAAAGAAATCGAAAACTTTTGCCCTCCAGAAGACTTTGTTTGGAGATTAACCAACTCATCCTGGCATACCCGAGCGCTGAGCGTGAGCTGGGCCACTTCATGTTTAGAGGGTTTTCTTCAACTGAGGAACTTAAAATGCACATCTGTGTTTAAAAATGACATAGAAACACACAAAAGAAAGATACAAAATGGTCAAAAAGTTTTTCTAAGGGCGTGGGGTAAATCTGATTTTGGCAGCTAATGGTAGTAGTAGCCAGATCGGATATATCAGATTTTGGCAGCTAAAGGGTTAATACATTGACTACTGATGTAATCACATGCTTATACAAAGTGACTACAATGTATCAATATAGGTGGTATATAAAGGCAGAAAGTAGTGAAAACAAGTTATCTCGTGATCCATCTGTAACAGAGGGTGGGCGAAACACAAGTAAACTCGTGATCCCTCCATAATGTGTTAACCCAGCATTCCATTAAGGTGGTCACTTTGAAATTTTTTATCTCCCAAAGTATCAACTCAATCAAAACAAAATTTTAATATTATATAAAAATATTTATTTTTGATTTTAATAAGTTAAAGATTATTTCAATGACACAATAAAAGTTGTTATCAATTATAGGAAACAATTTTTTTCTCAGTAATGGTAAGAAATATAAATACATGCATGCATATGCTTGGTCTCATCATAAAGTTCTCAATATGAGTTTACTTAACTTGAAACTTTAGTTTATCACAGTTTAGTGGTTTATTTTATACAAATTTATTTTTAATAGGATGGAAAGCGGGTGATACTTAGAAGCTGATTGCCTTCAATGATGTTTCATTTCCTGTTCCAGCCTGTTTCATAGATTTCTCAGCTTTAATAATCTTATACTATAAGTTAAGATAAAAAAGAATGACGGGATTAAGATCCCTTCACCTGAAAACACCATCTTCAGTCATAGAATGATGCTCAAGAAAAGTTTTATGAATTGGCTCATTTCCCAAGAGTCTTTGGATGCATAGACTGTACCCACGTGAAAATAATATCATCAGGTATCAGTTCTTCAGTCAAATTTGTTAAACAATGTAATTAAGTTATGGATGGGCATTTTAATGCAAACCTTAATTGTGAAAATCCTGTCAGTTTTCTTCTCCTTTAACTGCTCCACCATGGCGTGTGCACGTTCGTGCATTAACACACTCGCTATCGGGCTTGATTCACGTCGCAATCAATCAATTTATCAATATATACAATTTTGGTGATCGCTATGAGCATTGCGGCAGAGAGATACACTTCACAGGGCAAGCGTCGACGAGAGACTGTCTCTCACCACATTCCGTTCACCCAGAGAAAAATTCAGTCCCAATGAATCAGTCAGAAGAAGGCATGATCCAATTCAATGAGTAACACTACAATGTAGGTGATTACAAATGCCTACAAAGTAATTGTAAGCCGCGCCTAATGCCCATGCGCAGGGCAAGATTCTAAGCTACGAGATATGGCACGTCCACGCGATTGAACCACTTGTGTGCAATCTGCGTCCATTTAAACCAATCACTCCAAGATATTTTTCGTAAACAGGTTTTTTAATATTTAAACTCATAGCATCACCCCCGGTTCTCATTAAATTTTGGCATTTAATTGCCAAATTTTGTTACCAATTTGATTGAGTAATACTTTGCCTGAAGTTTCTTCCAAGACCTCAAAGTACTTACCTGAGCATTAAATCTTGCTAATTAATTAAAAGCTAATAGATTTCATGTCTCCTCTTATCATACACAAGCACTTTCTTATTAACATAAATATCAGCAAGAGCAATATAACTAAACATACCTTCTGCTTCCAAGTGATTGCATCGCTTTTTTTATTCTCTAGAATGCTTTTATTTTCCTTTTCCAAATCTAATAGAGTCAACTGCTCATCAGTTGTAAAATTACAACTTCTCTTACTATGCATATCAGTCCAAAAAATATATTTCAGGTCTTTTTAAAAGCTATCAAACCTTAAAAATAAACAGGCTACACGGTATTACCATATTACGATGCGATGTTTTTCAAACAAGCCTCACTGCAACGGGTATGAAAATTATTCTCAGTTAAAGCATCTAATATTTAAATTGATATCTAAGTAAACAGGAGTGTAAAATGTTTTATAATACACTCCGTATACTTAAACACCCCTTTAGCGTAAAATTCACTTTAGTTGAAAAGCAGATTTGAATATTCATTATAATACTGGGCCTTAGTGTGGATAAAGATTTCCACACTTAGTGTGGAACTTTTCCACACTAAGTGTGGAAATCACAAAGTTCATTTCTTATTTAACTGCTTCTAATTTACTCTCCAATGAAATCACCACAACTGGGTTTCATATGGTTAATATTTTCCTTGCATGATTACATTCCAAGTAGAGGTCCATTGGGTAAGTTGCAGCATTGTTACCATTGATGACTCTTAAGGATTGATCTACTTTGCGTATCTCTGCTCATTATCTTTCCTTTGGAATATGAAACCCAAGTTCCTTAGTGGTAATTTTGGCTGTATATGGAGGATATTTTCATACTTTCTGCTGTTGTTCATATCAATAGTGGATTCGCATGTAGTCTTAATGGGGATAGTCATGTGTTTGCTGTGAATTTCGCTGCAGATTTGATATAATTAGTAGCGAAAATCAGTAATTAATATCTGAGAAATGCAAATTATTAGCATGTGTTAAATATGTGCCAATAAAATGCTTTCCTTTTCAAATTCTTGGTCAATATTTTACTCAATCTCATAATCATATTTTTGCAGCAGTAAAAAGTACACTTTTCAGTTTGTTGGTAATATGTAGGATGTTTAAAAAGTTCCAGGTAAACGCTCAACGTCCTTTGCTATAATCTACAAATGAACATAAGTTTCTGATTGTGGGTCCTTTGAGTTTGTTGAGAGTAGTCATCATTGGACTATTGAAATTATCTCAGACGTGGTGTAACTTTATTCTGGGTAATTTTTTGAATGCTTCATGTATATTATGATTGATGAATATCTTGCCCCATCACATCTCAATCCATAGCAGTGCTCTGTTTTCAGGCCTCTTATCATTTAAAGACTGTGCTTCCCAACCTTTTGATTTTCGCGGCACTCTGACGCATTAACTCGGAATTTGCGGCTCCCTAAGCCAGAAGCCTCACTACCTTTGGGCATTGGAAATCCTCCCAAGGATGAGATTAAGCCGATTTCGCTCACAGGAATTCAAGAAACATGCATTTAGGTCTGTTTTTTTACTATAAAACGTTGCCGCGTATTGCCTTTTCACCAATTACCAGTCCTTTTGTTATGGAATGACGCGGAACTGGCTCAGTACTGTACTGCTTCAAACCATTCGTTTTACAGTCATTCCGTATCCTGTTGTTCAAGAGTATAGCGTTGTGCAAAATGGAATGATAATAAATTTGCAGCGAATTCCAATAATAAATGAAGAGCGCGTGTAACTTAGAATTAGAGAATGTTACTGTCGGATGTGATACGCTTCACCAGGAGCTGAAGTGCCGCGACTCACAGGTTGGGAAGCACTACCCTGAGGAGTGGATCTAGTTTTAGAGCTGTGCTGTGTTTCCTCGTTCGCAGGTGTAAGCGGTGCGATGGGAGTGTGTGAATGAAGATACGGCGAGGTTGTTGCGGAGCTCGTGTCTTGTTCTCTCGGACTCAATTGTGGACTATTATGGAGTACACTTGAAGATGAATTTGTTGTGAAATGATAGAGAATGTAAAGTGGGACTGACCTGCGTTTGTCTGCTGTGGGAATTGAAGATTTCGTCCCTTCCGCAGAATCCTCTCCCTGTTTGAGTAATTAATCTTTTTCCCATTCCATTAATTTGCCTCGGAAATTGTTTCTGTCGGTGTCCGATGTTTGCTTTGCATAGACACACAGTGTTGCCAAATCGGAGAAGGGACCACGTCAAAATTGTTTTCTTTTATTCGTTTTGGAAATCATAATGCAGCGAGTGTTTCAAAAGCGCCATTTCTTTGACCTTAAATTCAGCGTGTGATTCATTGCCTCTGTATACATATCCATTCGCATTTTAGACGGTCTGTATCAGTTTAATTTTGGGATAATAAAAACGAACCACGGATGCTCGACAGAATTTGCCGAATTGTTTATTTTGAAACGCAGCAGTTCTTGACCGTGATTCGTTCATTGGCACGCGAGTTCCTCCTCCTGGCTCTCGAGTGGACCGGGCCTCCGGAAATACCTCGGGCGGGGTTAAGTATTTTTAGCCCCGTTCGAGGTAGTTCCTCATCGGCCGCGAGGTGGCCCAAGGGAATGGAGGAGCACGCAGTGGGGTGCGTGCCGCAAATCTGTGCGAATTGCGAGTGGAGGATGCAGCCGTGATCGCGTGTGTCGTGTCCTCGTCTTTTGGGGGCCCCCGCACGCAGAGAGGATGATGTTCACTGGAGGGGCGCATGCCAAGAAGCGCAGTGGCCGCCAGGGAAGGCCCAGCTACCACGAGGTGGGTGCCCTTGCTTTATGGCGCTCTTTAAATATAGCGCTCGGCGCGACACCTGGCGATTTTGAGACGCTTTCACTTTCCGTTCGATTCATCCACTTTTAGTCGGCGGAATGTCGCCTTCGGGTGGATTTCTCGGCGAATTGGCGTTATTTTGGGAATGCGCCCTTTGATCGCAGCTCTGTTTACTACTCCAGACCCTCTTGTCATTAGCTATCCAAGTGTTGTCGATTGGCTGCGAGATGCGTTCTAATGCCCCTGGAGTTAAACTTTGCAGCTTCTGGGAAAGTTTCATAATTAAATCGGACGATTATAGTGTATGCCATTTACTTAAGCATTTAACTGTGTCTGCTAACTTATGCGCGCGACAATGTCATGTAAACAATAGATTTTCGTAAACAATATTGGACATCTTCCGGAAACTGATCGAATGCCCCACTTACGTTTTCATGCCTAGTGCACACCTGAGAAGAATGGATGGGAAAGGCGATGGAATGTTATGAATGAGATGCTAAAGGGATGAGACGTGCGTGGTCTAAAGGAGAATACATATATGAATAGACGAATGCGACTATAAGAGGGGAATTCCGGGTTAAAGAGACGAGCAACGTGTTCATACAAAAAGGTGGCGGCGTGATATACGTAGGAAAGTGTACGTGTGTGCATGTATGCTTCATGGAAAGTCACTTGAACAGTAAGTAGTGCTGCGATCCTAAGACTGCCGCTTCCCAAATGTTCGCGTTTATATGTATTTTAAGAATTGGGGTGATCTCGGGCAGCGATCGTGATTCCGGAAAGAGTTCGTTATATCTCAATACCGTACGAATTTATATATATACACATATCATACTAGTGCCCTCGTAGTCCATTAACTTTAAGTACATCTTATTTTAATTATAATTGTGTATTTTAAGTGATAAGTTATTTACCTAATCAGCCCGAATACAGTAACAGTTCAGAGTTTTATTCCCAAAAGGTTAATCATAAATATCTCCGTTTGACGTCATTAAAGAACATTTTGTTTACATTTAGCGCTCTCCTAAGTATTACTCATCACTATTTATTTAAAGTTACAACATATGTTTTTCATTAAAAGCTTATTGTTGGGAAAAATGACCATAAACTTATGTAGAGGTATATACTTTGTAATAAGCAATCCGTGTGTCTCCGATTTTCAATTATAAATTAAAATCGAACCTTATGAGAACGGCGTGAAAGTAAACAAAATCGATCTCAACAATCTCACTGGTCGTCATTCATCTTCAGATACTTGCAGCGATGCTGTACGACAACATCGTTGGTTTTACTTAAGTTTGAGATCATCCAAGAGGCTGTTAAGGTAAGTATTTGAAGGATCTTCGTATGTAACGATGCATTAAATCCTTACTCCTTATTAATTTTAGGTTGTAATTGGTCGCAATCGCTATAAAGCACTATACTCATAATTTTAACACTCGAGTATTTACTTATAATAATGCGAACTGTGGGAAACAATTGGAAGGGCATTTTGTATCCATTGAAGTAAGTTAGGACCACGCCTCTTCCATTGACTCGATGCCAGGTTACGCCTTCCTTTAGTGTTGTCGGCGATTTCATTCTGTGGAGCGCGCCTACTTATGTCGGTGCTATATTTTAAGAATGCGCGTTATTTTTCGGTTCGATTTGAACTGCGCTTCGAATGGAGAAGTAAAATTAGCGAAAGTTCCAATTTGAGATGAAGAATAATTGGACGAAGGAATTTAACGGTGTGAATCACGTTCGACGCTTCCTTTTCTACGGAACACGTAGCACGTTTTGGAGAAGAAGAATGTTGTTGTGGTTCAATCGAAGTATCCCGAAAGGTCGATCCGACGTATTCTCGCAATTTCTCCTTCGTTTTGGCCGTTCGACTTTCTGATGTTCTTTTCAGCCATCTAATTTCTCTTTACGTGGAAGTACCATCTAAAGGTCTGTGTGTTTCGTTCATCAGTCCATACGAGGAATGTTTACGAGATCTAGATTTATCGCGTCTGAACAATTCATAACCGCAATGAGAACTAGCGTAATTGTTTTTAAGCATCGTTACAAGTTTCAGACAAAATTTTCTCACTTTCATCGGTTTCAGTTTGAGTGAGCGGATTCAAAGTTAGGTTTCGGTTTATTATAAGCTCTAGGGATAATTAGGGATATAAGATAAGGGATAATCTTTTAGTTATATCTTCTTCTTATACAGTGTAACATCGGTCGGCGGGAAAGATATCGAGTAACTAACACGCCAGTCGGCAGTAAAGGTGTGACTGCTGTAGCGCTAGCCTAATTTGTCGGGATATAAATACTGTGTATCCCATCACAGAGATTTATACGATGTACAATATGCAACTATGTTTCGACACGCAGTGTCATAAGTTGTACTCGTAGGATTAAGAAGTAGTGGGGTTTAAATATCATTTACAGATGGAGTGGATGGAGGTGTAAACTCAATATGAGAAGGCGTTACCTCGTGGAAGGCCATTACAATGAGTGAACCTTTCGTACACTCCCACAGAATTTATTTAAGGCCAATGGATACAAGGCCTGAATATCCGTTTGCAGGCTGTTGGCAATAACATCGCAATGATTGCATGCATATAGATAAAATATTTCTGTTTTCGCCATTCGATGCTTAAAAGATGTTGCTACACTTGCATACATTCTTTGCTAGGTTCATCTAAACCATAATGGAGAAATAAATTAAAGAACATACATAAAAATCTATCCCTTTCGTTGTAGTGGAACTCGGCAATTAGAAGTGATACGAAAATCTTCTGGGACATTGTTTTAGCTTAATCCTTTAACTTCGAATTCAGGCACTTTCCAAGTACGTAAGTATCACACAATTTCATTAATCGTGTAATTTGAGCAACATGTCCAGCGCATTGCGCAGCAAATAGAGCGAAAGAACTTCTGGATACTGTATTGTAATGAATTTACTGAATAATCTAAGAAATCGCTTTGGTATCTCTATAAGAGGAGATATTCGTTTTGAGTTAACACATCTAAGGAAAAAAATTATAATATTGCCAAAAAGCATCAGGCAAATGATTCTCATTACCTGAAATACCAAATTAGCTGATCGAGCCAATTTAAAAATGAAAAATGAAGAATGCATGCTGTTTCGGCAAAGTTTTTCATTATCTCTTTGCTACAAATTTTCTTTTTTGGATTGATAATGTGAATGTAGTACAAGGAAACGCTGCATTAAAGAAGGTTGAATATCCCCGCCGTAGAGGCTCATCCCCACATTCCTCCTTCATCTCCAATGTCCAGCCTTTTACTTGGTCGGGTTTTGGATGAATGACCTCTACCACTCCTTGCCTGTTTTAAGTACTACCTTAACACTTTCACTAATTTCTCTTGACCAGGATTGGCGAACCTTTTGTCGCAAAAGGACCATATTGTAAATAAAGTAGAAAGTTTGTGTGTGTATGTTCGCCTCGAGAACAAGAAGTTGCACAGCTTTCAAACCGATGCACAGTGGGCTAGAATCGAAAAAAGCTGACCAAGAATACAAAAATGCTTTTTTAGAGTGAGGGTCGTGAAACTTCGCATATGTATTCAGAAAAGATTGAATTTTGTTGTTCTGTCTTTTATTCTTCGTTATTTGTGCGCGTCAAAAAGATAAAGGGTATCAAACTTGGGCAATTTTCACAGAAAAGAATTTTCTCGGACTTATCTGAAAAATTTTCATTAAAGGAAACCGATGGGAAAACCGATTATGCCATATTTTAGTATGACTTCTGATCTTTTGATTCGTTATAGTTTTGTGCTCAAAAATGGACCTTTGCTCATTTTACGCAACAAAATGGCGGACACCTTTTTCGGCCAATTTTTGAGATAAAGTGAGGAAAGCAACTAGGAAAACGGCGCTACACTACCGAGTCTCTTATACCACGTCAATGTCTAAGGATTCTAAATATAGAATGTGAAGAAACTGTTTCGATTCACTTGCTACCCTGGGATTGCGATGGCTTTTTCGATCCCGCGGCATGGCCCGGCTGAGCGCCACGGTCACTAAGAATTCTGTCACGTTGCCTATTCGGCAGTCTTATTATGTTCTTTTAGCAATTATCATGTTATATTCCGGCTATAAGTGTTATAAACTTATTCCACAGTAATTTTAGACCCTACGTGGACATTTTTATCTCACATATTAGGGGAGTAAAAGAATAAATAATCGTCCAATGCAACTCAGAGTACTTTATTTGTTTATTGAGTATTATTCGCTATTTTATGTTATTTTTGGTTTAAACTAAGAGTTATCCTTAATATCATTAATTATATCAAGTTATGCTTTAAAGTAGTTGAGAATTTTTCCTAGCATCTTTTGGTTAACAACGACGAATATCTTGAATGTTGTCGCAATAAGTGACAGTGAAAATAGAAATTTATTCGTAACTTTTTAACTACACGAAACATATGTATATTAAAAATTAAACAAATTCATTATTTAAAGCGTTTTAGGTTAGTTTCCTATCTCGAGGTTATTATTAAGAATTCCTTTGTTTCCCCACCGTTATAAAATATTTGGTCTAAATTCTCAGCACTTTAGTTGAATTTGGTAAATGTAATGTCTTAAGAGAAATCTTAATGTTAATATGATTATTACAGTACAATATTTTTTCTTATCTACCATCCGATGATTCTTTAATCCGAATCCTATCTCCCTCAATCCTACCCTCCTCATCGATGATGGTACGTCTCCTTAATTCTTTCGGCCCGATTTCTTAATGTTCTACTAAGCCAGTTAGTGGTTCTTACGATGTAAATTCAAAATCTTCTTACTGCTATCTCTCGTTTCCATAACCATCTTTCAGTATTGCGCCCAAAAGTATATAGTTTATTTAAAACTACTGGTTCAGAATTAGTATCTTAAACAATATCAGAGACACAAAGCCCGGGGCTAAACAACGTTTTTCAAGGAATAGTACAATCCAAGCAGTATGTGAAGAATGTCTTCTCTTTTAGCGGTAGGTAACTTGCCGGAACACGCAGTGTATTTCCGATCCTCTTGAAAAGCTATTTATCATCCTCAAGCAGATGAACAAATAAGTATTCTATTCATGCCAAAAAATGTTAACAGGGCGATTACGTGTGGCAATCCCCACTAAAGTTTGTCTTACAATTTACTGAGCTCAATGTAAAAGTATTACTCGGATTTCTCAGAGAGGCAATGGGAAAGTTGGGAACTTTTTTTTATATCCTATCTTTTAATTGTCAGATCTTAGTTTAGTTTTTAGGGAAATTCAAGTTTTAGAACACATAATGAAATCTAAAGACCGGGCAAACGAAGTTGAAGTCTTTGAGAGTAATAATAGGAAAATAAAAACATTAACCCAATCATAATCCAACCGTTTGAGAGTTTAATATCTACAAGGACAATACTTTTACATTACGTTACATTCCAAGAAAGTGAATGAAAAGATATACGGAGAGTATATACCTCTACAACAAAAGAATTTGACGGAAAGAATCAAAGGATTGTAGTACAAACTACATTGCTCCACGCTCAATAAAAGAATTTTACCACAACACATAACATTTTCATTTACAGTAAGAAAACATTTAAACGTACGTCATCATCATCTTCCATATTTACGGATGTAAAGAAACGATCCAACCTAAAGCTTTAACCATCTCATCAATTTTCACATAACGAAGAGATTCACACAACCAACCTTTTGAATAAATTGTTATTTTAATTCGTTTGATTAAAATATTTCGATAAATAAATGTACCAACATACTGAGAGCATGTAACACCTAAAAACATTGAAAAAGGGCAACCTACTCTGTAACACATGCGTCGTAGAAATTGTACAAATCTCATAGTAGACGATAAACTTAAAAAATATAAGTTGTAATCAGAAGATTCATAAAATTAGATTTAATTGTGTATGTAAAATTAATCAATTAACAAAAACTATAACGTTCAATTTTTTTTACTTTCAAGTACAAATTTACCTTAGAAACTAGTGTAAAGATGCTGCGATGTTATAGAATAATATTATTATTGTCATCTCACTTGATTAAGTTATATAAATAAGATATATGAAAACATACGACCATACGATACATTAATTCTAGGAAAAATATTTTAATAAATGCTCTAGAAGGAGAGCAAAGTAGAGGGCTTATCCCCGTCACAGGTAAATGGCATGACAAAATATCATTATATTAAGAGTAATTTCTTTTGAAATTCTGTCAGTTATCATTTTCAACGCTAAAGAGGTGGTTGTCAGTATTTCTAATTAAATAATAAAATGATAATTGTAAATAAATAATGTACTCCGAGTTGCATTGGATAGTTATTTATAATTTTACTCAAGCAGAGTTAAATTTTATCGCTTGCAGGGTTTGATTCTTTTGCAAAGTAAAACTACGAAGTAAAGTCCTACGAAATCTTAACAAGCACCAAAAGAAGGGTAATTTAATGAAGATTCTTAGTTTGGTCGCATAATATTGCTTTTGATTGGAAATTGCGGTGATTTTGATAAAATACGCGAAAAGTGTGAAATTTTGGGGTTTTAAGGAACCGGTTTACCTGACGACAAAGCCAGATGTTGAATCCGAGCTTATGCATTTCTCTGTAAGAATACACGGGCCAATCAAAATAGTTACGGTAAGAATTAAAGATAAACTATATGAAGAAAAGGAAATTTAAATATCTGTTCACAATGATAAATCGTGTAATCAAATTTACGGCTAATTACGAATGTTTCTTAATTAGCTCGATTTTATGCATTAGAAGGTAGTAAGTTACTTGAAGGTTTTTGCACGATCAAAGTGGTGACAAAATTAGACATCCATCAGCACGCGGCGGAAAAGTGACGTTTCTGGAGGACTCAAGGTTTTCCCAAACATTAATTATACAAAAATATTTCGTCCAAGAAGTGGATTTACAGCGAGAATACGTGCTATCGTTGAGTAAACTCTTATTCCTCCGTCTCAATGGTTACATTAATTATCTAATGCTTTTTGAGCCTCTATTAAGTCGAAATTACTATTTTATTTATCAATTTTTATTTTCTTATTGGTAATAAACGGAAATATAAGGCTGGTATTTGATAAATTTAACGGATTTGAAATGTGGTGGTAAATCACAGGGTGAGATGCTAATATTACCTATTTCATTATGTCAACTACGGCATCAAGATGCTGTAATTGGCGTAAATAATCATTAATTATTATCACCAATGAACAGAATCCGCATTTATTTATTCTAGAACTTTTAAATGAAGAAAACAACGAAGATAGTGCCGTGAGAGTTCCGCGTGCCAAAAAGATCCCTTGCGTGTCACTTTGAGGACGAGTGCCATAGGTTCGCCACCCATCGTTCTGTACTTTATTTAGTCATTTCTTTCGAGACTTTCGAGAACACGTGTTCTCTTTCTTGTCCCTTTTGTAAATATTCTTTTTAGTAATATTTTCTTCCATTCTCAACCTGTTTCCATACCTTCTGAAAAACTGTGAAATACGTGTCTATCGGAATCATAAAAAGTCGTCTATAGCATACATATTTCTTACATGATCTTATTGTACAGGAATGAACCCATAATTCCCTAGGAGAATCGGACATGAAAAGAGTCTGACGGGACCGGGACTCGAACCCGGGTCTCCCAATTGCCGGTTGGTCCATTGAGCTGTCCCACCAGAACAATAGGTCAATGGCGGTGCACGCCTTATCGTGCCAAGTTACCTAAACCCTTTTCCTTGTGAAGCCATAATTTTTGTGATTTTCCCATTGATTTCTTTCCCATGAGGGAAGAGTTCAACAATGGCTGTAGTAGCGAATGGCACGGCTTATTGAAAATGAAAGATTTCAGTGAAAACCATAATATCTTCTAAAATTTTTCGTGATTTACAGCCAAAATCTATATTCGTCGATAAGTATGAGTAGGGCCGGCCCGACAATTAAAGCAAACCATGAATTGCTCTGGGCTGGAACATATAGGAGGTGAAGTTGATCATCATTATCTTAATTCTGTCTTTCATTCTTCATATTGTAGCTATAAAGTCAAAATTAATATTTTACTACGAAGGATGCAGGATGGGACTCTCTAGAAGATAGAAGATTTAAATAAAAACTCAATTTACTTAAGTTCAGAGAAGATACTTTCGTAGAAGATGCAGCCGATAATTTGCGTCCTCCTTGTTATATAAGCCGTTTTGATTCTGAGAGAAATATCAGAGAAATTGGTGCTGGAACAAATGAAAAATTACTTTTTTTCCGCGAACGATACACGAAAGTAATCGATTATGGAAGTATAGCATAATCAAGAAAATGAAGATCATTTAAAATTGGCTGTCCATAAATCAAATCTGATATCTACAGCATATAACTTGAACATCTTTATATAATAAACCAAGACATTGGCATTTCTAGGACATTACCCAATCCCAACTAAGGTAATGGTTGATAATAATATCTTAGATCAAATATCAAATTTTAAATATCTGGGATACGACATACTTATGAAGAGGACAAAGATATTTTAAATAAAACGACCAATAGCTAAAGGATGTGTGATACCATAAGGAGGACCTTGAAAGGAAAAACTGCATGGGGAACACAAAGTTTTACAAAACAATGTCTATCCCCACCTTACTTTATGGATCGGAAGCTTGGGCACCTAGAAAAAGAGACCACAAGCAGATAGAAACATCAGAAATGAAATTCTTTAGATATGTGAAGGGCTGCACACGTCTGGACCACGTAAGAAATGAGAATGTAAGGTTGGAGTTAGAAGTGCAGCCAGTGACGGAGATAGCTGCAAACTATAAAAAAGGTGGAGAGAGCATGTTGAACGCATGTCTCTAAAGAGGACTCCAAGAAAGGTTTTGGAAGACATGCCTTTAGAGAGAAGAAGCACAGGGAGGCCGAGATTACGTTGGTGAAGCTGGAACAGCCAACATGCCTAAACCTGGATAGGAAGATGATGGTGTTTCTTTCTGATGGGACGTTGAGAAAGTTCGTTCTCAAAAATCCCGTTGTTTCGTCTCTCTGTCATACATTTGAATTCTGCAACACCTTTTATCATTAGATACAATAATGACGCAAGACAATTTCGGTTGTTGATTTGAAGTTTGAGGTGATGATGGCTTCAAGGCCGAAACCGGTCGATCATTAAAATATCGCTTGGTTTTGTTTTAATTAGTAACTATCCCTGACTCTGCAAAGGTCGATTCTGGTAACGTTTTGAACGCTCCACCTTGTTTTTCAACGCACAGACCTTTGAAACCCCTTGTTTGCTGATATGGTTGTCACATCTGCTCACTGCAATGATTGGGCTGTAATGTTAATGCATATCATTGCCTGGAATCTCATTATTACATCTAATTGCAGTTTCTTTCATAGATAGCGTGAATTCTATGTTAGCAATACTATGTACTTATAAAATATAATACATAATAATAAAAACATACTAATACTATTTAATAATAAAAAATATAACTACGCTGTACACGCCCACATTCCGTAGTACTTGAAATAAAGCTGAAGACTATCTGGATTAATTTCAAAATAAATGAAACCGGGAGATACTGTCACGCAGTAGTGTTAACAAGCTAATGAATGTCTAAGAGTGAATAGATCCTGAATCACAAACTCAGCTGGGAAACGCAACAATGACTTTTCGCGAACGGCTATGAACGAAGACTTTTTGAATGTTCTACAAAATTACCCTGCAAGCTGCCTTTCGTCGTGTGGCAGCGGGTGCGTGCATCTTGATTCTACTTTCCTAATCGATTACTTACGCGTATCGTCCACGGAAAAGTGAATTCTTGAATCAACTAGTTTAATCCATTTCTTTAATTTTTCTCTCAGCATCACGGCTAATGAAGGAAGAACTAGAACGGCTAATGAAGAAGCTAAAAGGGAGGACGCATAATGTCGGCTATATATTCTACGAATTTAATTTCTCTGAACTTATTAAGTTCCTTAAGGCTTTGTTATACCTTCCATCTTCTACAGATTCTCATCCAGTGTCCTGAAGCATGTGAGTAACGTTCACTGATTTTTCATAACAGTTCTTTTACGAAACGTATCGCCTTTCGTTGTGCCTTAACTAATTATCGAATATACTCAAGGTGAAGGCTAAAAAACGCCAAGTAACATCTCTCATTGACTTTTTGTTCGCTCCTACCGACTTTTATTTTCTAAATCAGAATTTCTTAAGTTCTCGTCCACATATATTACGGACATGGTTATTACGGAGTGAGACTGAATGTTTAAAATATTACACCGATTCTACAGTAAATAAGGTTTTCCTCGGAGGCTGCACGAATAATCATTGGCAAGAGATTTTCTTTCGAAGAAATTCCATACGAATGTAGAAGCGGAGAGAATAAATAAATGCCGTACTTTCCTCAGTTAACAAACATCGCTGAGATTATGAATTAATATCTTCGGAAGTGCGCGCTATTTGAAGCGATCTTTCGGCTGCTAAATTCTCTCTTTCGAGCACAAGAGCGCGGCGAGTGGCAGGGTATCGAAACAACTCCAAGGGAGTTCTCATCATCAGCTGGCTCCAACTCAATTCGAAGAAATGAATCATCTCTCATTGTTTATTATAAGGGACTTTCTTTCTCTTGAAATTGTATCTCGAGTCCAATTTCAGTTTAGAAATCTCATCTTTATCTCTGCATCCGTGGAATGGTTTGTTGTCCAGGCCGTTCTGATCCCAGCCAATCGCTTTCCCTCGTAATTCATAGCAATGACAATAACATGAAATTCCACCAATGGGAGATCTGAAAAACCCACAATGTATCCGACCCTACGTGCGGTTACTTCTAATGTTGTCCTGAGGGGACTGTCGTCACTTGAGTGTGTGTTTATGTCAGTCTCTTTTACACATTTACTTTCCACAGACTACACGTGTCCTTTCTGCTTTATGCTGTCTTCCTATATTATTTTACTCATTCTTTTTGTCATCACCACATCTCCATTGCTACCAATCTTCTCTTATCAGATCTTTTTACAGTCCCTTTTTCACAACCATTCAACACTCATATGTGTAAGTTTTAATGAATAATAACATTACATCAAAGATTGTATGATATTCCTATTGTTTGTATACAACGATGGTATTATTATATTTTCTAAAGCGCATGGTAGGTAGATGCAATGAAAAGTTAAAAAGCAACGATATTTCACCTTGGTAATGCCCCATCTGGAATATCCGGCGAGTATATGGGATCTAATGGATGAAACGTGTACTCACGATCAGAAACTGCATCGCAAGGCAGTACGATTGCTTTAAAAAAGGTTCGAAAAATAAGAACCTTACGAAAAATATTCTCGATCGTTGGCTTGGGAATCCTTAAAAGAAAGGAGTTTACTTCTTATTGCTTATTGCTGACAAATTCAGAGAAAGTAGATTACCCGAAAACGTAAATGGTGTAATGCGACCCCCTTCTGCTACTTTGACCGATCCGACAATGAGATAAATATGTAACTACAACACCCCCTGCCACACACTGAAAGGGCATTAACATAGATGTAGATTATCTGTCAGCATATATTTTTTTCTGGCAGATTTATCTCCGTGCTGTAGCTTTTATAATTACTATTTCTCTATTTCTGATTATTTTTATTCATAATTACTATTTCTCTATTTCAAAATGAATGCATTGGTTGAAGACCTTTCTCTTCAAGACCATTGGCATTTTTTACTTCAGAATATGGTTGTTCCTTCCGAAAGCACTCCAACCTAGTTTTATTCTTCGATTCACTTCATTGATCCTGTTTTTCTCTCCTGTCGTAACCAGTTGTCCCAGGTAAGTGTACTCTGAACAAACATCAAGGGGTACCTCTTGTAGTAGGATTGGTACTTGTGCTGCAAAAGAATTATACATTACCTTAGTTTTCGATAAGTTTATCCTGAGTCCTATTTTCTGCCC
>KZ308920.1:43573-56749 GCA_000376725.2 Ladona fulva | reverse complement strand
TAAAAAACTTTTGTTTTAAACATTTTAATCATAAATTAGCCATAAATTAGATGTAAGAAGTGACTAAAAAGTCTCAATTTTGACCTTCAAAGACGTTTTACCATTTTTATTGTTATTATTATTATTGTATAATAATAAATTAATTATCGTGTAAAAATATAACTTGTATTTTAATGTTAGTAATAAATGAATTACAACGCTAATGTAATAAAAACAATGTTATAATGAATATATTTTTTAAAGAAATGCAACAGATCTGTACTGATTTGCTATGAACACATGAATGAATTATTTTAGGAAATTATTTATTATTATAAATTCTATTCAGCACATCGCCTCTATAATTGAATCTAAGTTTATTCTTTAATTATGAAACACGGAGTTGCTGAATGATTAGTATTTATTCAATTTTATCGATATCAGTTGATAATAATTGTACTCATTAATTATTCAGAAAGAAATTATTACTCAACAATCCCTTGTTTACGTTCAGTTTATTCCATTACGGTGATTATTTTAGCCTTCCATTGTTAGATGTTTTTAACAATGGCGCCCGATAATTACTCATTAATCGATTCAAATGTCCTTTTGTCTGTAACAATGACCTCTGCAAACTGTTTGTTCTCTTATAACTTGGTTTATGTTGTTAAAGAGGTGAGAAGAGCGGAAACAATTGAAATATTAGAATCAACGGAGGCATACGTTTAGATTCTGGTACTATTATTGTTTAAGTTCTTAGTTCGTTTAAGCTAAAGTCAACTAAAAGATTCTTATTTTTATTAAATGAAAACGATTCAGTTAAAATTATTTACTAATCTTGAAAACGATTCAGTTAAAATTATTTACTCATCTATTACGAAGCTGAGCAACAATTGACATGCTAATAGCCTCAATCGATAAAAATCTTTTAGAAGAATTGCATTTATCCATCGGTTGTCTTGTGCGGGAGAGTCCGTTGCCATGGTTTTAATGCCTATTCGGCTAACTTAAGCAATGAATCATTTGTGCACTTTGTAAGCCTAACCTAACACTAGCATAAGCCTAAATCTAGCACTATAGCTGATTAAAAGAAACCATTGAATCGTTGAAAAGAACACGTTTAAATAGCGGGCTATTCCCTTTAAGCTCATTCGGTAAGTCGAAACAGATTCATTTTGGTTTTCAGCATCCGATGTAATTGAATTTCAAGTACAATAACAACAATATCGGCTTTATAAACAATTAAATAATGACAGCGTAGCAACTTTGAATATTCACATCTTAAGGCCAAATTCAACAGACTGATGTAATAGAAAAGGACTCATTGTGGATCGTTTCTTCATATCTTATGTCCATTCTTAAGTAACAAGAAGGTTCATTCCATATCAAGTGAACCAATGGTCCCCGCATGACCTGCACAGATTTCAATGAAATTTTGTGTGGATATGAACGCATATTCTCAATCAGCATTGGCCAAGTTTTACATCCATCGGTGCGATAATTGCTGAGATATAGTCATTTGTTTGAACCCCTACCACAGCCTTTTACAGTACGACATCATTTTTATCAACTTTGAAACACGTTATCTCAGGCAATATTCTTTTGAGGAAAACAAAAATAAGTATTCCTGCAGAAATTTTGTTGGTTTATCGCACAAAAGAATAAGACAACTTATATGAGCGAAAACCATGCAGAAAATATGAAGCAAAATCGGCTCAAAATATTATGGCTCGAAAAAAATTTAAAGTTGGCATTTTATATCTTTTGAAATAAACATAAGATAAACACGAAACTTTGTGCCATATAACTATATAACTACTGTATACAAAGTGTTGGAATAAAAAGTTTCATTTTCTTAATGTCGCCCGTTAGTTTAAACATTGAGTGCAAATATTGTGATTTTCGTTACGACGCCGAAAATTGGGTCTTGTTACAAAACAAGACCCTCTCGTAACTCTTTCCGATTTTCTTTATATAAAAGAGCATGCAGTTATCTCTCTAAGGATGTAGACTTGAGTTTTAATCACAGACATACAATCCCTAAAAATAGGTAGGGAAGAATGTTATGATGCTCTATTACAGTCTCACATCCATTCTTTCTTCGTTTGTCTTAATGAGATCCATTTTATATAAGTTAAATCACAATAACATAAGGGTATAAATGCNCATCACAAAGTACTGTATTATAACTTATTTTATTTAAAAATTATATCTATCGCTGTATACATCTAGTCATTCTAAACCAGAAATTGACAATTGTGTCTATAATAATATAACATATATGTGACCGGTAAAGGATGGATTGATACTGGATAAATTTCGAATAAATTTGTCCACAGTTAAATGTGTTAAGTAAAATTATGTCAATTATATGTACGAGGTGAACATTCATAAAATTTTGTAATTCTCAAATCTCAGCCATGAAATTAGTAAGAAAAACTACAATCTTCTTCTAACCGTTTATTCTATATGGGAACATAATCCCCGTGTATTCTTATGAGATAATACAATCTCGAATTCAAAAATTGTCATGGGTCGCAACGTCGCAACTCAATTACATAAGTTGTTTCTAACCAAAACATTTTGCAATATTTCTATTTATTTTATCATAATTCTCGCAATTTCGATTGGCTATGAATATTTTACATTTAAAATAAGAACATGTAATCAGTTTCCTCTTTTCTGACACTTGTATCGATTTTGTAGGACAATTATTTTCTATTTAATTATGTAAAAAAGTCAGCTAGACATGACAACGAACCTTACGTGCATTTCTTATGGAAACGTATTATGG
Source organism: Ladona fulva (assembly GCA_000376725.2). Taxonomy (NCBI): domain Eukaryota; kingdom Metazoa; phylum Arthropoda; class Insecta; order Odonata; family Libellulidae; genus Ladona; species Ladona fulva. Next base: position 53,976 of record KZ308920.1, on the reverse strand, counting down.
ACTCCTTGGGTTCGACCCCGAGCCTTCTCAGAGATGATAAAAGTTTTCCTGGGGCTTTCAACCTCGTAGAAACACAGTGAAGTGAGTCCCACAACTCTACATCAAACTGCTTGTGAAAGAGATGGGGGACGGCCACTACGAAAATTACATTAAGGATTTTTCAGAATGGCTGAAATTAATTTTTTCGGAGACACCTCGGCTTGAGATTCCTCTGAATGTGATACGCAGCGGAATAAAGTTTGCCCACCTATGATCATTGTTTTCCCGTTCTCATTGAAGCAAGAATCCCTCATACCTCACTTAGGGAAGAAGCTCAGACTTACTTATTTTTGTCCTCCATTTTCATTTCCCACTAACGTGCACATTCATTTGTCTTAGATACTTTCCAAAGCACGACAGTATTTACTGTCTTATTTTAGTTCGAAATCAACTTTCTGATCGCTTCTCTCTCAATGAGTAGGCATTCTTCGACGTTGCAAATAAATATAAGTCAAAGAACTTTCCTTTTTAGTTAGGCGAAAGTAAAAATGAATGGAAGCTTTTTTTNCTGCTTGTTTAAAGCTTATGATTACATTATAGCCCTACTTCAAAGTTACAGATTTCACATAGTATATTTAGGAATTTGAAAAAATATATAGGATAGTGCATAAAAGTAGCATGATGCATAACATTTAATACAATTCAGATGAGTAGCATAATATGTGAAAGTAGCATGATCCATAAAATGTAGTACATTACATAAAAGTAGCAAAATATATAAAATTAGCATGACCCAAAATGTATGAATGTATAAAATGTACAATCCATAAAATAGGCTTGATGCATAGAAATAGCGTGATACATAACATGGTGCATAACATTTGGAAAATTGGAAATGTGTTTGCGTGAAAAATTTATATGAGTGGCATACTTATTACCATATATGCAGAACCACCATTACAATATAGTTGATAATAATTGTACTCATTAATTATTCAGAAAGAAATTATTACTCAACAATCCCTTGTTTACGTTCAGTTTATTCCATTACGGTGATTATTNCGCGTCCTTGGGAATAAAACAATTTCATGCATTCACGAGAATTATACGACATCTCGCTATATCGTGCGTATAAACGTTTATGCGAAAATTATTATCATCATAATTATGCTTCATGATGCCCTGAAGCAAGGTATCTAGGGAATGTGTGACATGGAAAAGTAATAGTTTTTAGTTACATGCACCCGTAGCATAGAAATAGAATAGTTTATTGATGCATAACACCTGCAGAACTAAGAGAGCAAAGGAAAATCTGTTTGCAAGTTGGTATCTCGTCTGTCGCTGCTTGTTTAAAGCTTATGATTACATTATAGCCCTACTTCAAAGTTACAGATTTCACATAGTATATTTAGGAATTTGAAAAAATATATAGGATAGTGCATAAAAGTAGCATGATGCATAACATTTAATACAATTCAGATGAGTAGCATAATATGTGAAAGTAGCATGATCCATAAAATGTAGTACATTACATAAAAGTAGCAAAATATATAAAATTAGCATGACCCAAAATGTATGAATGTATAAAATGTACAATCCATAAAATAGGCTTGATGCATAGAAATAGCGTGATACATAACATGGTGCATAACATTTGGAAAATTGGAAATGTGTTTGCGTGAAAAATTTATATGAGTGGCATACTTATTACCATATATGCAGAACCACCATTACAATATATACTGATATCAACATCTTTAAGAAATCTCTTATTGAGTAGTAATACTTATTTTTTAAAAGTTCTTAAATTTTTTTAAGAATACAATGTAGTTTGTGGACAATCTTTGTCTCGCGACAGCTGTTAAATTTGTTATAAACACTTATTTCCATACACAGGAGACTTTTGAAGCTGTTTAAACTGTTTAAACAATTTATGCCCATATTTTGGATACTGCACCATAATCATAGGAAACACAGAAGGTTGGGAAGCATCCATTATAGATTTTAAAAAAATAGTCGGGCAAAGAGTAATCAGTAGGTAAACAACCCACCAATTGTGTGATGAGTAGTCTTAATTCGTCACCCTTCCAGCTGCTGTAACTGTAGATTTTTTGCTTGAAAATTTGACAAAAAAAGTTTTCCCACCTTATAAAATTGCAAAAAATACGACGAGACATGCAATGAAAGAAAATGGAACACGGCTGTTAATTAATTGGAGGTTTAAAAACACTCCTAAAGCNAAAATCGATGTCTAACTGTAGAAGGCTGCGGTAGGGGGTCAAACAAATGACTATATCTCAGCAAATATTTCATTGATGGATGTAAAACTTGGGAAATGTTCATAGAAGATATGAAGTTATGTTCACACAAAATTTCATGGAAATCGGTGATGGTCGAGCGGGGCATTTCCCTGAAATTGGTCCACTTGACATGGAATGCCCCATATAAGACAATAAAATTGCATATTTCATATCCCATAGTTTAAAGTTGGTATAGGGTCATTCCATGTCAAATGGACCAATGGTCCACGCTCGACCATCACAGATATCGGTGAAATTTATATGATATATTCTATCAAATATGCTTTCATGAGCGAATTCCATGCAGAAAATCTGAAGCAAAATCGGCCCAAATCATTATAACTCGAAAAAAAATTAAAGTTTGCCATTATCTATATCTTTGGAAATAAACATAACATAATATAACGAAACTTTGTGTCTCGTAACTACGTAATATAAGGTATTTTAATAAAAAGTTACATTTTCCTAATGCTTTACGTTAATTTAAAAATTGAGTATAATTTTAGGAATTTCGTTACGCTGACGCCAAAAATAGGGTATATTCAGTTCACATTTCATTGTACGAAGGTAGCTTCACCTATATTCCGATTTCTCGGGTCTTATATGCCCGCGATGAAAAACCAAATCTATATTTTTAGAGGGATAAAAGCATGTTCTTTTTAAGAAAAATAATTTTTTCAAGTTTCGAGAGGGTCCTTTTTAGTAAATTTGTATGCCTGGTGGTCTTGTGCCAACAAAATCCGTGATATTTACACTAAAATTTCCGAAAATGTTGTCGCTTCAGTAGAAAATCCTCAATTCCCACATTCTAATACACAGAGCAACATTTCTTTTTAAAATATTTTATGTTGTCACGCAAGAACTTGAACAAGGTAACCAATTCCACCACCAAGTAACTCTATTAGGAAAGGAATATTTTGCAATATATGTTATTTGTCGAATAGGTTTAATTTTAAACTCGTGACTATTCATTATTCCCAAGAAATTCTGGTTTTTCAATTAAATTTTTAAGACCTTCCCACCCATCACAATTTTTATTCTTTTTTATGGTTTTTCCCACCTAAAAGTCTTCATTCATTCTTCATTGCTATTCCTAAAATTAATATTATTGATATGCAAANTTGGGAAATGTTCATAGAAGATATGAAGTTATGTTCACACAAAATTGCATTGAAATCGGTAATGGTCGAGCGGGGACCGTTGGTCCACTTGACATGGAATGGCCCATATATTTTTTTCTGTTTGACAAAGGGAGCCTCCGTGAACAAAGATTTTCGAACTAAACTAGTCTAGGGTGTGCCGTACGGCAGACAAAAATCTCAGTCAATTGTTGGAGAATTACCATATAGGACTGTTCGTGAATAACGAGGAATCAGTAACATTTGGAGATATCTCCACTTTTCCTTGAGTGTGACGAGAGAGTATGTTTCGTGTGTTTTATAACGCAATATATGTCCAGAGAATTTTATCCCTCACTAACGACTTCAATCTTATTAGCTGCTTTTTCGAGATTTTCTCAGTATCTTAGTGCTGAAATTCATGCATAAAAGTGGTATGAATTGAAACTTTCCATGCGATATGCGACAGCGATACCAGTCAAGAGAATATATAGAACTATCAAACCGGGTTCCTTCTTGTAATTCCATTCATCTACAGGTACGCCACAACAACGTCTTCCTTATCGTTTGAGTTCGAGATTGCGAGTGGAAAACTAATAGCGCAGCCCTTGCCACCTATTTATCGCCCAAATCATATCGTTAAGGCTATGATAGAAGCACTCGGGTGGAAATCACTCAAGACGAGAAGATTAGATCACCGACAGAAGCTTTTCGAAAAATTCATCGGTTCAGAATTTTATGGCGAAGTAGAAGACGTAATTCCAATAAAAAAGGAGCGTGATCTCCGAAAGGCATCGACAAACCGCAAGGAATCGATCGCTAAAACAGATAGTTACTTTTGGTCGTTCTTTCCGCATAGTATCAGAGAAGCTAATAGTGTAGATTAGGTAAAGTTTTAACGAACCCTCTGCCGTACGCCTCTGGCGACAGGCGCGCTACAAATCAAAATTATCTTAACAGTTTCGGTTTCGTTCCTCGAGCTTCGGCTCGAATAAATGGCTGCCTCAGTAAAACGTAGGTCCGATCGCCCGATCAAGCAGAGTCCATTCTAATTACTATCTGTTTGATTCATTAATATCTGAACTGATGTAATATTTGTAAAAGCGCATGCTAGCCACGTGTTTCTGCTTTTAAGCGACTTTGTAGCAACATTTTTGGGTCGAATACAACAATATAACAAAAATTAATTGACATATCTGCCAATGAAGTGCATCTGCCGTTCCCTTTAACTCGTGCTGAACGCGATAAGAGAACTCCTCTACTCATACAATTGAGTGAAGAGCAGTTCCCGTTCTCAAGAAGGTTAAAAAATTCCGCGCGGTTGCCGGGCCTGCTACGATTACTCGAAGGCCGATGCGATGACGCGCAGCGCCAACTGGTCGGTGCATCCAAGTACGAGAAAAAGGCATATCACTTGGATGCGTGGACGCGAGCGCATTATAAGATTACTCTATGGTAACATAAAAATGAAGTGACCTGAAATTTAAAAGGAAAAGGAAGACTGCTGTGGTAAGACATTGGAGTTCGAGAAAATCTCCAAAAAGCAGTTGTTTGCTAGAAAACTAACCGTTGAAAAATTACAACTAGGAGGGTTAGGGTTCGAAGTAGGGTACTCATATGGGTTAATTCTAAAAAATCATGCATAAATAATCCACCGGTAAGCAGGAGTTCATTGTATGTAACACTGACCCGAAACGTCTTCCTAACAGTCAGCTTTTGGGTAGTTTTGATCCGCAATCGTAAAAGGTTACCAACGCCTTAGCTAGATTATTATAATTATCATTTCAGTCTTACTGCAAGGCCAGGCCAAAGTGACCTCTCTTCCATCCCACCTCTGGAGAAATTACATATGAACAATATAACACTAATTAACCTACAAAATTGACTATAACTAACACATCTAGAAAAATAAATGAATACATTCAAACAAACTATCAACCACTGATACAATATAACAGGTGCAAACAGTAATTACAAACTAAAAGGCACTCTAGTTGATAAATAAATAAAACTATTACATAGAAACAAAATAGTTATGCGTTAATAAACGAGAAGATTTGGGTCGTGGGAAAAACTCCGGTTAATCCGGAATGCTGGGAAACACCCATACAAGAAGGGGTCGAAAAAACCTGCATAAACACACAAGAATATATTATCTTCACTCTTCACCAATAAAAAAATATATGAGCACCAAGCCTTTATTCAAGTTAATTCACATTCCAATTATTCCATCGAAACAATTCTAACAAAAGAACAATTCTTTCGTGTCTTCGAATGCGTTTGTCAAATTTAAAANCTATAAAATTACTCTATGATATTACATAACTTTCATTATAATTATTAAATTAATATTAAATCCGACCAAAGTATGGTAAGTGTTCTCCTTGGAGAGAAATTTTCAAAGAACTAAAGGCAAAATTCTGCATATGTGAAAGACCAGATCCCAAACAAAACTGACAAAATGTGGTCGTTATTTCGAGGTCATTGTCTCTTCAAGATATTTACCAACGTATAACCGGGCATACATGGTTCACTGATAAGAATGCTGGTAAACTCGGAAATCCGGTGTAACCTAAATACGGGAGTTTATGCGAGAAAAAATTAAAGAACTGAAGGACAAAATGTTTCCAAATTGAACGGCAAAACATCTCGACAGAACAATTGCTAGCCAAGGAAGAGAGATGACAGATATTATTCTTTGGTAGGCCTTGCAAACATATTTTGGAATTAACACCAACTCTCTCTGGATGGAACAATGCACACCATTAGGAAATATCCGAGTTGAATTAACAAGTATTGAAGAAAAAGAACTCCATTCTTCGTTCTTTGCTCTCTGCGTATCAAAGATTACCATTAAGTCACCTGTGCGAGATGAACCAAACATGTTCTCATTATGCTGTAGGTGCAACATCGATTTTACCACTCACCCGCATTCGGATGCATAAGAAACAATAAATTAAGAATTGAGGCGAGTTTAGGCCCAAATTGCCCTATCTTCCACATTACCTCAATACATGCCTAACATTTAATGCCTATCAGATGAATGAATACTGCAGCAACACAAAAACATTTGGATTTGTGAGAAAAATCCTCTCGGTTGGAGATTAAAGAAGGTATGAAATCTGGTCCAGCNTTGCTTGCCCTTTCAGTCCAAACATTTTCCGCAAGAATGGCATAACCCCATATTTTTGTGTATTGTTTTGCATTATATCACCCAACTCTAAATATGAAATTACTTACGGACTGACAATTAATGCTCGGTGGAAGAGAGGACAGCTTATCTTAGCCCGACCTCGCCTTAATGAAGAGTTAATTCGTTCATTCATTGTACAAGCTCCGTTTTAGTAAAAGTACCTATTCAGTATTTTTGTTACGATGAAATAGGAGAAGGTTACTGGAATTAAATAAACATACCCTTGCTACCTGAATAAACGAGTATGGAAAAGAGACTCATAAAGTAGCAAATGTAACTTTCTCGGCCGAACGGTATCTAAAAACGAAATAACTGTTGGAATTACTGGATACATGAAAAATTCAACATTCTGGTCTAATAAGTATGAATGAAAACTTCTAATCATGAAATTTCGGATGCATTTGGAAATTTTGAAATATGTAATGATGAATAGTCGACATTTTTCGTCATCTTTTGATTGATAAAAACAAATAAAAATAAACATAACGCTGAATTAAAACTTCTAATTTATTGGAAATTTGACATCAACTTCTTCTATATAGTAGATTTTACTCGCTGCACAAGTCATTTAAAACTTTATAAAGCGCAATGGAAAAGACCAACAGACATTTTCGAGCTTGGATTCAAAACTCGGAGAGCCTCCATTTATTATGAAGGATGCTAATGGAAAAGTGAAACCCTTGCTCTAAACATCCAATAATCGCATTTCATTTCTCGCCATACTCTCGCATACGATGACGTGATCGATCATTAAGAGGAAAAATAACATTCGCGAAACTTTTAAATTCCAAAATTAATTAAAGCCGTGCTCTTCCACACTTTGATTTCCCCTTCGCACTGGTCGCCGTTAGGAGAGCTGAAAGTTAAATTTGACCCGTCGTACGAAAGCCATAAGTATTATGGAAAGTCCCTTCAGAGATACTATCGCCTGTCTGTTTTACAACATGTATTCTCCCTTAGTAATATGTACTGGATTTACGGACGTCCGTTACTTAGTAATTCCATTGGAAATCAATATGAAGCCGAACTCATAAAGTGAAACTGTGCTTATAATTTCCGTGCCTTTAAAAAAATCTCACCAAATAAACTATAGTATTCAAAAAATTGTTTTGAAAAATTATATTATACTCTAGCTACTCGCTTCTATTGTAAATACATTCTTAACACCCTTTAAGTAGCAACGAAATCTTTGCTACAACGCATTTGATGAAAATTAAATATATAACAAGTATATTTTTGTTGTATATGTCTGGCTGTGTGCAGTAATATGAGTTGTAGATGGATTCATAATTTTAGTTGCAGCTTTACAATGCGGGAGTTGACCAATTTAATGTTGTGGATGAAAATTACGGTGACGAACTGTAACTTTAGCGTAGTTGAAAAAGTAGAAATGTACTGTACATAGAAGGCTGCCAAATGATAAGTTAATGTAAAATAATATTGCTACATTTTATGTTTGTGAATAATATGACGATGTTGCCACCTGGCTTTTGATTACTTGTAACTTACGTATAATTCTTGTAACTACCGTTATAGTTTTAAATATGTATGTACAGTGTATTTTTCTCATAACATTTTTAATTGTTTCAATATTTCTCTGTTTTTCAGTATTTCTTTCTTTCTTCCTTTTTATTTTTATTCTTCTCTTCCATCAAAACCTACTACTTATATTTTTGTGATTTAAATTCGACATCTGTTCTTATCTGCATATTTGGAATGAGTGTGCATTTACAATATTCTTTTCAGGAGAGTTGCTGACACTTTCCTTTATCTCATTCTCACCTCTCCTGCATTCTCATTATATTTTAAATAATATTACGAAAATTTGCTACTCGGTAGGTTTTGCAGGTTTCTCATGCCTCCTTCACGTGGGTGTTGTACATACATCTGGGTTTCATCCTAAGCGCAGACATAGTTTTTTTAACTCACATAATATTTCTTTCTTTCTTGTCTTAATTCCAAAAGCTAAGCTTTAACGACATAGGGTTTGATGTAAAAAGAGACCAATTAGTCTCGATCTCATCCTGAAATAAAGTCGTGCTATTATTATTATTATTTAGTACTGTATCTGTTTATCAGTTTTAGTTGCTTCTATAGCCACTAATTTCGCGTTTTTAAAGAAGAAATAGAGAATCCTGCAATTCTTTTACCGAAAACTCTCGACGTAGAGTTCCCCAAGAATTTTCTCTCCAAAGTTCTTAACAGGAAATATAATAACAATTGTGGGAAGTGGATGAAATGGAAAAGATTTGATACCAAGAAACATTGAATTACATGGGCGGTAGACCTTAATACTTCGGTTCAAAGATAACCGTAACTAATTCCCTATTTTCTTCAAAGTATCACTTTTTTCATTTTCCTACGATTATTATAGTATTTGACCTGGATTAAACCGCACCATACTGTCCTAAATTACTTTTACAGGTTGTTGAAAATTTATCAAGTTTTGGCAAACTTTCTTTTCCTATGTAAAAGTTGCAACAACGCGCGCCGTCTCCCCGTAGAAATGCACGGGGTTGTGAGATTTACATTGTCTTCATAACGTTGGGCGGACGATATGTATTAGAGATGGGCGATTCCGATTCGATTCGCAATTTCGTTAACTTGTCTGACGAAACATTCACAGATTCGGAGTTTTCTCTTCTTGATAAAGGTCACAAATACACCCTTCCATATAAAAGGCCACCGATAGAAGACACTATTGCGGATATCGAATCTTGCATCAAATACCCCAAACATTCATCCAAGGATGGTATTAGGAATTCTTGCCTCACACAAATCCATAAGAACCTCTCTAAACCTCAGCCATTCATTGGTAAGACAAGATTTGAATACGACGCGGTCAAATCCCTCAATAACAAAGACTGTTTTTATCTAAAGGCAGATAAAGGGAACAAGGTTGTCATTTTAGACAAATCCAGCTATTATAATAAGGTGAACACTTTACTAGAAGAAGGTCCATACGTACAGGTTCAAAAAATCCTCTCAACCATATGATTTCGAATATAAAAGAAATCACTAAGCAGTGCCCCAACCTCATCGACAAGAAACTCAACTTTCAACTACATATATCTAATCCTTGCGTACCAAAAATGTATTGCCTCCCAAAAATTCATAAAGAACACATTCCTCTTAGACCCATAATTTCATCTATTAACTCTCCTACATATAAAATAGCACAATGGCTTAACAAACAGTTTCAGGTGTGGCCTTTGGAGCAAGAATCCAAGATAAGAAACACATCTCATTTGATAGAGGTACTACATAATGTGACGATTAACGATCGAGAGATACTTGTCTCCTTTGATGTTAAATCCTTGTTCCCGAGTATCCCTTTAGAAATCACCTTCCAGTACTTAGAAAGATGGCTCAAAAAACAGAATGTACCGAATGAATTAGTGGGAGAATATGTTAAACTTACAAAATCTTGTATGAACAAGTTTTTCCAAGTCAACAACAAATACTATAAACAAACAGAGGGAACATCTATGGGAAACTGTTTATCTCCTTTTCTTGCAAATCTGTTCATGACGCATTTTGAAGAACAGTGAAAACAAAGTTCAGTTATTTTCCCAGGATATGGTTGAGATATGTAGATGATGTGTTTGCAGTTTACGATAAATCAAAAGAAGCCATCCCAGAATTCTTGGACAAGTTGAACTCACAATTCAAATCTATAAACCTCACGGTAGAGGAAGAATCCAATCAAACTTTAAATTTCTTAGACCTCAGTATCACAAGGACAGGGAAGAAGTTAACTTTCAACATATATAGAAAACCCACTCATACCGACAAATATATCCACAACAGTTC
>KZ308919.1:274637-292013 GCA_000376725.2 Ladona fulva | reverse complement strand
TTTTCCCATAAGAATGCATTTGTATTTTGGCCCATTTAGAAGCAAATGACGACTATTGTTAACCCTTCACCAGTTTGGCCACGCATAATGTGCCATCCCAGCATAATGCGATCACGATTATTGTCCGACCGACAACAGACTATGAAGAGGATGAAAATTTTCAGAGATTTTAATTATACCAGTCATGAACAATTTGTAGTGATGAATTACAGGGGCAACAAACATGCGTAGCACCGTAATAAAATAGTCGAGATTACCAAAACTTAGTTTAGTTAGTAAAACTTAGTACCAAATATTTTTGTGGCGATTTTTGTTACGTTTTTTTCATCCGCAAATTTTGTTCCTTTTCGTGAATCTTTTAGCAATTTTAATGTTACATTCTAGAATAATCTTTGCTGTTTACGCTTCATTAATTTTTTGCTGAATAATACTTATTGTCTATCCGGTAAATAAATTATTTATCGATGGCGATGTTTTTAAAGCAAATCTTAATGTGCGTTATCATATAGAAACACCAGTTTCACAGTTTGGACCTGTCTATGCTCTGATGACCTTAATATTAAGGTACTTGTGGATTTTGCTAAACCAAAATGAAGTATCATTGAAATCGGCATTCTTAAACGCAAACGGCACATTTGCAGAGTAAATTCCAACCTTGCCTTTCATATCGTGAGAGTTTGATAGCTTTCGGAAGCTATTGTATCAGTTGGCAGCCCTGATTAGGTTGAATAAGCATTGTAACTATTCTGACCATAGTGTTTCGGCCAAAGTATGGATGAGAACGTGGAGGGTGCTTCACGTGAGCCTAAATAAACGCGAGTGTACCACACGGTCAGGTTGGCAGCACTGGGTAAAGTGCAACTTTAGAGTTCAAAGTATCAGCAGATGCAATACAGGTGTGATGGTTTGAAGTAGTTACTAATTTTGTTTCGAAATCTACAAAGAAAAAGGAAATTTATGGAATTTGGCAGAGAATAAATGTATTCATCCTTTAATCCTCATAGACGACTTAAAAGCATTCTTGATGGGGGACCCATACTTTTTCAAAATTTAGTTAACTTTGCGCAGTGGCGATATCGTAACCAATGAAGGTCTCCTGAGGTGCGATTATTGCTAGTTGAAAACTTATACCAATACCCCGCTCGTTCGACGTGAAATACCGTCGGATGCAGCAATTTTTGGACGCTTCTACGGAAGCATAATAATCTCTTAAACGTCTAACAACAGGTTAAATAGAAAGTCTATCTAAGGTTCGGTTGGCTCGAAACGTTGCATTCTGTGTTGCTACGAGACAATTGCTTAACGCCTTTTACCGACGAAGAGCGACCGTTAGAATAACAACGGGCGTGCTACCCGATTTATACTAGTTTTTCATTAATCATTGGTTAACTGCAACACACCAGAGAATAATTTCGAGTTACAGTCAAATCTTTCGCATCGCCTTTTACCGCCATTGCACATCTTATAGCGGGGTGTGCTAAATGTTTCCGTATTGTAGCGGTTATCACGTTTGCTCTACACTCGAAAGGTCCTCGCCTTTGGACGGATAGAAAATTTTCCTCTCATTCTCAATTGATTGGTAACTGACCCGTGCTCTTACACGGAAAAATGTGGTACCGCCTGTAAAGCAAAATAGTATATTACTTTCGATAGAGTTTGCAAATCCGGAAGAAGTGCTCGCTTTGAGCTAAAAACACTGTCGAAAAATAACGACGCTTCTTCATCGGATTATTTTTAATGTAGCATCGGCGATAAACGAATGCTTGAGGCCGGATCTGATGGATTTGCGAGTCACGGAATCCTGTTAGCTTCTTTCACTGTATTTTCATGAGTAGTGGCGATAAACATTTCTGTGCGCCCCTGTGGCCTAATGGATAAGGCATCGGTCTCCTAAACCGGGGATTGGGGGTTCGAGTCCCCCCAGGGGTAATTATTTTGTCGTTGGGCCCTTATTTGAAACATTCTTCATTTTTCGTTTTGCCTGTTCAGGGTGCGAAATTAGGCCATGGATTCGCATTTCGAGTTGAGAATCCTTTGGCAATTAGAATAAGTCGCGAAAAACTTCGACGGCGACTAAAAAATAAGCAATTTCCTCCATTCTCCCTGACAGGGTCCTTACAATTCTTCGTTATACTAATGATAAGTGTGATGCGATTCGGGACTCTGTGGAAGCAATCGCATCTGTACAGAAATATGCCGGAAAAACTCGTTACGTCTGAAATTTGAATCACGGGCGAGTGGTTCTTTCTATCAGCGGTTTCCGTAGTGTAGTGGTTATCACGTCTGCTTTACACGCGGAAGGTCCTCGGTTCGAGCCCGGGCGGAAGCACTTATTTTTCTATTCGAAACGATACTGCATTTACGACCTGGAATGACAATGTGTCCTGACGCACCGGTGTCCTGATTCTTGCCTTATTTTTCCCGGGTGTAGCATCCGTTTGAATTTCCATGTCACAGATACTCTTTTTATTCGTCTCGTAGGTTGGTTAGTAACCCACCGCGGTGTCACCTCACTATCTGCACGTTGAAATTTGTAAAACGTTCATTGTGATGAAAGACATAATCGACGATATTCGTTATCGCATTTTCTAGGTCGTTTAACGTGCAAGAAATCAAAACTCGGCCTTAATTCAAAATGTATTATCTCCAAATGACGTCGAGCTCAACCTACGACGAAGTCCGAAGTCGTGATTCCCGCGCATGACGAGCTCCTTGTCTAATTGCAGGCGTTTTCTAGAGATAACGCATTGCTATCTTCTTCCGTACTGCATAAGGCGCGCGAAGATTAAAATTTCTTTCTCGGAGATGTTATCACTCGTGCAATTATAAATCTCTATGGCTTTTTTCTAGCAAGAGCCATTCCCGCAAGCATCCGCGCAAACGCAGTGCAGTCTTAGCGCATGAGCTCACTGCAGCAACTGGGTCCCAGGGGCATAGGGACGCTCGGATATAAATCTCTACTTTGATTGGTATGCTATGGAATTGTACTCGTTGGCTGCAAGTCATACGGAAATAGTCAGTCAAATAGAGGAAAACATGTTTAACTAATTAATAACTGAAGCTTTCTACGAATAAATAGTTCGCTGATGACTAATCCTGAAACTCTGGAAGGAATGAGATTTTTTTAAAAAGAGTTTCAGCGCAGAAAATGATGGATGAATGATTGAAATATTTGAAAATTTTGTTTCTGGTATAAGTCTGACTTGTGATCGCTACGTAGCGATTGCGAGGATTTCAAGATTAAAGACGAATTTTTCCAATTCTTTTTGTAAGGCCTAAGGGCCGATATTTTTAAGACCTTTATTCTTATGTCATCCATACATTCCCTAAATTTGACATATCATGAATTTTTTAATGCAATAGAAATCGCGGAATAAACCATTTCGTCCCCAATTTTTCCCTCTTTCAGCGATGCATGGTTTGCTTGTCTTGTCAGGGCGTCAATGTGCATGAACGGCGTCGGAAACAGTTTACATAGAAGTTGTTTTACGAAAGATCTTATTTTTAATTGTAAATGAGCATTTATTCAAGTGTGAGAAAATTTTCTATCTTCTATCTGCGTCAGACCGCTTTCGTTAAAATATTTGAGACTCGAACGGATGGCAATGACTTTCGTGCTGGATATTTAATTCTAATTGTGAGATGAAATATCAATGGTAACTTATTATTCAGTTTATCTTTACAAAAGTGGCTCTTCGGTTTGAACCGTATGGGTGAAAAATTTCCTTTTGCAATTCATTCCTTCCAGTAGTAGCCGTAGTTTTAAGAGGGTACTTCGACAGCTGCAATCATTCAGCATTACTGGTACTATGTGTAGTGTGTCCCCACCTAGAATAGACCCCGAGTACACTATCACCAACCCACTAGGCTAACCTGAGTGCCCTCTCACTCCTTAGATAACATGTGAATATTTCCGTAGTCATAAGACAGTTCTTACGTGCCTGTTTCATAAAGATTGATTAATTACAAGACCTTAATCTAATTTTACACCGATGCGCATTTCAGAATTCAAAGCATCTTGTTTAGTTAAGAAATGATTTCGGCCGAAATATCACGGTGTAAATTTGCTGTGAATGCCTTCTTACCAAGATATTTAAAGTAAATATAAATGCTGTCGTACAGAGAAGGCATAATTGCTACAGTTATGGAATAATTTCTATGATAAAAAAACTATGATTGACATTGGAGACTGAGAGGCAGCTTATTTCGTTTCATATCGCCCGTATCTACACGTAGAAACAGTAATTGTTGTCAGTAATAGATGTGCAATAAAACTTGCTTGCAGAATATAGAGCCTTATTACCGACATATAAATGGTTTACTGAGAAAGTAACTCATTATTTATGATCTGCATACCTTAAAAATTTTCGTTATCCATCAGAATGCGGAATTCATGAGAGTGTGCTGTTACTGCTGTTTCTTCGCAAGCTCTTCGTGAAGAATGATCACAATGACACATGCGAAACGCGCTTAGACATATTCACTTTACGTGATTCCATAGCTTGTCTTGGATTGGGTGTGGTTTGGGTTGGGTTGGGTTGGGCTTAGAATACTTTGTGACGCACTAGAACTTTTCAATGTTAACTTAGTTGCTTTAACACATGTTCGTAACTGCAAAATCAGATCAATTCTGTTGGTTGACGAATAATGAGGATTCCCAGTAACAGAAGATGGATTCTTGAGTCAACATGAAAACTGATAAAAAAAACACTGTAATAATCAAGAGGACACCCACAACGGCATATGCAGAAACGTCCATTCGACACGAGCTGATTCCTCAAACTAAAACTTCTTCCTAATCTTACTTAATCGTGCTCACAGTTTCAAGTTCGCGCTGGTCGCCCCTCGAATCTGAACCAGCTGTGTAGAGAAACTTGAAAGAGGTCTGTTAGTCCGACGAAGAGGCACCAGATATCCTCTTCATTCGCAGGGTAATCTGCTTTGTAAGTAAGGCTGAAGTACACCCTTGAGGATCGTGCACACATTACCATCAGCTCCCACAGTAAGGCCTTGTTCCTTAAGATAAAACATTTCCTTGCAGCGTGTGTCATTTCGGAATTTGCAGTATGACCTAGTTGTCGACGCACCCTAAACCAAATCAACAAAAATCAACATTTCGGAATTCATTCAACTCGGAAAATTACACAGAGTTCAATGAAATACAATAAAAATGCAATCGCGTCTGTCTTACACGCTTAAGGTACTGATAAACTGAAGGCAAAATTTGAGAAATAGTTATATATTTATCAGCTTGTCCATGTGTAAATTGTTTCCGTATTATATATAAATTAGCTTGCTGGCTTACAATTCAAGGAATCCGCACTTTTCGTGCGTATTCTGTTATCTCCATCTACATAAAAAAATTCGTTATTCCTTCCCCTATTTTTAACCCTTCACCAGTTTGACCACGCATAATGTGCCATACCAGCATAATGCGATCACGATCATTGTCCGACCGACAGCGGTCACTCGTTTTCCGAGGTGTTACTCGAATTGCTACGTCGGAGAAAAAATTTGGAAAATGCAGGTCTAAATAATTATTTGTGGAAATTAGTCATTAATTGTAATGCTATCAAATATTTAAAATTAAGACGCAAAATATTAAATATCTGTTTAAGAACTTTATTTATTTTTGTTTATCCGTTCGAAGAATATACAAAACTCCCACGCGATACTCATTAAGAAATGGTTGGATTGAAATCTCACTCTTAACTTATCGGTCACACATCAGCATTGGTTTGAGCAGGCTAGTTTTATATTTATGAAAAAGAGACCAACCGAAAGAGGTTTTCATGTAACCTCTTCTTTCTACAGGCATAAGTATCTATTAATATTTCAGATACTACTCCTCCTCCTCTATCAGCGGCCAATTCCATTTTCTATTCCATATATATCTATGGACGATATTTCCATTACTATTACCTGTATATTTGTCTTCATTATTGATATAGAGCTTTGATAACATTCTTGATAGAGAGATAACTTACAGCTGAACGTAGGATAATGGATAACTCACAGGGCATGAACGTTTTCAGTCTCAGTCATATTTTATTTTCATTCATCTTTTTTACGGTGTTTGTATCCTTTAAATTTTTCGGGTGACGTAGATATTTTCGTCGTTTTTCGTTTTCGCTGGTAGCGGTAGCTTATTGGCAATTAGGGATCGTATGGGAAATGTAGTTTCTACTAACGAAGATTTCGGCTGATGACGTGATTTCTGAACTATTCAACTTCGATGACGAACGTTTTATTAAAAGAATGCACTTACTACAGTACCCCTCCACCATAAGTCTCATATACTCCTGTATCTTCCCCTGCTTTCATTTATTTGGTTTTCTAAATTTCACTCCGCATATCCATTCCAAAATTGAACTGAACCAATTGGTGCTAATGTTCTGTATATTTTACATATTTTATTCATCCTTTCCCTTCCTATTGCGGTTACATCAACATTTTCTGTGCCTCTCTTGATTAATTCATCACTGCCGTCTCTTAGAGCAAATTCATATATATGAGTCAAGTTGTTCGTAACACATGTTCGTAACTGCAAAATCAGATCAATTCTGTTGGTTGACGAATAATGAGGATTCCCAGTAACAGAAGATGGATTCTTGAGTCAACATNATGAGTCAAGCTAGAGTAAATTCATATATATATGAGTCAAGCTTTTACATTTAAAGCAAAGCCTAATGTTCAGTTATTAATTCCTAAATTTCCCGGAAGAGCGAAGCGGCTAATGCGTCATAGTCCTCGGCGAAAAGGGTCCAGATTTAGATTCCTGGTGGAGCCATGATGGTGACCGGGAATCATGAAAACGATGGAATTTCAACTGAAGTAGCGGGTCAAGCTCTCTAGAAAAGCGAATATAAGGCGGCTGGGGGGAAAGGTGTGCAGCCCTTGGCAAGGCCTCAACCGATAGCGGGATTGTGCGTCCTGGAAAATTTGAACATAATTAATTAACATTCTCCATATATTTTGTTTGCAGTTTCCGATTTCCCTAATCCTCTTTCTAACACTATTAATGACGTTATCTAATCTAATCCATTCATAGCACGATCAACTCTCATGTATCTGGTCTCCCATGGCAATGCACATACCATCATCATCTTCGGAAAAGAAAGAAACTGAAAAATACTGGGGAACGTACTTTCAACGCTTTTGATCATTATTCAAGGAAAAATCCTGTGGTACTCTTACACCTTCTATATCAGCCATATACTCGTATGCGTAGGATGTAAATTATTTAAGAGAAAATTTTCAGGCTTCTAACTAGCGGCTGTGATTTCGAGGAGCGAATTGAAAGAGTTTTTTCATTTTCTGGCCAAGTCACGAGAGAAATGTTAACGTTTGTAATTAAAACTTGAAATCGGTACAAAATAAAAAAAACTAATTCCAGAGATGGTGGTATTATGTGATGGGCAGGTGCTTCTGCTTTCATGCTTCTGCATACAATGAAACCAATTTTAGTCGTTCGTAAATTAGAGCGAAATTAATAGGAAGTGGGTCTGCTACCGCAAGATTCTGTCGCAGCAGATTTGAAAGCTACCGGCAACATGGCTATGTGAACCGATAAAAAGTAGATTTTTTATCAAATATGTGCTTAATATATTTATTTTATTTAACTCTCTGAATAAACACTATATTGCAATTGAAGTTAGAACACTCCTCGTATATACCGAAGCATTAATTAGTGCTTGGCTCCTATGTACCACATTTGAACTAACTTAAGACGAACACGATTCCTATAATATTCCCTTCCACAGGGAAATTAAATCGATTTTGAATGTTAACCAATCATAGTGATAAACTAAAAATACTCAAGGATTCATTTCTGTAACTTTTTGTGCACATTTATAAAAAACAAGTATAATGAATGCAAACATATTTGAATACATTTACAGTTCCTTAATAATTCAGAAAACTACAGAGAGTTCAACGAAATACAATAAAAAATACTTCACTGAAATAATTTGGCCGCATGAAATTAATTATAAGCTCGAAATAATTTATTCGAATAGTTATTACAGTAAATTACTACCATTATAATGGTACATTGGTAAACATGAATATCTCGATCATACAATAAGATGGAAGTCTAGGTCTATTTTCGTTTTCTTTTCTTTCGGAAAGATTACGTATCAGATACGTGCAAATACGTTGGTATTGGTTTATGCCTTGCTAGTCTTTGTGTGTGATTCTTGTCTGTTGACTGTTACCTTCGAGTGGCCTCTCAGTCTTTCTTACATTAGTTTGTTCCTTAATCTGGAACAACATTACATTTTATTTGTAACATTTCAATCCTAACCACTCTATAGATTAAATATGGATGCAGCTAGAAAAAGACAAATTTTAACAATAGTATGATATGCTGTAAACAATACACTGTTTTCTAATGTTTTCTAATGTTTTGTATCTCATTGCTACATAGCTATGTGAATACAGCAGATGTTCGAGATGGAGTCTGTTGACTATGATGTAGAATCGGATGTATATGAGGAGCAAATATTGGGAATGGTGTGGTGGGTCAGTGCTCCTCCGGCTTTTTACAGTTATGGCTCACTCACACATTGCCTCTAAATCAGCGGGAAGCAGTACCATATGTTTGCCATTTGTGATATGAAATCGCATTATGAGGAATATACTACAAAGTTTAGGATTAAATTAAGCTAAATAAACACCTTGAATGTAATCCTACAACGTCCAGCAGCTGGTATTTTTGTGTTATTTAGATTGAGGATGGGAGTAATTTACAAGCGTTACAATAATTTAGCCAAATTCCTTAATTTGGTCCACCAACCAGACATTATCTCCTTGCTAACCTTGGAGAATCTTCGACATGCAATCCAACAGGAAAGCCTGAGATCTTATCAAATTCCTCAAGTCAATGCAATTGAGGCAAGTTAAATTTATTTGTTAATGCAATGCAATATGGTGAAATATTTTCAGTTATGATGTAGCAACAATCCAATAGCAGTTAAAAAGCAACATTGTCAATTTTTGATGCAATTTGAAGTTATTCAATGAAAAATACAGTACAGTCTTAACTTAAGAAATAAATTTGTAGATCGATCACGGCAATATTTATATATTTATTAACTACTTTCTAGATTACTCTTTAGATTAGCTTCTAAAAACCTGAAAACTTTTTGTTAAGGAGTTTTCCAAATACCTGCGCTATTTTCATCTATATAATCATAAAATACATGTATATCATACTAGATTTTTCAGGGTTCCTGATAGGCCTTCACGGCTACCATGTCGATCTTATAGTTGTATTAGCTACTCGCTGTACATCAACACGCCTTACTCTTCTCTTATTTCGTCTCTGAAATTTATCTCAACTTTTTTAAATAAACTTCTTTACAACTCTATAAAACAAGCAAATTTCTCATCAAAAACTTTAGGAAAGGATTTAAAGACCAAATCAAGAAGCTTATTTCACTCCGTTATGGCTCTATTTAGAATGGAGCAATTAAATTGGTTCGAAACTATGAACTTCACGTTTGCCTCCTTTCTTCACTTTCTTTCTTTGTCCGCGACACATCTTCATCGCGATGGAGTGTCTCTTTCGAAAGACCGTTACCTTCAACTGGCACAGTTTTACAGAGTACATAATACTCTCAGATGCCTCTGAGAGTCTTTCGACCAAACCGCAAAATGTTAACCGCAATTACGGACGCGCGCAAGAGAAAAAAATCAGCGGTCGTGCTGGAGTTCAAGGTTATCGCTCGACCTAATGTGGGTTCATCTCTGGGGTCGACACGAAGATACGACCGATCTGTGACGGTCACGAAGCACTACTATTGTGATTAGTTCCCTCACTGCCGAGACATGAATTTTACACCTCTGTTGAATGGATAACCAAGTGGGTAGCGTCCATGCCACACGTCGAAAGGCGGCTTGCAGGCTACGTAGATAGACTACGATGTAGATAGCCAAGTGGGGAGCGCAGTAGACCTCGGTGAAACTTTTACCGGGTTCGGGCTCCGGTGGGGGCACACCTAAGACAGTTGTCGAAGAACTTCAAACTACCAAGGAAGAAAATACTACCACCGAAGATGGAAAATACTATAATTTCGTCTGGGATATTAATAACCAAATCATTGGGTTGGGTACAAAAGATAAAAGGTTATTTAAACGTCTCTTTCCGTTAATTCTCTGCCCGTAGCAACGAAAACTTTGATACATTTATTGGTTCAGAATTTTTAGGCGAAGTAGGAGATGTAACTCCATTAAAAAACGAGCGCCATCTCCAAGAGGCATCGAAGGCATTACAAGAAAGTAATCACAAGAACAGATAGTTACTTCTGGTAATTCTTTCCGCAAAGCATTAGAGAAGCTAATAGGGTAGATTGGGTAAGGTGTTAATACACTCCTTGTCATACTCCACTGGCTGCTCGCGGGGTATAAATCTAAAATCTAAATTATTCTCCGTAATTTCTGAGGATATATTTCGCAGCGTTTTCCATACACATCTCTAATTTTCTATCATCATTTGACATAAAATTATATTACCAAGTATCTAATTTCTTTAATAATTAATCTAAAAATGGCTAAAAAGCAAACGACTTTAGGTAATTTTATTCTTTCGTTGTAATTCGTTCTACCAACTTAATCAATACTGGGGTTCGTTCTATTAACTTTATCAATATCGGCAATAAGAAGACCTAAGGGCCTCAACCACATGGGGGCCTCAAGAAGACAATGCTAATAATAAACTCTTGGCAACAAATTCTTCTGTTTTTTCACTTCGAGAAATGTTTATATTTGCTGAGCAAGCCTACATAATACGTTTATGGAATATATTACATAGCTTATGCCACTTTATAGTGTGAAGTCTACCCATTATTCATTTTAATTTATGGAAATACTATGTATTGTAATTCTAAACATGTTTGTATATCCTTGTTGTAGAAAAGCGACTGGGATTTCTATAGGAGGTGTATTTGTGTATTTTACGAAAAAATCGAACTTTTAATCCTAACTCTTAGTGGGGAATTCAATCCTCAATCTGACCTATGTGCCATAGGCCTCTAACCGCTTAAACCCGCCCCTGCTTCAGCCTGTACCTAATTCCAGGAAATAAGTGCAATGTTTACAAATGTACAACATAAAGGGTAGTAGCCAATAAAGATTTTCTCCCATTACAACAGAGAGTTGAATTTTCATATCAATATTCTATGGTAATTTTTGTGATTACATTTTGCCGTATGACCCAATGGATAAGGACGGGCATCTTGTTTCCACAGCCAGTGCATTCTTAACATGAAAATCGTTAGCTGCCAACTGCATCCTCCATCCTGCATCGCCCTCATTGACCCTTCCACCCGTTCATTCATTCGCCCCTCCATTTCTCTTCGCACCTGGAAGCCACTCTACCCCAGTCCGGCAGTAACCAGGTTAACCCCTTCACATCTCCCAAAGGTTAACCCACTTTTTCCTTCCACCGTTGATTGAGCATGCGACCCGCAAGGCGGCGCTGATTTTGATGTCACCAGACACCTCGAGAAGCCGGCATCTTTCAGCGGCTTCGTAGGCCGTGAGAACTTCGGCGGTAGTTTCTACGTCGAAGTATCACCGAAATCCTCATCGCGATGAGTGAAGTAGGATAGAAAATGTAGGCAGACTTACCTATGCATTCAGCCTTTGGCATATTTTCAACGGAAGTCGATTTGCAGACGATGTGTTCGCAATATCAGTGGCAAGGGCAAAATGTTTAAAACTCTAGATGATCTGGCCTTACTTAATGGGACGTCGTACAAGAATCTCCCGGGAAACGCAAAACTTTTATTGGTAAGACTTTTATACATGGTTTATCTAAGGATGCCCGTTAAGGACGAAACCGGAATAACATTTTTGTCGAAATTACGATGTATACTTGTTTTGCGTGGGTTTTGCAATAATTTATATACATTCCAATACCAAGCATGGGGCGTTTTAGAAAGAGGTACGATTTTAGACAGTTTTGAAATACATGCATCTTAACGTGATAATCATCTTATAGCCTTAAATCTCTAGAGTTAGTTAGCTTTCAAATGCCATTAAAGAATGTATGTAAAGTAACGAAGGAACACTTTGCTGCTACGGGAGCGAGCCATCTCATCAGATCTGATCCCATCTCTGAATCTGCAAATGGTATCAGAATTGCATTTTTTGTCGATTATCGGTGTTGATGTTATTAAACTACAGAAACTGACCGGGACATTGTAATATCGACATATACAGTCCTAATACTGTAATTGGTGTGTTATTTTATATATTTGTATCTCTCTACTCACTGCCACCAGGTATTGTACCTATTTGTACCGTTTAAATGATAATAACAATAATAATAATACCTCGGATAATATTATTACTAATCAGTTTACTTTAGTTTTGGATCCTGGTAGCCATTTTCCAGGTATTTTTTGAATGCCTTATGCCTAAAACAAAACAATCTTGTAATCAAGTAGATTGTTGAAACAATAACTGTAACGTATCTAGGGTTTGGTCAACCAAGTATCAAACATGTAGGAATAATCGTTTACTTTTACTATCACGTCAATGATTTTTCATACTTTTTAATTCCACAACGCCCCCTCCAAAATTAATTAATTTGGCCATTGCAATGGAAAATGTAGAAAACCATTTCTTAAATGCGAAGAACTGATTAGTCAGGATTCGAACCCGAGACCTTAGCGTTGGTAGGTTAGCATGATAACAATTCCTACACCGAGATCGGGAATGGCCTAATATTTTATGAAGACAAATTTGTAGTAAATTTTCGATTACCAACTTGTCTGTTTGAGGTCAACCAAGTAGTCTTCGGTATTATTCATGATCACTGCCATTACATTTTTGAATAAAATAAAATTTAAGCTCCTTATCGTTTAAGAATGGGACTTTCTTTCCGATGTGTAAAGATTCCGAGATCAAAGACCTCTTCATCTCTCAGCAGTGCACACACCCTGAGTCGAGGAAGTCGCGGGAGCCGTTAATGCTAAAGAGGAATGCGCTCGCATGTCTATTTTTCCAGACGCCCACTCTCTTCTCAAGACAGATTCTTTCTTTGCTCATATCTCGCCCACTCGCTTTCTCTCGTCCACCATTCCTCATTCCTTTGTTCCATTTTCCGTCTCTATCTACGGTGTGTGTATAAGATCGTGTGCATTCATTCCAATGATTAGTAAATTTATTAACGTAGGTGAGCTTGGTTTGTTAACATCGTAAATAATTCGATGTTGTTGGAAAAGACGCTTGTAATGCTAATTTTAAATAAGGTTCAAGTCGAAGAACGGATGTATAAATAGGAAAAATGTGTGGTTATTCTAAGTAGGTCAGTGTTTTTCAAGAAGCGGAGCGGAGGTGATTATTTATATTATTTTACTGGCATTTCATTAGTGGATTCGCCAAATTAAGTTTGCTTAATTGGTTTAATGAGTCAGCAGACAATAAGACTCATTCAGTGGTTCCAGTTTCCGTATCGAATAAGAATTAATAGGTATCAAGTAGCAAACATTTTTCATTCGGTAAAAGTTTTAATTGGGACAATAGTTCCTTTGGATTTATAACCAACCAACCAATGCTGCGCATTCATGTATTGGCTTTTTAACTGGAAAATATAAAACGGAGATCGGTGAATAATTTAATTCTTCCTCTCGAAACTTATTTTAAATGAATATTTAGTTATGCGATATTAACACAGAATTTACCAGGAGTTTGACTTCAGTGAATACGAAATTATGTCAGATTTATACGCAAAGAATCGTATTTACACAATCAACGGTTTCTTTTTTTTTAATAACGCATTTAGAAATTCAAATAGCAATTTTTATAAAATTAGCGCAGTTATCGTTTAACACGTTCACTATGGATACCTCCATTTCCAATGCATTTATCACTCCAACGGTGGAGTGATCTGTAGTGAGCGTGTTAAAACCTATCTATTTTCGAGAAGAGCCTCGAGATCCTTTTATTTTTGGCGTGTATTTCATTAATATCACGTCTAACCTCAATAATTACCATTTCATAACTCCAAATTTAAAACCCTCAATTTACAGATTCTTTGAAATTATACACAAAATCTGACTGATGCCACAAATTCAGTAAAACGTTTCTGGGCCTACCTGGAGAGCAATCATTAGACACCAAATATTTATTATAGATTTATCGAATAATTTTATGTATAACGTTAATAAAAATAAGCTCCGCCAATTATCGCTTTTGGTCTTTCATGGGATCTTAAGGAAAAAGTAACATTCGCTTAGTTAAAAAAAAAATGGGTAAGTGCGACGGGTCAAAGCCAACAGAAGAGCTTTGATGAAAACATGCAAAAGAAACTACGTATTCCTGAGAAAACTTTATTAGAACTTTCTCTAATTGCCGGAAAAGTAAGAGACATCTTACCTGATCGGGGAAATGATATTAAACTCTATCTAAAAATCGTTACAAAGAATTAAAAATAAGGGATATTACTTCAAAAATATGAGAAAAAATCTTAAAAGAAATTATTTCGTTTTCCGTTAAAATTAATCAATTAATAATCAGTGGCGATAGACGATTCAATTAGAACATAGCTCAGGTGGCAAGATTGATCAAATGATCACAATTATTGTGACTTTGTTATTGTAGTATCGCAAGTTACAATGATAAATTCGATCACACATCTTTTGGTCAAACAAACACTAAAACTGTGACAATCACGACTCTATATATCACAGCAAAAAGACAGTCTGTTGTTCAGAGAGACAAATCTTTATTACCCATAAATCATCAAAATTGCCGAGTAACACACTTGGATGATGAATGGGCATTTATCATTAGTTAATTTCAAGGATTTGATTTATCTCGCCAAAATGTAGAGAGTCGTCCTGCGAAATTAAACCTTTTGGGGGTGGGGCGCAGAAATTGAAGTTTGAATAAGGCAGTTTCAGAGGGTATAATCGTAACGTCCCATTGATCAACTGATCTATATTATCTAATCGAGGAAATTGCCGGGGCGTTGAACGGCTGATGGATTTACCACGGTACGGCAGATGGCGCGAACTGCACTTCAATTGTTCTGCTCGTGTGGCTCGGCTAAAAGCGTGCGTTAGTATTTTTTCCCTCCGAGCACGCGGTATTGGAGAGGGCAGGTGGTGTTACAGCCACGCGTTGCATCCCCACTTGCGAATCGTGTCTCACTTCCTTTTTCACGTTCACCTTTTAACTTCCTGATTTCCTCGTCATTTTGACAGCTTTGACTTTATTCGTGCTTGCTGCCCCTCGGATACCGAATGAAAAAAACAGTTCTGTGATTTTTAAAAACGGGTTGTCCCGTATTTCAACGTTTGAGATTAAGTTAGCGTTCAAAAATTGATGAAGAGAAGGTAACATATGTGCCTGGTGATAGAAAATGGAAATCATAAGGATCAGGGTAGAGGAAATTAGTTTTCACGTCAATGCGTGCAACTTAGTAGTCAATCGGATTCAAATACTAACCGCCATCCCCAACCCAACCCGACAAAACTCAATTTTAACTTGTAGATATTAATAAATTTTAGCAAAGAAATGGGTAGAATCGCTAGGTGAGGGCAGAGGCTGGTGGTTTCCGGGTATTATTACAGGGTTTATGAGTTATTTTTCGAGCTAACTAAATGAATAATCTAACACGTTAAAAACAGATTCTTTTGAATACGTATCCCATGATTAGTGCTCTCTATAATTTTTCTCTACAGATGCCATGGCATTTTATCAAAGGATTATTAAATTATAAAGTTAATTGTTATTTTCGAATACCAACGCAAATAACTTCTAGTCCACTGTATGGCGAGTCGAGTTCTAAAATCTTAATGTAGCAAATCCAATGGATTCAGTCACTGCTTTCAATTGGGATTCGCTGGAAATGAAGCATCTTGAACGCCATTTCTTACGATTTTATGGTTTTTATCAGCATTTTTCAAATATCAGATAAATGCAATTTTTTTGTTGTTCAATACCGTGTTTTATTCAACAATTCCTCGTGATGCCATCAAGATTCCACACGGTGACAGCATACTCCAAGAATTTTAAATGGGATCAGTTATCCATGCAGATTCTACAGCTGTAACAGAGCTAATTATGTGTCCGGGATATACTTTCCCAAAGTTTACAAATTATGATATTATGATAATGGTGAAGCTGGCAGTTTTTGTGATAGAAAGGGGTTAAAACATCTCTTTCTTTAAAGAAGGAGCTAACTGGGGTTATTGTAGTTGGCCTGCAAAATAAAAGAAGTGAACATTTTAAGGCCTTATATGAATTTGGAAAATTTGGCTGAAGCCGATGAATTTCACTAATGTTGCTATTAAGGAGTCTTCCACTCTTGCTGAAAAAAGTATACGCCCAACGTGGGGCTCGAACCCACGACCCTGAGATTAAGAGTCTCATGCTCTACCGACTGAGCTAGCCGGGCAGATGCTCAACGGATGGGCAACCCCAAGAGAAAAAGAAATTTCGTCCGCTAGCTCCGCAAGCATCTGCGACATCTATGGCATCTATACAGCCCTTAATGCTGTTAGCGCGAAGGACTAGAATGGCTTTCACATCCAGTTCTCTTCTCTTAGATTTTTTTGCCCTTTTACGACTATGCACTTTTATGAATGCTCTTGACTATATTAAAGCATTTGATGCGTAATTTATTAACTATATACTTCTATTTAAATCGTGTTTATTATAATATATACTAGTGAATTCCCCCGTCTAAAATGACGCGATTTAATTCAACTTATTTAAAAGTGTACATTATTTTTATTACCACAGATAACAATTTTGCGTTTGGTTACATTTTTGCCTAAGATATATAATTTCGGCGGAAAAATGAAGATATTAATTTTTCGAAAATTTCTTCATGAACTACAATTTCAAAACATGTAAAACATAGACAGTTATATTATTTGTAAGAATTTATTGTTGAGATTCAATTTCCGTAGTTTAGAAAAACCTTCCTAACCATAAAATGTCGGCTCTCTTTCCCCATGCATTTATTATGGCCTATCTTTCCCATATATTCGTGTGAGAGTCGAGTTCAACAACCTCCTTGGCTGTCAAGAGGATGGTTTGTTCATAACCACAATATTTACGTCTTTCTTGTTCGAATTCTTGCGATTACGAATCTAAATTTAAATTCTACTGCCAAAATAAGACTTTTTGTTTAATTTCCATTCTTTTAGTACTTTTCTCGATTTTGTGGGACCATTATTTTTAATATAATTTTGTAAAAGAAAAAAAGGCTGCGATCGATCACAATGAAACTTACGTGCATTTCTTATGGGAGGGTTACGAGTTATTTGGAGTCGAACCCAGGTTACTTTCGGTGTAAAAATTTGAGTATTTAATGATCTTTAAGGTTTTCAACGAGTTCTTAAATTTCATATTTCT
>KZ308919.1:252739-274612 GCA_000376725.2 Ladona fulva | reverse complement strand
ATAAATTTATAAATATATACACGACGGTGATTATTTTATAGGACCTTCTCGCTTTCATTATTTGTCGATTCGTGGAGTTCATCGACTCTCCTCGTTATCCAACCGTGGGTACAACTCTGGGTATAAGGGAAATCTCAATCCAGTCAGAATGAAAGCTACATGTATCTAATTTAACTTCTTTGGCAGCTTTCAAAGGAACAGTCTTTGAACAGTTGAAATCCAGCATAATATTTGTACAAAGCCGAAATGAAAATAATCTTCGAAAGTTGTATCCCTTCACAAAATGTTTGAAGAGAATCTTCTTCAAGGATAACGCGGAAAGTGAATTGTGAATGTTTGTGAAAACACTTCCTCATCCGCGGAAAGGATGCCACACGCTTAGCGCAGAAGGTCGATGAGAATCTGCGAAAAAGAGGATTTTTTCGGAGAAAACGGTGAGCGACCTCGGATCGCGAGAATTGGGTAAGGAGCGACGAGATATAGTCACACAGATAATGATTTCATTTTGGATTTCCAAGTCACGATTCATCCGGAAGATGGGAAAGGTATAATAAACTGTCATTAAAAGAATGAGATAGAGACAGAGTAGTCTCCTCTTAAATCTAACCCTTTGTCACAGACAATTTGAAAGAATAATATTTAAGCTTAGGAATAAAAGAGCGTGAAAAAAGGCTGACCAAACCGGTAATCGAACAACGGATCTCCAACTTTCCGGGCGGGTGCTCTCATCAATTGAGCTATCTCGCAGGATATGTTTTGAAAATGAGTTCAAAATAAAATTGTTTTGTGAGTTTAAAAATCGAATTTTGAACTCAGGCAAAAATGCGCCTTGACAGGAGAACGCCGGCAAGAGGGAAAGCGCGAAAACATGCGAAACCTACTGATAGTTTAGCTAAAAGCTAGGTAGAAAACAGTAGAGTTGAAAGCAATCAAATACAATGCAGGTGCATTTTCACTTAAAACAAACAGAAATGACAACATGTAACAAGTAGATAAAGAAAAGCATTACATACATATAAATAGGTTGGAAAATAAGCCTATTAGGTCAGAATAAAAATTACAATAAAAAAAGACATTCTTCATAAAGATCCTAAAATACGAGACATTTTTATCGTATTAGCCGCATTGAACGATAGTCTTTCATTCGCACTTACATTAGTACCCCGGAAACCACCGTATGGCCTATGGCAGGGGGTGTGAAAACACATATCCTACTAATAATCTACCTGATTGGTAGTCCTAATTCTCTTTCATCCCTGATTAAGCCGTTGTATACCTCAAAATAGTAATTAACAACGAGAACACTGTAAAAGATACTGGCTTTGGGAAGTTATTTCGCGAAAACAACTGCGAGGTATTAAGGTAGAGATTATGGAGGGGGCCAACTTCCACCTCCTGATATATTTCGAAGGAAAGAATAAATTAAGATGGAAGGCTGCGGAAGGCATTAACTATCGAGTTGTAACCGGTGGCCTATTTGTATATACATTAATCGATTATTACGAGATACAGGAATTCCTTTCGGCCTGGATGTCCGTGAAAATCAAGGATTCGTATCTTTTATTTGGGCTAATTTACATTTGGTATTTGAATGGTGTTATTGACAACTATGACCCTAAAAGTAATTCACACAGTGGGAAATTTTCAACCTGATTTAAAATTCATGGGAACCGTTTCTTCTTGTTGTTTCAGAGAGAAGATTTTTGGCGAAAATTTGCATTGTTTAAAATTCGTACTTCGCATTCGCATTTAGGGACTGAGATGTGTGGTTCGGAACCCAACACTACTTTTACAAACGAAGGTAAGTAATTTTCCTCTTCATTCGATCTCGTGGAAGTTTTTCGCGTAGGTTTTCATGAATACCTATTGAATGTGTTTGAAAATTTGTTGGACTCAAATATTAAAATATGACAACTTAAAATCGAGGCATGTCAAAGTCTACGAAACTGTTCGAATGCCCTGTATGATGGGAAAATGAATTTATTAAATCAGATAGTAATTAAAAACCATTTTCTCTCTTTGTATGACACAAAGATGCAAGGAGGTACGAAGAAATAATTATGTAAAGTTTCGAACTACAACGATCATTTAGATTTAGATTAATACCCCGCAAGCCGCCAGTGGCGCATGGCGGAGGGGGGAAAAAACAATAAAAACCTAGCCTAATCCATTCTGTTCGCATATCTAATGCTCTGCGGAAAGAAGGACCAGACGTAACTATCTGTTTTAGCGATTGCTTTTTTGTAACGTTAAGTCGATCAGCTTGATCAATTTTGGATCGTTTTTAAATTTACATACTGACCCTGCAAACCGCCAGTGGCGTGTGGCAGGGAGCCACCTCTTACATAAACACCTCTTCGTTATTTATTCATACTTTCTAATATGGAGTTTCATATACATTAAGGCTCCATTTTAGTGATTTAATTTAAAAAGAATGGATTGATCCGTACTTACAGAGCAAACTAAATTCATTCTCAGAAAAAAAGCCCAACAAATCAGTAGACAGAAATCCTTCCCTGAATTAAGAATTCGTGTGAAACTTTGGTCCTGGATTTGACAATGTCTGTTATCGAAATTCGCAGATCAGCGACTGAGTAACGGGGAAAATTCTATCACCGCATCCATTCTGAATGAAACCTTTACACCCCTGACACAGAACGGTGGTCATCGGAACTTGGACACCCTCCCCTCCTTCCTCATTCCCCCGCGTGGTCATCACAATACCTTTTGCCCATTAGTGTCCCACCCAGCGGGCCCCATTGTTGGACCCCGCAGCGAGGAACCGGCGGAGCGTGCTCGAAGGGTGGTTTGGGTTCACTGGCCTTAGGCCAAACGAGAGGCTCAACTCATGAGGCTCGAAGAGGCAACGGTATTCAGATACAGTGCATGCAGAAGTTACAGCAGGGACTGACACTGCATCCATCTTAATATGTACACCTGTCAATTCAATCATCATTAGAGATTGAGCCTCAGTAGTGTGATGTAGGTGAAAACATTTAAATTTATCGATTCAATGAGATACAGATTTAAATGGCAAAGCAGTGGACAAAAGAGTAGAAGAACCATACTATAAGAAATACATATTTATGTACAAGCAATGCAAATAACATTAAATGTGTCTGATGGGACCGGGACTCGCACTGGGGTCTTCCAAATGCTGTGGCTTAATGTTCCGGTGGGATAGCTCAATGGCTAAAACTACCATCCGGCATCTGGGAGTCCTGGTTTCGAGTACCGGTACCGTCAGACTTTTTTCATGTCCGTTTCTCCTTTACATTGAAATTGTTTGACGTCGAAATTGTATCGCAGAAAATGAGTTGCTATATAAATTCAAGTGGATTATTTTTTATTCTACTCGACCAATTAAAATGTTACTAATAAATATTTCAATTACACTCCCTATTGTTATTCGACAAACATGATCTGGAAACAAAATTAATCAAATAAGAATATTTTTTCAATATATAGCGAACAAGCCACAGAATTTCCGAAAAGCTCACTTTTGCGTTAGCACCTCATATTCTTTATAGCATATTCTCGCAAAAATAACATTTCATATTGCCCTGTTCTCAATGGGGTTTTGTCGACTGATTCCGGATTTTGCATCTTTTGCTACAGGAGTGATAATGTCTTTCAATGGTTGCTTATCCCGCGGGCGATGAATTATGGAAAAGCATTCCCCAATTATTAAATCTGAAATAATACACAGAATTCCATTCGAGAGATGCTATATTGTTTAAAAAATTATCGATCAAACTTTTCCCTTCACAAACGGAGTTCTTTTGCGCAGTAATTAATCGATCAATTGCCAAATCCGTTTGGAAGGTCGCCGCCTAGAATTAATAGAAATTTCTAAGAGTAATAAGAATTTTCTTACCAATGAATATGTATTCCCTAATGTTTCCATTAACTCCCCCCTCCTCTCCCTACCTGCTACCTTGTTCCGTTCTCCCCACCAACCCCCGATATTGTCTCTTTCCTCTCTCCGTTCCCTATTTAAGGTTTTGTCATCTCATTGACGAAACCGGTCGTGCAAATAAAACAAAAATTTGTGGAAGATACTAAGTGCCCTTTTCTTCTGAAATGTCGTGTCCATTCCACGAAGTCACGCTTGAGCATATCAATTTTGCTCCAGCAATGTATATATTTAAAACCTTATAAGTCTGCTATAAGGGCTGCTAAACCCGCACGAACTCAAATCGTCGGTAGATATTTGAAAGAAAACATTTCCTTTTTTAAAGCGACTGATTTGGCTCCAGGAGCTTTTCGTATTTTTCCGAGTTGTTAGGTATGGTCAATTTACTGGCTTGGGTGATTGTCTGAAGGATGTTTATTCATGTAGAAAATACGGATATCCCTCAGTGGAAGGAAATGATTTTATTTGCATTTTCCGGGTTGAAATGGCCGAGATTCAATACGTGATATGCTTTGCTTCGTGAAATAAAAGTAACACAAAAGTATAAAATAATATAATAATTAGGAATGTTACTATGCGTTAATGTTTCTCTCAAGTTTTTAAAATTAGTAGTATGTCCTCTGCTGCAAAACTGTTCGTGAGGCAAAATATTTACGAAAAGGAGAGGAATTTGAAAAACCATCAATGGCAAAAGTGGGCATCCAAAAATGTTGTAAAGGAATCTTTAATTTTTTAATTCGTGGGCAATAAAATTTGTTTCCGCCCGGGTTCGAACCGGGGACCTTCCGCGTGTAAAGCGGACGTGATAACCACTACACTACGGAAACTGTGAATACTAAAGTCACCGGTTAGTTTCTTGAACGCAGGTGACTAAGGCGGCAGTAAAGCTTAGGGAAAGCAGGGCTAAGCGAACTTGACTCATAATTTCAAACCAACGTAGATCTTGCATTAGATCCCACAACATTTGGGGAAATTATTGCAAATGCACTTTTTCGACATAACCCTGTAATACAGAGATTACCCAGCTATCAAGAATGAACAGGAGAAGGCCACATGATAGTTTTATATCCTATCTTGGCCTAGCTATACCCAATGTGTACGGCAGATGGCCGCAAACTCTTCTGACTATTGACCTAAGAATTCCTCTTCTCTTCTTCAGCCCCCTCTTCTTTAGTCTTTTGTCATTAGGATAGGAATTATAACATGTATCAGCGCTAATTGCATGAGAGAAATAGCACATATATGCGAAATGCTTGTAGGGACTAATCTAGAGGAACATATGTTTTTAATTATGTCTAAATGGGAGATAAGTGGAGGAGTATTTATTAAAAGTGAACAGAAGGATGAGAATACCATAAAGGGAGTAGCCTACGAGAGTTTTCATGATTACTTTCAACCAGCATTAAATTTTCGCATTAATCCATTAGCTAACGACAGATTTTATTCGATCCTTTTTTTCCTTCAATGTTATCAGTTTTAAAAACGTAAATTATGTACAATTAAATAAGAAGTTCGCATTAAATACGGTCAAAATTGGATTGGAGGTTGTAGAAGGCAACACAATAGAACACATATACAGTTCCATTAGAACACATTTACAGTTCTTTTTTCTACAGGGCATTTCATTCGAACGACCGGTTTCGACCATCAGTCGCTATTATCAACTAATAACCTGATTTTTATGTGTGCAGTAATTTTGAGACAGGAAGGAAATCAGATTCTCCTACCAATGCCACTGAGAGTCCCGAGGCGCGAGGATCACCGCACTGCACACTCAGTTGATTTTTAAGCATGAAATATTTTAAATCAGTATATTTATTACATATGTTATTTATTTCCGCATGTTTAGCAGTTATTACCTCAAGTATAGTATAGAAGTAGTTGTATTGTTAAAAGAGCTTCGACGTTTCATTTCGAGGTAATTTCGCACGTGGGATTCCACCGGAAATTGAACCTATTACCGAAGTACAACTCGTTACCCACTTGGCTATCCGGGAGCCTTACTATAGTTCATTCATTGGTTGATTTCGATCCTATTATTAGGATAGTATAAATTTTAATAATATACTTATTTGCATGCGAATAGGTATTACTAAAATTGGATACCGTGAGATGTGGATTTAACATCCGTAAGCTTCTAAAACATCCTTTTTTCTTGTATCAGAGTCCTATTAGTTGATTGAATAATCGAGCCTATACGGTTCTAAATACTTCCAAAAGAAATGCAACGATATCGTGATAGTCTTACATAATTTTTTTAGAACCTCCTTTTATTATTTATCAAGAAGATAGGAAGAGTGGTAAGAATGAGGTTGAGGTGAGGAAGGAAGTTCCTAATATGTTGGAGAGATCTTGTATCGACTTCCCCTCAGCGATATCTGAGGATAATGATATCGCAGAATGAGGATGCGTGTGATAATTAGCTTCCTGTTTTCGAATGTTAAGGATAACATCCAATTTTCTGATGCAGATCTCGAAGTAATTGAATTTAGGCTTCAATTAAAATTTTGCACTTTCAAGAATTAGATTAGGTGGAGAATGTGTCGATTAGGTATTGTACATTGCAGCAGCGGCTCTCAATATGAATGTCATAGAGTCCAACATACTACTTTGTAATGACCAGAAAACCCTTAACTTGAACTTGTTCTTCTAATTGATACAGCTTTTTATTTTATGAATTTGTCGTATGATAACAAGTTGTAGAGAAATACTCGGAGGAGTGAGTTGCAATTAATTGAATCGTCATAGAAATTAATTGATGAATCGAGTAAAATGAAACGAAATCTAACTGATCTACTTTAACTATTAGGATTGTGTCTCGTCAGTGATACTTTTAACACTAATATGACTTTTGGAATACCGTTTTATAAAAATAAACCAAACCAAGATTCTCCTCCTTCGTATTTTCAGTTTCCGTTTTACTATAATAATTAATTAGGTTTGGGAAAAACTATTTCTTCGAGAAACATTTCTTCCCTTCAAAGATGGAGCGATGATAGATTATCTAACACCTTCTGGCAATGACATATAAGATGGGATAAACATATCTGACTAATCTGAAATTTCCTAATTATGAAAAAAATTTATCTCATCTGATAAATGGGTTATTCTCTCGATCCGAACTACGAAATAATTTGATTATGAAACTCATCCATCTGAATAAGATTTTGTTTGATAGGAAAGTGCGTTTGCGATTAAATTTTAAGATACTGTCATCATGGAGAGATAAATTAAGTGATTAAGAAAGCTCCAGACACTAACTTATGGCCATCAATTTGAGTTTGAACAGATATGCATGGCTTAAATCTCTTCAAAGCAAAGTAATTCTAGGTAAACAAGTGGAATGTCTCTATTTTTCGCTATTCAATTCTTAGTTGTCAACGTTTCAGACCATGGAACTTGTAGGAATATTAATTCCTATATTTGCTCTCAATTAGCAATATCCGCCAAAACCATTCATGATTCTGCTTCATCATATAATATTTTAATGTTATACAACTACGACTGAGGGAAAAGGAAGCTGAAAAACCCAACTATATTTAAATCCGATCTTGATGGTCGCTTTACCTTCGAACAATAAAGATAAGAAATCTATGCTTTCGCATAAAATCAGAATAAATTTCGCATAAAATCAGTCCTTTCTTCTTACTTTCACTTTTGATATGTTTTTCATATTATTGAGTTTATTTGAATAATTGTTCATAAATTAAATTACTAAATAATTGAAATTGTAATAGTATAAAGCCTATCGGATTCAAATACAGATCCAATCATTTTTGATAATTTATTTAATTTATTTTAGAAAAACTCCAGAGGATCAGAAAAAAAGCAGCACCTTGGTAATGGCACAATGAAGATTAAAATAATTAAAGATACATTAAAGAGGTCGCAACGTGTTGCAACAAGTGCTTCAAATAACGCATCCGGCAGAAAATGAGGAGCAATGGAGCCACAAGGTAAATATTATCCTTTTTGACTTCCCAGAATATTGCGCTTTAGATAAAGTTCCTTAATCGATAAATACCTGAGGAACCTTTAGAAGCAAACAGCAAGTTGTATATTTCTTAACTACCAGTTTCCTTCTTCCTGCGGTCAGTGGGTAGTTAAAAAACTTAAATTATTTTAACATAAATTTGAATTTCTCTTATACCGGTAGGGATTCAAGATATACTTCTTGAATATTTGAAGTGATTTTTTGTAATTCTTATACATTAACTTCTAATAACCATGCAATAATTTATCTTTAACTCTTACTTATCTTCAACTCCTTCAAGACTATGCAATGAATTATTAATGCAATAATATATATCTAATTAAAACACTTCCCAGTCCCTAGCAGTCTCAGAGTTTCGTGCACCATTAACTGAAGACCACTGTTTCTACATTATAATCATAAATATTTATTTAATTCATCAAAATTACTCAATTTCTACCGGTGTAGACTCTTACTGTCTTTAACTGGTTGCCTGGGTGGTGAAAATTTGAAGTATATCCTTTATATAAACAAAATAAATCTGAGCTTTTATATTCGTATATTATCAATCGGATCCAGATAGATAATCAAGGTGAACTTAAAAAAAATTTGTTCCTGCTCGGGTTCGAACCGAGGACCTTCCGCGTGTAAAGCGGACGTGATAACCACTACACTACAAGAACTGTAGCAAATAAGTGTAAACTGTGTAAGCAGAATTTAGATTTAAGATTTGAAAGTAATTCTCGTGTGGTTTTGGGCTAGCATACCAGGCAGCAGTATAATAATTCGTTGAACGATGAAGCGAAAAGTATAAATAAGAAAAGGATCTCTTTCTGTCGCATTCATAGTTTTTTTTCATTTTTATTTACCTAAAAATGTGCTGCTCAGAAATGAACCAACCGTTGGGAACCAGGGATCTCTCTCAAAGCAGCATGACAAAGTACTATATACTGGTAAACACAAGGATGAATTAAATTCTACATGAGAGTAATTTCGAAGCCTCGTATAATATTCTAGCCTTTTATAGCTACGTATCTATCACTGCTTACTCCATGTTCCTTTTTTGAAATGCTTAGCTTCCTATTGTATATGTTCAGTGGAGTGATTGTTATCCGAATCTGTGTTCGTTGTCCGCAAGTGAAACTCGCTCGTGAAAGTGTTCGTTGAACGATTTGTTCTCAGTCAGAACAGTTCGCTAACCGATCATCCACTATGCAGGCTTTCGAGAAATAAAAATAGCAGAAGATTCCAATTTTAGTGAGTTTTCTCCGCTTGTGGCGACCTTCATCTAAATATGTGTTGTTTGGTGCACCCGCGTGTTAACACGGCGCGTTTCACTGCACTACGAGGCCAAGAACTCGGGCGACTTAATTGCGCTGCGCATCAAATACTTTCTCTCTCATATCTTATCAACAACATCTCCGGAAAATGCTTCAAGACGCGAAGAAGGGGAAACTTTTTACAATTGGATTGATTTCGCTGATGCTGTGAAGAGCTCTTCCAAAGAATGCCCGCGATAGAGACATTAAGTAATTTCGGCTAAATTTCCGCGTTTTGTTACGCAAGTTGACGTCGTGAAATCCCTTGATTATTTTACGATGAATTTGGTTTTAAATAATGTGAATAGCTTTTAGACATGAATCCTCAGTTGCGTGGTTTCTCTGCTGTCAAAGTACGCTTCTGATCCTACAAAAAATTACGTGTGGAAAGTGTGTATGCGTATGAGAATAGATATGCATTGATGCGTAGATTTTTGATTTACTCACTGAACTCTCCGAGCCATTAAAGCCTTCCATATTTTGAAGAAGGCGGAGCTTTACATTTTTCTTTTAGTACAATTTAAAGTTTCTACATCTACATGGAACGTTTTTAATTCGCCTTTAGATGCAAGTTTCTAGAAAAATGCCTTTCATTTAGTTTTGTCTGTCTTGTTCATGGCTGCGATGATAAGGAAATTACTGAGGGATGAATTATGTTGTGTAATGGCACTCATTGTGGTAACTCCTTAACGAATGCTATGAAAAGTGTTTTTTTACTTAGTCTCGGTGTTGCACATTTATTCCTTGGGATTCAGCCGCACGGCTCTTCCGTACTCAGCAATTTACCTTTTTAAAAACTACCTGAATCCTCCTCATAAAATATCCTTCCGTTTCATGAGCTTTTCATGGGGGGGAAATTACTACTTACGTAAGGGGAAATAAGTACGTACGTATGGGGATACATACGTATTTACGTATGGGAAATGGTTTGGGCCTCAAACCCTCTTCCGGACGTAATATTATAGGAATTAGTCAGTCATATTATAGGAACATTTACCTTTTGTCTGGCACTTTTACCTGTCTTCTTCATGGCTTTGATGAAATGAAAGCTACTGAGGTATGAGTGATGCCGAATAGCAGGATTCACCTCTCTTCATCTTACTAAAATGCAAAGTAAAATGCTTTTCATTTAGTATTTTTGTTGAACCTACATGGTAGGCTTGCTCCAAAAATAGCATTTTGGCTCAACAGCGGCAACCGACCTCACAATTTGCTTAGTCTGCCTCATTCCCTCTTTCAGCAGCTAATGGCAGTGGGAATAAGGATTCAAGTATATGAATACCCCACGACCTGCCACTTGGCGTTTGGCAAGGGGATGTAAAAACACCGGAATAGCTAAATGGCTACACCTGACGAATTTACAGACAGCTACGAATTTACAAGCTACCTATATAATCGTCCGAAAACCTCAATATTAATTACACAATAACGGTGACTTTCGGAGTGATGTCATCTCTGGACACGGCAGAAGATACTATGTTGGGCTTTCACACTCTGGAGCCCAGCGTCTTGATTAAATGCTCAACTTTGATGAGATTTATGCGAGAGAGCTTTGAATTCTTGCTTCTGCAGCTAGCTGTTGCCATGCGTAGCTCGAGCGTAAGGGAGAAATCGCGAGTTTGTCTCTCGAAGATTTTTCTCAACATTTGTGTCCCATTTTTATTCTTCGAGGAGTTTTCAGATGTAGATTATGATTTAGTATCACCGCAGAAAGTAATGTTAAACAAGCGTATTGAATATCTATATAGTTTTCTTCCATTTCAGTATATGCACCTTTTTTTCCGATTCCGTATTACTCGGAAAGAAACTCTCGTAACTGTTGATGGAACTTCTTTGTTTTAATGGAACTTTTAGCCTCCCAGAGATATGTGAGGCTTAAGTTTTAGATTCATACCCCACAAGTTGCCAGTAGCTTATGGCAGGGGGTGTATCAACACCAACCGATTTACAACCCTGAAAAGGAATTATATACTGAGGAATACTATATATACTGATGCTGAGGAATAGGACACATAAGTTCTATCATATTATATTTTTGACCTACACTCTATACATAAAACATACTATGATCTTATTCCCGTCATTTCTGAAAGCTTTTGGTGGCTAATGTTAGAGGTGATGAAGATCCACCCCGCGTTTGGGCTGACTTTACAGATAGGCATTTGAATAGTTAGACAGAATCGCTGTGTATAAGTTTCCGATTTGAGTGGATGACGATGTAACGGTACATGCGTAGCCATATGGATGTAAGGTCATTACATTTTCTTTTCTTCCGTTACTAATTGAGCATTTTGTCGTATGTCCCTATAAAGAATTTTTTGTAGAGGAAATCTGTTATTTTTGGCATTTTGAAAAATCCCTTTAATATCTGTAGCCATGTACATACATTTAGCCAAATTTGCATTTGCAAAAGTTATCCATAGGCAAATATTTAGCTGAAATTCACTCTCAGAGGCACTAAAAAATACTTCTTATCTTATGTAGATCGATATAGGATTTTTATATTTACTTTTTACTTTATAGAGTACCCCAAATCTTTGCCAAAAATACTCCTAAAAATATGTGTGACAAAAATACGTATATAATAATATAAATAGGTATGATATCCCAAAACCAAATTGAAATCTCGTAGTTCCACCCCATGTATGCATGCTGAATACTCGATCGACAATCCTGAGATATGTAACTGTATTTAACCTAAGGAAAACAGTTGAAATCTGATTCTTGAAGTTGATAATTCCTTAGGCGCCAATCCGACGAGAAGCTGATCGTTTCTTTTTCCACACACTCGAAAATAGATGAAAGCAAAAAGATCCACGTGTTTAGCATCTTATTGATACGGCTTTCCTCTTTCTATACGCTTGTGATTCACCCTGAGTAAACAAATGCGTCTGCGGTATAATTCCATTAGCAGCGCGGCGTTGATGTCGGTGGAAAAATTCGCCGGTCCCAGGAATGTAGCGGCTTCCGAGGCCTTGTGACTGAGTTAATACGCGTTAGGAAACAAGTGGAACCGATTAGGATTCTAAGGCGGGCATTTTCGAGAACAACTATGCAGCCTTGAGGCAACGTTCAGATGTTTTGCATACGGGAGTCAGGATGGATCCAAAAAAGTAACCGCCTAAAGGCAAGGTTAACACATTCAAAGGACTTCATCATTTGATTGTTGGTGTTCTTTATATCTACTTTAATCTGAGTTAATATTTGTTTCTGTAAAGATAGCATCATATTCACAGCCTAAATACAATCAGTGAAGATTTCAGCCCGGAGGCCGGTTTGAACCTTGAACTCTCAAACATTAGTTACAGAAGGAACGGAAAGGGAATGAGGCTTACTAAACGAGATGAGGAGTGAGGTAGTCTTGTTTTACTGACTGAGCTAGAGCACTATAAGCGGAAAAATTCCATGCACTATTGACATCGTAATTCCTTAAATAACACTTTTCAAGTCCAAAAGATGTGACTAACATGAGTGACACCATTAAACATAATTCATACGTCAGTAGCTTTCATATAATTTATTAATTTGTTCTATTTATGTATTTTGATGACCCCAGATTGGCAATAGTCTTGGTGTTAGCCATTTATGGGGGAAACAAAAATAAAACGCCCTGCCTGGTATTCACCCAAGTCGGGAGGAAAACCCCCAAAACCACTCAAAGGCAGTGCGTCACACAATTCAATTACAAAATCAAACATCGACTTACAATTTCAAACAATTTACGTAGTGAGCTAAGACATTTACAACTTATTAAAATCCATTTACATAATTTTACATAACAATTTGGTAATAATGTTAACTACATGATGATTAATAAACTTTATTTACAGTTTACAATATGAGATTAAAAGAGTTTACATAAATCTTTTAATTCTATTCTCAGCTTACTGACTCTCAGCCTTTTTAATTTTATATATGAAAACATTGCAGGAGGGAGAAAAGATTCGAAAACTTCTTCAGGTAAATTGTTACATTCCGTTATTCCCCGATTCATAAATGGATATTTACAAATATCTGTCCCTTGTATAAGAGTAGAAACTTCATATTTATGATCCGAGTACCGAGATTCGAGATACCAAGATTATCTGCATCTTTGATTCTACTTTTCAATTCTTTCATGGAAGTCTTTCCTATGACAGTTTTATCACAATTCACGTCATTAATAATATCGCCATTCATTCGTATCAAAATTCATGTCACAATTTATGTGATTCATATCACATCATTACAATCAATAACAACACTGAGGCAAAAGTACTCGAAAAATGCATTTTCCTCTACCCAGTCGCAAAATAGAAATACTGTAGTACCTCGACTGACGAACCGTTCCACATACGAAATTTTCGAAGTATTATATCATTCTATTTTGGCCTCTAATTACCTCTTAATTCCCGAGCATAATTTCGAGTTATAAACCGAGAAAACCGAAAAGATGTAATGGAAAACTGGAATTCGAGATGCGAACTTTTCGAGTTACGGATTTCTAGCAGGAAGGGATTAAGTTCGTAAGTCGATGTACCACTGTATATCCCGATGTTTATGTTCTGGTAGCTGGAGCAGAACTGTCAGATATTAAGAACAACCAATTCCTAAAAAGAGGAAATGTTGAATTTCTATGACAATGAGGATAACTTAATTTATGTCGATATTTTTCTGCTGTAAGAAAGTTTCGATATTACAGAATTCGATTAAATACGTTCGAAGAATTAATTCTTTAAATTTCATTCTCAGAAACAGGCTTTCCACCCATGAGATAATTATTTCACCAACTCTCTATTTAATTAAAGCTTGGGAATAATATCTTAAATGATGAGCCAATTTGTTGTAGTGTAGCAATTATGTCACAGTTTAGTACCGCGAACGATACGCGAAAGCAATCGATTAGTAAAGTAGAGTCATAGTGCTTGCACCCCCTGCCACACAACGAAAGGCGGCTTGCAGGGTGCTTATGTAGAATAGAATAGAATAGAATAGATTTAATTAACGGGCATAAAAATGCCCTCTTTCTATAGGATACATAAGAAATACATTGAATACATAAAAAAATACATTTTTAAAGGATATATATATATTTTTATTATATATACATTTTTAAAGGATATATATATATTTTTATTATATATACATTTTTAAAGGATATATATATATTTTTATTATATATACATTTTTAAAGGATATATGTAGATGTAGTTAAAGAGCAGTTAATTTGCAATCTTATTTCCCATGGCAAATGTTCAGTTTTATATCTGCTTCAGCGGAAATAATTTTAAAGATTAACTTTTTTACCCTGCTGGTTCTATTTACAATTAGGCCTAGGAATGTTTTTTTTCCTAAAGGTCCTACGACGTTAATTTTTCACATATGCTTAAAAATAACTATACTAAATGGTAGTGGTAGGGAAAGCGAAAAATTCCCCGCTACTAGTTAATTCCTGAACCTATTCGATGATATTTATCACTTTTGACGTCACCCATTACGGTCTTCATCTTTGCCCATTTTTCCTCCTCTTTTTCCTGGATACGATCAAAGTAATATCTGTCTCGCCGCAACCAAACAAAGCCAATCGATCAACGTTCCAATTCTTATGGATTCTTGTTGTATTCTTGCAAGAGTATCTACTCTTGAACTTTTCCTCAACTTATCAATAGATTTTTGTAAGGATTTCATTCGTGAAATCTCAATTTCTACA
Source organism: Ladona fulva (assembly GCA_000376725.2). NCBI lineage: Eukaryota > Metazoa > Arthropoda > Insecta > Odonata > Libellulidae > Ladona > Ladona fulva. Next base: position 259,715 of record KZ308919.1, on the reverse strand, counting down.
TCACAAAGATCTGTGTTTCTCTACATTCCAAGTATTTTCTATTTTATATTATCCTTGAATATCCAGAGGTGGGCTCAGCAAAGCAACCGATTTGATTATGATATGACAAGGAGCTCAAACTATAAATTAATAGCGTAATTTTTATAAGATTACTTTGCTAGTTATTTGCTACCGGTTGTTTTTAACAAAACAGACGTTTTAAAAATTAATTGGAAGGAACTAGGGCACAAAGGTTACTGTTGATTAACGATGAGTATGAAAGGAAAGATTGTAAAATCGCCTCTCTCTTATTAAATGTTAGAACCGCCCCCTGGTCAACTTCTCTCTTGTGCCCTTTTCGTCGATTTCTTCACTCATTCCTTCGATGAAGTAGCGTTCGTATATTTCTATGTTTTCAGCTTTATCAAATGTGTGAATGAGTTGTATTTGCGTTTCGCTTGATTTTTCCATTTGTTTTTAAACTCTTTTAATAAAATCAATTAGCTATCGTTTAATTGAAAAGGATGGTATAAATAAAATTACTGTTACTCTTTCCCACAGGTGTAACCTGTGGAACCCACTGTGTAACCCACAGGTGTACACCTGTGGAAAAGAGTAACTGTAATTTTATTTATGCCATCCTTTTCATATGGATTTCCACAACATCAAGCCTGCCACAATCGATTTTATCGTTTAATTTTAATTAATTAGCTAATTATTCTTTTTATCTTTTAGTAATATTTTAACTTAGTATGATAGGTAGATTGTTGCTGTTTTTGAATTGAGATAAAGTAATAAAAATAAACAATATCCTGTTCCGTCGAACAGCTGCACATAGCATCAAAATGTTTCGGAGCGATTTTTGGAAAACTTCCTTTTTTGGTCGACCAAAGTTATCTTTCACTAGCATACAAAGATCTAGCCGTCTACGACGGGCTCAGTACATATATTATTCTAACTTTTCGTCACGACATGTGATGGCTTGAGGAAATCCTTGTGAACAGCGCTACCCTAAAATCTCCTATAGTTTGGGACGGTGTCGGCGGCAACTACAATGCATTTTTAAGGCACCTTTCCTCGTAAAAAATGCATCCACGGAGGACTTGGGTTACTCATGTACGTTGATATCCTTTGCTGGATATTTTTCCTTCTCAGCTCAAAATTCTTTCGTAAGGCTTATCTTCACGGGTTGTTCTAATCCTTTCAAATCTCACGTCTACTTCATCTCCGTATTATATGACCTCAGTTACCTTTGGTATTCTCGTGATCGTACTCTCAAATTTGGTCCACCTGACTTGAGTGATGCATTTGTATCATCTGCTTTGGCTGAGCCTTTTTGTAGTGATAAATCATTATTTTTATGCTCTACGTAGAAGCTTTTGTGATCTTCGTGTTTCTTTTCCCTCAAGTGTGAAATATTTATTTGTTGCACCCGAGTTCATCGAAAATTTTCCCTTCCTATCTAATCTAACTTACTTTCGAACAAATCCTTGATTGTAATCTATTCTCTTATAGATACTAGGGTCTGTTTTGTTTTTTCTATATAATGATCCTCCGTTTTTTTGGTATAAAATTCAGTTTATGGACTAACGTCAATAACTTACTTCACTTCACGGTCTTCAGCCGCAACTGCTGTTCTTCATCTCTTTAATTTAATTTTTAATACTTTAATTCTGATCTCAAGACAGAACAACAATTTGTGGAAAGTGATATTTTCCATACTACCTTAATTTTCAACTTAACAAACTTTCCCTTGAAGATGCTCATATTTTATGATTTTCTATCTTTTATTTTCCCCGCAAAAATTCCTTACGTAGCGTATTTTGAGAATTGAAGCATGTGAACGATTAGTTAATCAATTTTTTTGCAATTAGTTTTAAACTTAATAAAATCGTAACAATTTGAGACTCTCTGGAATTTGAATATCCGAAGGAAATAAGCATCGTACATGTATAAGATGATCTTAGTAAGAAATCCTAGGAGAGTTTGCATTGCGAAACGCTCGAAATATTGTTTCTTGCTCTAAGCGAGCCAGACATTCGTTGCCAAACGTCCAAGAGGTTTTTTAAGATAATGGTGAGGAGAGATGGTAACTACTAGTCTCTCCCCCCGGATAGGAAAAGGCGCGCAAGCAATTTAATCATTAAAGGAGTTCGGTTTTTCCACACTCCCTACCACACGTCATGCGCAGGTGAATGAAGAAACAAGAAATGAAAATGTATCAATAAAACCACCAACTGAGATATGGGAAAGCAGTACGCCGCGGCAGACCAGTGCGGAAACTCCGTATTAATGAATCCTCGAGTACTTAACATGAAAGTCCTTCATTCCGCATTGCGAGCGGGCCGTAATGTTACTTTATACAAGCTCAAGAGACTTGTTGGTGGGTTACGTCTAACCAGAAGAGTGGAAGATTTGAAACTCAAAAATCCCGGAATTTCCCAAGTGAATTGTGGGTGGTAATCCTTTCGTGTCTCTCAGTCCATAGCATCCGCAGAGGACACCGTAGAAGGGAGAAAGAGAATGGTTAAAATCCTTTCCCATACGGCGACTGACTTCACCAACTCCCATCAAAGAAGTCCATCAGCTTCTCCCAATGCCAACCCTTGAACTCCCCACCGAGTCTTCCACCAGACATCCCATTCAACACGCCTTACGGAGTCATTCTTCACGGAACTATACCCTGTGGCGTCATCTACCTTAACTTTTGCTTTCAGTTACTCATCCTCATGTCCCTACCCCCGTCCTTCCTCCAAACACTCACCTTCTCCCCACTCCCATTCCACTTCTTCCAAATGTCCACTCTTTTGCTTCCCCTCCTCGACTTCCTGCCCACTTACTCCCACTTCAGAGTGCGCTTTTTCCCAGGAGGCAGAGAGGGAGGTAGTCCCTCACTGATTGCCTTTCTACCTTTCAGTGGTTCTTTCAAAGAGAATGGAAAGGAAAAAAGAATGCTCCAAGAAGTGAAAGGGGAGTGGTAAAAACCGATAGTCCCAGGCGATTGTTTACAAATGCCCTCTGAAGTCATCCCTCGTTTTCGTGGGCACAAGAAGCAAAGCTTTAGAGAAAGCTTACGATTGAAAGTTGTAACTAAATCGTCAAATCAATAATAATCCTTGTTAAATTTATTAAAATTCCTTATTTCCGCCACTTACTAAAGGTTTACAGAACATTGTCAAACATAGAAATATAAGAGTCTGCTATTTTAACGATTTCAATCTTAAAAATTTACTGAGGTCCACCAAGGACAAAATTCCTTTATTACAGAAATCTGGCATTTATCAGATCACTTGCCAGGACTGTGATCATTGTGCAGACCAGGAGAAGAGTCAAGGTTCAGTGAACATTTACATCTACATCTACATAAGTACCCTGCAAGCCGCCTTCCGGCGTGTGGCAGGGGGGCATTTTTAGCGCATTTTAAAGCTGGCAGATTTTGTAATTCCGGTGTTGCGAAGCATGTGGTGGAGCATCCACACAATATTTCAGTGGCTGATTTAAAATTAATTTGGAACATTAATTCTGATTTTAATTCTTGGGAAAGTTTACATATTTAAAAAATCGTAATCCTGTCATGAACACCGATTTAGATTTTGACACGAAATTATACTGTCTGCTGGATTCCGCGGATTGATGTTCTTTTATTTTTTACTGGTCTCCCATCTTCTCACATCAGTCACTTTGTGCCCCTGAAGATGCTCTAATGGGGAGCGAAATGCGCATCGGGTTTCTCACTGTTTTGGATGGTTTTTGGATTTTCGTGGCTCAACATTGCGTCCTATATTTACATTTTACATTACATCTACATCTACATCAATACCCTACAAGCCGCCTTTCGGCGTGTGGCAGGGGGTGTTAACACCGGATGCTCGCGCTATTTCCTTATTTTGTTATTATCGCGTATCGTTCGCGGAAAGAAAGAGCCCCTAAAACGACTTGTCCTAGCATCTATTTCCCTTATCTTGCGCTCATTATCAGATCGGCCAAAGTAGCAGGGGGGTCGCATAATATTGATAACGTCCTCCACAAACGCACTGTCTCGAAATTTACCGAGTAATCGAAGCCTAGCTTCTAATCTCCTATCTTTCAGGGATTCCCAACCTGCGCCCGAAAGCATTTCCGTAACACTAGCTTTTTTATCGTAGCAATTTTTCACAAATCGTATTGCCTTGCGCTGAACTTTCTCGATTTCGCGGGTGTGCGTTTCATCCGCTGGATCCCATATACTTGCCGCGTATTCAAGATGGGGCCTGACCAGGGTAAAATAGCATCGCTCTCTAACCTTTTCATCGCATCTACCTACAATACGCTTTATGAAACCGAGCTTTTTGGTTGCTTTACCGCAGATTTTTATTATTCAAATTTTAATATTCAAATTAGTACCTTTGGCGCATAGCAGGGGGGGTTTGAGGATATATATCCTGGATATAAACATAGGAAGATTAAAACGGACATAAATATGTTTGACAAATGCATAAAGCCCAGGAATTTGTCAAAAATAATCGTAGCGTATTTACAAGAACAGAACTACAACTGCCTATCGCTGAATATTTGAAAGGTGATGTAAAGCCTATTCTTGTATGTTTTTAAAGGAGGAGAATATGAATCTCTGAATACTCCATTAAACCAAATTGCATTGTAGTATTTGCAAGAAAATTTGTAAGAATATTTATGGTGAGGCCTTTTACATTTCTATTAACCAAATTCGTTATACAGTATGCTTCTGCGGCAAACTTAATATGTAGGTGCTACGTGTTGCGATATTTTATCAAGTGGACCAGATGCCTTAGATTCCTTTGGATATTTGACGCTGGTGTGCATAAGTAGACCTTTGATATTTATTAATTCCATTTGATTTTTGCCACGCGTATAAGATATACGAGTATTTGCAATGACGTGGCACTTCCTAAGGGCTGCCCGAAATATTGTCGCACTAAAAAGTAACGACATGACCCATGGACTCGAACCCAGGTCTCCCACTTTCCGGGCAGGTATTCTATTCCGAGTAATACACCCAAATACCCAAATATAATACCCAAAATTATTTGAGAATACATGATCTGGATGGATAATAAAAATAATTTAGCATAATTTCAGCTAATGTGTTAAATATGTTGGAGTCATTAATTAATGGTTTCAGCGGTGTATTTTCTGGCGGAATATCCTAGTGAGATATAGTATTCCTTATCAGCTAAGGGTGATTTGCATGTCTATTACGTTATTCTTCAATGTTATTGCCCAATTAAGGGCCTATCACAATGCAATAATCAGCACAAGAAAAACGAGGCAATCTGTTTTTCGTAATTTAAGTAACTATAACTTTCCACTCGATTGGAGAATGGTCGAAAACTATTTTGAAAACTCGGAAATAGCGATGTGATAGAGAAAACGAGAGAGCTTGAATTCCTTCCGATAACGAGCGTGATTTCCGCATCCGGACCACCAAGAGATTGCCCGAAATAACGACTAGGATAGACAGCCGTTTCTCAGACAGTGGAAAAAAATGCCAACAAAGTAGCGAGTATGAATACCTATATGTAGCTACTGGGGCACATTCGTACGGGACACATGCCGCTCACTATGCTACTGTGCGCAGTGTTCGTATGTACCTATGTATCTTCAAATGTAGCTCTCCAAGATACCAGACACCTCAGAGAACCTTATTGACCTGAGACTAAATCGAGACTTATGTTTAAACTGAAAGATAACAACCATCCTGAATATTTAATGTGGTTTTGCAGCAATAATGATAAAGGTAGATTTTTCCTTGCATATTCTTGCAATAAGTATGGGGAAAAAATTGCCGAGAAGGCAAAATGAAAGTTTTGCGGAAAAAAGGCATATATTTTCATTCGAACACAACGACATTTTATAGCCATATTAGTGTTTCAAAGGATCCAGGATAGCCAAGTGGGCAACGCGTTCGAATTCAGTGATTAGCGGTCTCGGGTTCGATTCCTGATGGGAGCCTATGTGCGTAATGACTTGAGCTGTCGAAGAACTTTTTAAATTACTACTAACATTACTATTAGTGTTTGCCATATCATACACTTCTACTTTAACTTAATCAGTTTGATGAATTTTAGACTTTTCCTGTTTCTATATTTTAAGAGGAAAGTAAAAGGTTCTCGATTTAAAAATAACGTTATTAATTTAACGTAACTGCGAACTTTGATGGAATTTTAAAAATAACACAAAATAGGCTCCATTATTAGTTTCTTTCTAAAATGCCAAAATATAATTAAGTCATTTACAGACGATAACATAAGTTTATAATAAAGTTATTTTTGCGTTTATTGTTCCAATGACTACAGCCTCTATGGTCCCTATTTAGCAGTCCATCAGTTTGGCCACATAGTTATTTACCTCTGTCTCCCACTACATTTCAAATTCAAGTCACACAATTGGCATCCTGTGCTAAAATAACTTCACCCGTATAAAGATCGGAAGCAACGGCACAAATTTGCACACAGCTGTATAACACTGAGGGAGGGAAGTACGTACTTGAGAATATGGGAGAGCGGTGTAGAATTCGTGAGTACGCCGCAAGAATATTAACATTAACCCTTTTATAACTAAAATCCTCAAGGTATAATTTAAAACTCTTTCGATTCATGAATATTTTTATGTAGGTATTCCAACTTTATATACAGAATTCCCCTTGTTTACATGTTAGCTTTCTTCCGTTATCTGCGCGTTAAAAATGTGTATCAGAGCTCGGTTCGGTTCGGTCTGACTCAACGACGAGTTTTTTTGTGCATTTTGCCATCTGTTGGCAGTAATGCAAGTTATCACTATACATTGTTACCAAATTGGAGCAATCCGGCACCGTTACAATGACAAAAGGACCCTATCTAAACCTAAATACTAATCCTATTTAAACATTGGGTAAACTAATACTAAGAAAACATTAAATACTAAGAAAAAAAACATTGAGAAACAGAAAGGTTTTTTTTTTCTTTTTAATATTTAGAGAATTCGGTGAAAAAGAAGCCCC